>JAFEMH010000897.1:0-587634 GCA_022495995.1 Adenophora triphylla var. japonica
AGATGGACGGTCCTTGAATAAGTTCAATCTTGAAGAATGATGAGATGAACCGGGTTTGATGTAGTGGTGGGTGGAGACGGATGTGTTCCCGGACGTGCATGACTATGTCGGAGACGGTGGGGTTTTCGGGAGAGGGGTTTCGGCTATGCAGTGGTTCGCTGCCCGGAGGGTTTTGAAAGAAGAAGGAGATGTTAGGAGGGTTTCGGTGGTGAGTTTTGATCGAGGGTGTTTGAAGGAGAGTGTAGAGGGTTTTGGCCGGTGGGTTTGCGGCGAGGGTTTGAAGGAGAGTGAGAGAGTTTTGGCAGATAGGGTTTTGCCAAGGGATTTGAAGGAGGTAAAAAAGGGTTTTGGCGGTAGGGTTTGCGAGGGATTTTGAAGAAGGAGGTAAAGAGGGTTTTTGGGGTAGGGTTTTTCCAAGGGAGGGATTTGAATGAGGTAAGGTTTAGTAGTAGGGTTTTGGCAATAGGTCAGGGTTTTGAAGAGGAGGTAAAGAGGGTTTTGGCAGTAAGGGTTTGCCAAGGAGGGAAGGCATTTATCGGCCGGGGAAGTTTTCATCAGAGATGTTGAGGAGGCTTCACGGTTGTCAAGGTTGGTGGGTTTTAGAGGGTGGCGGTTTCTTCAAAGAAGGGAGTGGGTAAGATTCTACTTTCGGAAAAGATGGTGTACAAGGTGGGGGGGTTGGCCGTCAGGGTTTCAGGTAGGGGTTTGATTTGGTGAGATTTGTGAAAGGTGGCTAGTGGAAGCGGGGGAGGCGTGCGTTAGGGTTTTGCCGCTAGGGTTTGGAGGAAAAGAGTCCTATTATAGGATCTTGAATGCTCACTGATATCATATTAGAATGAAGGAGAAAGGAAGACGAAGTCAATCATGCAAGGTAGAAAGGAATAATATGAAAGACTACAATTTTATTATGATACTAGAGATACATATTTATAGGGTTTACAAATAGTGTTTAGAATCATGTTCTAATACAAATATTAACTTTTCTAATCTATACAAAAGATCGAGTTTCTTAAACTATATAATACCTATAACAATATATGCAAGTATAGAATATAATATTCTAATATTATATTCCTAATAGTCTACGTGGCAATATAATAATGCGGTGGTGGTTCTTGGGAGGCGGGTGGATAGGGGGGGGAGGTTGTAGGGGGGAGCCGCATGGAGGGAGGAGGGGAGTGGAGGGGAAGCGGGCGATATAGGGAGAAGGGTGGAGGGGGAAGAGATGGAGGAAGGAGGTAGGAAATGGCGGAATAGTGAGCCGGAGATTGTTATGAGGCAATGGAAAAAAAAATGGGTTTTTGTCATTTGCTAATCATATTTTTCCTTCTTTTCTATAAGTGATCAAACTGTCCGTCACAATTCACATGATGACATGAATATGATCAATTATTGAGGTGTAATATGTAATAATTTATTTATTTTTAAATATTTACGATAAATAAGTTAATTTTAAAATTATGGGGTTAAAAATGTGTATTAGTTGAGTTAAAGGGTGAACATTGCGATAATAAAATAAGCTCGTTAAATTTTCCGTCAATTTTGGTTAAAATAATAACGATTTATCCATTTTTACAACATATTGCATAATTTAACAAACATATGAATCATATTATAACGAACATCAACTCAATATCCAATTATAAACTGGGAAAAGCTGGAAGAAAGAAGGAGCTTTTTGAGTTGCTTATGACTACTATACGCTACGCTATTAGATGGCAGAGAAATTGTTCCACATTTCAACAATCGAACAAGAAAACGAAAAAGAAAAATTTATATATAAAGTCAATGTGCTCGATAGTGGTTGTCCGGTAACATGTCGGCCTGCAGGTTGCATCACAAGAAGTGGAATAGGAAGCCTTTACATCTATGGCTCGTCGAAGCCCTATTCATATATTCAGAAATAGGGCTATCAAATGGTCGACGACGAATGCCATCAGGGTATAAGCAAGGAAAGGAGAAACTGTTCTTGCTTGAGTTGAAGGATCTTATTATTATATATAATAGGCATTAATGCCAGGGAGGAAACTAAAAAGCTGTCTTTATCACCGAAAGGAGCAATCGCCGGAATGAGCTAGTCCACTCTGCGAGGTAGGCAACTTCACTAAGTAGAGTCTCTAATGTTAGCAAGATCCGATGCGCTATCAAAGGCTCTTAGCCGCTTATGCTGGGATTAGAAAAAGGCGTAGCATCGCTTCAAAGCTTTAGCTCTCTCTTGTGGGAGTCCAACCCACCCAACCATGACTTGACCCCCCTGAGATTAAGACCAGAGAATCAAATGCTACAATGCTGACCTTCGCCCCGGGGACATTTACCTGATTCCGGTGACATCGGCCATCCCTTCCCCAAAGAAGATATCTTCAATTGTGATTATGAGAGCCTACCATTTCACAGTCTTAAATTTTCACTGTTGACTCACAAACAAGACTCTTGAACGATTCCCATGCAATAGAAGCACTAATTTAAGTCGATTTTGTCCTTGAGGTTATAGATACTATACTTAGTGAGTTGCCTCCTCAGTCACTGGACTACCTTTAGAGAGGGATTTACAAGGCTAGGTAGAGTTAATTCGGTAAAGGAAAGGCTTTAGCCCCTAAGATGCTATTTGCTGCTATTCTATCTATTTTTGCATCAAGTTCGAAGAAGATCTCAATCTATAATGAAGAAATGATAGTCGCTGCTTGTTTTATAGGCTTTATCATATCCGGTCGTCACTTTCGTGCACCCATCGGACGACATCGCATACGAATAGGTTTGGGATCTTGGTAGCATCAGAGCGGGGAATGTATGCTAACCTCAGCCCCTATCCCGCGATGAGAAGTCTAAGTACGAGGTTCAAGAGCTCCAATAGCAAGGTAAGGCCTAAGGGCTTTCCGGTCAAGATAGATGGGAAGGGGACCGTTTAGATTCGAAGAGAAGGGGATATAAGTAAGGATAGGTTCTCGAGATTGAAGAGAATTGGCCATTCAATCTTGTGAATTAATCGAGACCAAAATTGGAGAAAGAGATACGAACGGAAAGGAATAACCAATCGATTAAAGAACATGAAACCATTATGTTTCAATAGAGGTACGAGAAAGGGTTAGGGGCAATGAAGTAGGTGAAGTGGTTGAATTTTGCGAGCTGTTCCAACCACTGCTGGATGTGATTCCAAGAGCCGAACGAGAATGAATACCACGTAGAAGAGACAAGACCAGGCTCCCTAGATAGAATGTTGTAACCGATCCATTCCGGATCGAGCGAATTGATACAAAACTCATGTAATTAAATTGCAATTAGCTCTTGTATTTTTCATACTCGTACCTTTTTCATGGAGTATTAATTTGGTTCATGAATCATTTTTACTAGCTTAATTCTCATGATTGATTTATTTTTTCCAATTGCACCTTTTGTATATGGAATGGTACCCCTGGGCAAATAATAATTTTGGCATAAATATTAAGAAAGAATTATTTATATTTAAAAGTAATGTGAGTGAAAAATATATTGCGAGTATAGTAAGTTAGTGAGATTGACGAGTGTGACCCACAATTTAAGTTTGTGAGTATGACATGTAAGGTATGTATAGTCTAATACTAATAATTTTTTATCACTTTAGAAAAGATGAAACTTGTAACGAGACACCCTTTTGAATAAATTGTGAAGCTTTAATTGAGACGAAGGAAATGTATTTGCTAATTTTAACACTAACATATTTAAAAATGTAAGAAGTACTCCAATCCCGTGAAATTGATAGGGTATAGTCACTTTGTCTCACCTTAAATTAGATCAATTTTTTAAACACAACATTTAAAAAAAGTAAGAGTGAGAATATGTGGGAGAATGTGTTGTGATTATGAAAAATAAAAAAATAAGACATAAAATGAATGTAACAAATAGCAAGTGAATTGTTTTTGTAAAAATGAAAAGTGAGTTGCATTAAATATAAAAATATAAAATGTTTGAGTTGAGATAGGACAGAGAAAGTATTTGACAAGTAACGATAAAATATTTAGATATCTATCTATATATAATAACAAGATAGTGGTAATTTTTTTGTCAATGAAGGGTATTTTCGTCTTTTCAAATGGTGGCAAGAATGCAATTAACAAGGGCAAAATGCAATGTGGCAACGTGTCATTGGCCAAAAAAGTTTTTTTTATTTTTTTTTATTCAGTTTGGACATGTGTCGCCTACCGGGGGAGGGGCATTTCAGTCATTTACCTGCGCGCGGGTAGACACGCGCCTACAATGGGGCGTATACTCCATCATTTTTTTTTTTTTTCTTTTTGGGTTTTGACAAATGTCATCACCTGATTGGATGGACGGATTTCGAAAAAAAAATTATCCCATTTCTTTGACCTCAATTATTATATATTAAAATAAAAAAAAAATTTACCACCAAAATTCATAATTTTTTTTTCTGTTTAAATAGAGACTTCTTTCATTTGATTTGGACAAAGAAATAAATTCCTCTTTTTTAAATATAAATTTGTTAATTATCCTTTACTAATTTTTTAATTTCTTTTTAGTTAAAATTCATTAAGTGTGAAGTAATTTTTTTAATTATAAATGATAATAAAAAAATTATCTTTTTTTAAATATTTTTTTTACACCGAAACTCATAATTTTTTTTCTCTTTATATAGAGACTTTTTCAATTGATTTGGACAATGAAAAAAATCCTCTTTTTTAAATATAAATTTCTTTTTATTAAGTGTGAATTATTTATTTTTACTTATAAATGATAATAATAATAATAATAATAATAATAATAATAATAATAATAATAATAATTTTACTAATCATAAAAATAAAGAATCTAAAATAAAGTAAACGTGGTGGGGTATAGGACAATTAGTTGGGATGATGTTAATTATCCTTTACTAATTTTTTTTAATTTCTTTTTAGTTAAAATTAATTAAGTGTGAAGTAATTTTTATAATTATAAATGATAATAAAAAAATCCTCTTTTTTAAAATATTTTTTTACACCGAAATTCATAATTTTTTAATCTTTAAATAGAGACTTTTTCATTTGATTTGGACAATGAAAAAAAATCCTCTTTTTAAATATAAATTTATTTTTATTAAGTGTGAATTATTTATTTTTACTTATAAATGATAATAATAATAATAATCTATATATATATATAATAACAAGATGGTAGTAATTAAAGGAGGTATGAGAGGGATTTTCGTCTTTTCATGCCGTGGCAAATTTTCAATTAACAAGGACAAAAGGCGACGTGACAATATGTTATTGGTTGGATTTTTTTTTTGAAAACCAAGTTGGACACATGTTGGCATGTTGGGCAGGGGCATTTTGGATAATTACATGGTGAGTGGAAACCACGCGCCGACAACCGCACGTTCTATCAACATTTTTCCTTTTTTTTTTTGACACATGACAGCACATGATTGGCTGGATGGATTTCAAAAAAAAAATTCTCATTTCTTTGACCTCAATTATTATATATTAAAATAATTTATTTTTTTTACACTAAAATTCATAATTTTTTTCTCATTAAATAGAGACTTCTTTCATTTGATTTGGACAAAGAAAAAAAATCCTCTTTTTTAAATATAAATTTGTTAATTATCCTTTACTATTTTTTTAATTTCTTTTTAGTTAAAATTAATTAAGTGTGAAGAAATTTTTATAATTATAAATGATAATAAAAAAATCCTATTTTTTAAAATATTTTTTTACACCGAAATTCATAATTTTTTTCTCTTTAAATAGAGACTTTTCCATTTGATTTGGACAATGAAAAAAAATCATCTTTTTTAAATATAAATTTATTTTTATTAAGAAAAAAATATTTATTTTTACTTATAAATGATGATAATAATAATAATAATAATAATAATAATAATAATAATAATAATAATAATAATAATAATAATAATAATTTTACTAATCATAAAAATAAAGAATCTAAAATAAAGTAAAAGTGGTGGGGTATAGGACGATTAGTTGTGATGATGTTTAATTTTTTTAAATAAATCTTTGAAGCATAGTAAATAAAGTATGAATAAATTTGTTGATTTTTCTATTCGTCTAAAAAAATAGTGTATTTATAATATAGGACTTAATGTGATTGAAAAAAGGAAAAAATTAGTGAAGAAAAAAAAATTAGATAAAGCAATTATTATTTCAATTTAATTTAATTTTTGATTTTTTTAAATGTGGGTAGGAAATAGTATATGTACTACTTTTACTTAAAGCTTGGTCTCAATTTTTTAAGTCTCAATCTATATATTTAAAATGGGTCATTTGTTCATTTTAAGATATATCATGTACTAAATGTTGTCTCTATAGTTGCTCTTTATACTAATCAATGTTTCTTCTACTTT
Source organism: Adenophora triphylla var. japonica (assembly GCA_022495995.1). Lineage (NCBI taxonomy): Eukaryota > Viridiplantae > Streptophyta > Magnoliopsida > Asterales > Campanulaceae > Adenophora > Adenophora triphylla. Next base: position 6,338 of record JAFEMH010000897.1, read on the forward strand.
GCAATAATTTTATAGGTCCCTTAATCCCAGAATGAGTTATATATTTTTTTTAAATAATTAGTCTATATTTTGAAAAAATAAAAATTTTCGCCATGAAGAATTATATGTCGCTACATCCAGAGTTAAAAGGTAAATGATTTTAAATATTGATATGTAATGATGATAATACTGACCACTTTGATATTTGTACTAACAACATAGTATTCAAGAAAGTTTTCACAATATATAAAATAACTCGCTTTTCTGTTTGTTTTAATTTAATTGTCGTCTTTTGAGCATGCAGTTTGGGTAACTCAGAAGCTTATTCTCAAAGTATTATTTGTTGTATACATTAAAAAAATGGGATATCGGGTGAAATAATAATAATAAAATTATGGGATATATGTATAGTTTAACGGCGGAGGAGGGTCAATTTACTCCCTTGCGTTGTTGGCTTTGCTCATATATATATATATATATATATATATATATATATATATATATATATATAAAATTTATACTTGTAAAATGTTTATTTCAAAATTTAGATTTATTTTACAAAAATAATACACAATAATAATAATCAATTTTAAAGTTATTCTTTAATTTTCGTTATCTATAAAATATCCGATTTTATTATGTATTACTTTAATTTGTTTATGTGTATGTACGTATACTAATTTTTTTAAAAAATATGAAGATGAATTAAAATAATTGATAGAAGAGAGAATTTATGGATTGGTCATATAGGGGATGATGAATTTGGATTAGGCTTTCTATTTAATTATTGGGTGAATCACTTATTCATTATTTAATGTCTCATTATTGTCTGTAATAAACATTTTAAAGTGTATGATAATTTATTTTTCATTTGACGATATTTGTATTATTGTTTTCCTTTTATGTTATGCCTATTAATAAAAGTCATGGTAGATAATAATTTTTGTTGATCTTTTTTTTTCAAATAGATACTATGTATTTTGGTATTCTCAATTATATTTTGCATTATCGAAATTTCACATTTCCGATGGTCAGAAGATATTGATATGTAATAATGTACTTCCTTCCTCTTTCGACATTTGTACCGATAAATTTGTCTTTTAAAGATGGTTTCACAATGTATAAAAATGTTTGTCCCATTTAGTCATTTTATTAAATTTTCCTCTTTTTAAACATCAATAACTATCCGTGCATCGCACGGATGTAACACTATATTTATTTTAGTGACCTTCAATCTGATATTTTTACTAATACTATATTTTTCAAAGCATTTTTTATAATGTATACAAACATCTCTATTTTCTTTTGTATTCGTTTGAATTTCAATCAGTTATTCGTTATTAACTGTCCGTGCATCGCACGGGGGTTAAACTAGTTAGATAATAATAGTAAAATAACAAATATATTGAGACAAAATATAATTTTTTTAACAAATACTCCCCCCGTCCCAAGAAATGTGTCACCATTTTAGGCTCGGTATGCAAATTAAGGAAACAAGTGGGAAAAAAAAATGTTGTGAGTGTAATTTGAAAAGAGAAGAGAGAATTAGTGGAGGAAATAGTAAATTTTAAAAGTGTTGTGAGTGTAATAGTGTTTTAGGAGAGAGAATGAGTGGAGGGAATAGTTAGTGGGATAATAGAATATTAATAAAAAAATTTCATTTTAGAAAAGGTGACGCTTCAAATGGGACGCCATTTTGAGTAAAAAGTGACGGATTTTCTGGGACGGAGGGAGTATTTCGGGAGGTAGAGAGTAATTTGAAATTTCTACTATCTTTATTAAAAAAAAAATGGTAAAAAAAATTCAAATTTATTTTTAATTAAGAGTAAATTTAAAACAATATTTTTATTTATTTTTGGAAGAAAGTGAATTCAAGTTTGACCTGCCCCACTTCACTTGCCCCCACGAATCCCGGTTCTCTCTCTCTCGCTCTCCTCATTTGCATACCTACAAAACGCCACAGTACCAAAGGTCTCCTGGCCTGATGGTATTGTAGTGGCTTCCCTTCGGGGAGGTCACGAGTTTGATTCCCCTTGGGGGGAATCTTGTGGTTTAATTCTTTCCTAGGGTTTCAGGAGCCTTGGAGTCTCCAAGACATCCAGGTGCGGTTAAGGAAAGCATTCTTTGGGCTTGTACCCTCCCGGTGTGGGGAGTTCGAATCTTGGCAGGAGCAGCTGGAGCAGCCAAATGGTGTTGTAATAGTGATGTAAGTGCCACTTTGGCAGGAGCAGCTGGAACAGCCATTTGGTGATGTAATAGTGATGCAATTGCCTTGTAGGAGGGCTCCCCTGCTGGAGTATAAGGGGTCTTCTTAGCCAGGCGCATAGAGGCACATCCGCGATTTCTGCCATGATAATCTTGAGGGCAGATTCGGTGGTCAGGGATTAGTCCCCATGAAGGCCCGGGAGCACTTGGATATCGAAAAAAAAAAAAAAAAAAAAAAAAAAAAAATACAAAACGCCACAGTCCACAAACCCTGCCGACTGCCACCTGCAAATATCTCAGTCCACTTTCTTCTCTTTTACCAATAAATTAACCCTTCTTCTTACGCTTCCTTCATAAATATTCCTTTCATCACACGCCCAATTTAACCCTCCGCCATTTTCACTTCCTTCTTCAACTTCCATCCAAAATTATCTCTGCCTGCAGGCCGCCATTATTGCTGCTATTACATTTACTGCTCTCTGCGTATTGACCTCTTTGTCACATCGTCTCTGGGAATCTCGCCGTACGCCCATCAACGTGCATTATCCCGTCACTATTTCGTCACCAGTCAGCTCATTTAGTGGCCTTCAACCTCCACGCAAACGCAAATCTCTTTTCGCCTTTTTATATCTTGAAACCGTTCCTTTCAATTAATTAAGTGTTTCATTAATCACTTGGAAACGAAACGAACGCTCTCGATTTTTGGATTTAGCATTTGAAACCGAATTAACTAACTCTCGAAACTCTGTTTTGCAATTGGATCGGGATTGGAATTGAATCGCCGGAGGTACAGACAGAGGGATGGGGAATTGCCAGGCGGCGGAATCGGCGACGGTTGTGATTCAGCATCCAAGCAACAAAGTCGAGAGAATTTACTGGTCAGTGAGTGCGCGGCAGGTCATGAGTTCCAACCCCGGCCACTTCGTCGCGCTTGTCCTGACCTCACCGATCATCAACTCGGGAAACGTGACGCCGGCGAAGCAGCTCAAGCTTCTTCGGCCCGACGACACTTTGCTTATTGGTCAAGTTTATCGACTCATCAGTGTCCAAGGTAAATTCTTAAACCTAATGAATGATTATTGCAGTTTTGCTGCTTGATTCGATGTTAGCTTGAAGAAATTTTCCCTTATTTTCACAATGGCAGATGTATTGAAAGAGTTTGCGGCTAAGAAATGTGTTAAGCTTGGCAAGTTGTTGAAGGAAAGAGGGATGCTTGATATGGTGAAGAAGATAGACGGAGCTGCTCCGACGTCTAATCAGACGACCAACGGCTGCCGTTCATCTGCTAAGGTAATCAATTAGCAATTAGTATGCATAGTAGCTGTTACCTGTTACTGTATCTAAAATATTCAATGAACTACTCCTCTGTGTCGCATAATAAAAAATAAAACGTGACATTTTTTTTTATCCAGCATTTCTAAGTAATTTTACTGTTGTATAAGTAAATGTAACGTAAAACAAGTAAATCATACTCAAAAAATGTTGTACTCCCTCCGTACGGACCAAGAGTCCTACCTAGTGTTTCACGTTTATTAAGAAAATACTAAGAAGTGAGTGAACAATGACAAGTGGGTTGAGGGTATAATTGTCCAAAACACTGTTTATGATTCAAATGGATAAAAACTAGTGTAATAAGTATTGATTTATTTGTAGTTTTATGAAAAGAATGAGGTTATAAATGTTCAAAAGACTATTTATTATTTGCTATTTTGGAAATAAAGTAAAATAGGACCCTTAGTCTTAGTCTTAGTATGAGACGAAGGAGCAAAAAGAAAAGGATGACTCTTGAAGTAGGACGGAGGCAGTAACATTTACTCCCTCTGTCCCGCTACAAATCGTACACTTTCTATTTTGAGCGTCCCATTACAAATCGCACATTTCTTAAAATGGCAAAGAATCTTTATTATTCCCTCCGCTCATTCTCTCTCCTACATTATTTTAATACTCACAGCACCATTATAATTTACTATTCCCTCCACTCATTCTCTCTCCTATTTTACTTTTACACTCACAATATTTATATCATTATTTTTTTCCTTAATTCCCGCACAAACAGTAACAGTGCGATTACTAGCGGATGAAGCGAGTATTTTGGTACGGGAAGGACGAAGAATTTCTACTAAAAACAAAGCCTTATCACCAAAGAGTCGGTTAATATGAATAGTATGGATTCCTTGTGAAAAAAAATTCAGAAAAGTGGAGAGTACTAAAGGTTAATCAATGTAGCCTTATCTATGCATGTAGTACTACAGAACACTGTTTATAATATTCTACTTGAAAAATGGAAAGTATGGATCTATCTATGTTATAAATCACACCATTGTTTTGAACAGTGGTTTTTAAACAGTGGTGTGAATAGTTTCATTCGCAGAAATGACCATTTTGCCCTCACTATTCATTTCCTTTCCCATTTCGCCCTTAAAAAAAAAAAATTAAATTAAAAAAAAAAATTTAAAATTAATTTTTTTTAACAAAAAAAAATAGTTTTAAAAAAATGTGGCCTTGGACACGGGCATATTTAAAAAAAAAAAATTAAATTAAAAAAAATTAAAAAAAAAAAAAAAAAAAACGTGGCATTGGACACGGGCTTAGGCTAGTAGGTTTACATGTGATGGTGGCTCAATTTGTTGTTGTTGAATTTTGAGGAATTAAAAAAAAAAAAAAAGCACTAAAAGAAACTTTTCTTTTAGTTGAAGGTTAGGGCTTGATTTAGGACTGCTACGTAGTCGTGACTGCACACAATCCCGATCCGAGACATCCTTACTAGTTGAAGGTTAGGGCTTGATTTATTCTGCAACACTTACCGATTACCAGTATTCCAATACACATAATTTAATTGTTGAACAATGACTGACAATAAACACAATATGAAGAAGCTTACTTAATTAGCTCAATGGAAAGGGAGTGGGAATTTTTCTCCTGTCTCGTTTTTAGTTAAACGTGTTTCCTTTCTCATTATAGTAACCACCAATTGATTTTAAGGTGGAACCTCAGACTTTATGATAATACTATTTACTCTATTATCATTCTTAGATAGTCGAAAGGGGGGAAATGGGGCCTATAGGGAGAATTCACTTAAACCTAATCACTCAATTTTTCTCTTAAGTAGCAGACCCATTATTACCAACAATCCATATCAAACACAATGATCGAGTTGGGCACCTGATAATGTGGTCAAATATAGAGCTAGGATGATCTACGATGAATCAAACAATATGCGACACAACGACACCAATGGATATGGAACTGCTGCAACCCGGCTTTTGCCGCTCCAGCTGGTGGCCCGGATGCAGTCACATACTGAGAATAATTGGATCTCATGTGGAACCCACTCTAGGCCCAATTAATCATGATTAGTGCTATATTCGATATTCTAAATCTACCTTAAAGAATCTTTAATTTCTTGAGTAGTAGTGATATAAGTAAGTTGATCCTCTAATACACCCTTGTTTATATTTGGCTTGAACAGAAGGAGGAGCAGCAACAAGAGAGGTTAAACAGAGGAGGAAATGGTAATGGTAGTAAAAGAGATGAGACAGAGAGAGTAGTGGGGAGGCATCATCAGCAATGGAAACCAGCCTTACAGAGCATTGCAGAGATTGGAACTTGAATCCTCCATCCCTTAGCTTTAGGAATAAAAACAAAAGCTACATGCCCATCCTTTCTCTCCTTTATCACTTGACCAAATTTTATGTACTATATTCTTGTTTGACATATTCTGTCACCATTCAGTTGGTTATTGATTATTAGAGCTGATATTATGTGTCACCATTAATTTGATGGTTACGAATTATTATGGCTGACATCGTCGTGGTGATATCAGATTGTTTGGATTGTCAAACAAAAATATGCTGTCCCTTTTCAAGTTTTCATAACCCAACTCTTATCTTACTCTTCTCTTATTTCCATAAATCTTGCAGATTCTAAATTTCTAACGGTCTGGAGCATAGTTATCAAGAATGTGGGATTAGGACGCTTTAGGATGCGGGTCGGAAATGAGGAACGTGACTTCTAAAAAATTGGGTACTTAACGAGAGTAGAAGTTGAATCCGAAATATGTGAAGAAGAAATTCTTATTTCACTTCTTGAAGAATTATGAAAGATACAACCTATATATATACATCATAATCCCACTTTGACTAGGATTCTATTTTGACTACATATTCTACTTTTCTACTTAGAAAAGAAGACTTCCTAACATACAACACATACATAAGGAAACAATATTTACAAGAAAAAGGAAAAGATATTGACAAGATATGTCAATATCTCAACACCCTCCCTCAAGTTGGAGCGTGTAGGTCACAAACGCCTAACTTGTCAAGTAGAATGGAAAACTGTTTACTACTCAATGCCTTGGTAAGAACGTCAGCTAATTGTTCGGATGTGTGAATATACCGAGTTGTGAGGACACCTGTGCGAACAGCATCACGAACAAGATGACAGTCAACTTCGATATGCTTCGTACGTTCGTGATGAACTGGATTCTGAGCCATATGTATAGCAGACTGACTATCACAAAGAAGAGGTACCGGAGAGTCATGTCTAATTCCAAAGGATCGAAGAAGGCCAAGTAATAATTTGAGCTCACATGTCGCATTAGCCATAGAACGATATTCTGCCTTTGCTGAAGACCGAGAGATCGTACCTTGCTTCTTTGTTTTCCAAGAGATTGGTGAATCACCGAGGAAAATGAAATAGGCAGTGAGTGAACGTTGCATGATGGGACAACTAGCCCAATCAGAATCACAATAAGCTCACATTTGTAAGGCGGAGGATGATTTCAAGAGAATGCCTTGTCCGAGACGGGCTTTTAAATAACGAACCACACGCAACGCAAAAGAAATTCAACGGAGCATCTTGGGCTTGGTCATAAATTGTGCAAGAACATGCACACTATAAGACAATTTCGGGCGTGTAATTGTGAGATAAATAAGTCTCCCTACAAGGCGCCGAAAAGGTTCAGGATCACGCAAGTCATCGTAGTCAAATCCAAACGATGATTCTGTTCAATGGGTGTAAGGGCCGGACGTGCGCCAAGAAGTCCTGCCTCAGAAAGAATATCAAGGGCATACTTTCGTTGAGAAAGAAAGATGCCATCCGGATGTTTTGCAACTTCAAGACCCAAGAAATACTTGAGACGGCCAAGATCTTTTATATGAAAGCAACGACTGAGATAGGCTTTGAAACGACGAATTGCAGTCGAATCATTGCCTCAAATAACCAAGTCATCAACATACACAAGCGCATGAATTTCAGAAGTGGAAGTCTGAAGAGAGAAGAGAGAATAATCCGAGCATGATTGAGTAAACCCGTATTCTATTAGCGCCACGGAAAGCTTTGCAAACCAACACCGGGGAGCTTGTCGTAAGTCATATAATGATTTCTTTAGTTTGCAAACTTTGCCAGAAGATGAAGCTGGATGTCCCATTGGTACCTTCATATACACATCCTCACTTAGATCCCCATGCAGAAAGGCGTTGTGGACGTCCATTTGATGAAGCTCCCACCCTCGAACTGCAGAAATAGAGAGGAAAACACGGACGTTAACCATCTTTATCGTGGGTGCAAAAGTCTCCTTGAAGTCCACTCCTTCAACCTCGACGGCTTCCCAAGAGCACCAACCGGGCCTTGTATCGTTCAACTGACCCATCTGCGTTGTATTTAATCTTGTAAACCCATTTGTTGCCAATCACTTTCTTGTCAACAGGAGCATCCACCAATTCCTATGTACCATTCTGATCAAGAGTGTCGAACTCATTATACATAGCCTCACGCCATTTAGGAGATTTGACCGCTTCACCAAAATGCTTCGGCTCAATACCTTAGCCAAGAAACAACGATGTGCCATAGAGAAGTTAGTGCAACTAACAAAGTGTGATAATGGATAACGAGTACCTGAAGATTTCTTTTGGACAGGCGAGCTAGACGGGGAGGGGACTCGTGCGGTGTTTGCTTTGCCCAACTCATATTCAGATGAAGGATACTTTAAGGAGGGAACTTTGGCTCTCTGACCTCGACCCAAAATCTCTCGTGCATTTTGTTCGCTACTCCGCAATGGATCGAAGCGACCCGAGTCTCCGATCGTAATCAGAATCCTGGATGTGCAGACACTTGTGCAGCGGGTTGTTCAAACAACTGTTCAGGCAACTGTTCAGGCTGTTCAGGTTGTTCATACAACTGGTCAGACAACTGAATGCCCTCATAAACATTGTCTTCTTCATGGACAATTTCATCTGTAGACTCACAAAGAAAGATGTCTGAATCTGTATAGGTTTTTTCTGGATCAGTCCAATCCCTAGCAAAGGGGAACTCCTTTTCCACAAAGACAACATCTCTCGAAATGAGCATTTTATGCTCATCAAGATCATAAACTAGCCAACCTTTCTTCCCAAAGGGACACCCCAAGAAAACACATCGTCTGCTTCGACTAGAAAATTTATCATTATCCCTTCGAGAGTAATGAACATAACATAGAGAACCAAAGACCTTAATGTGTTTGTAAGAAGGAGATTTCCAAAAAGAATTTCATAGGGGGTTTTTTCGTTCAATAATTTCGAAGGGGTACGATTAATGAGGTGTCCTGTCGCCAATACACATTCCCCCCAAAATTTCACCGGTAATTTTGCTTGAAACATTAAAGCACGGGACACATTCAAAATATGTCTATGTTTTCTTTCCACCCTTCCATTTTGTTGGGACGTACGAATGCAAGTGGTGTGATGCTCAATGCCATTTTCAAGAAAATATTTTTCTAGACAAGTAAATTTCATCCCATTGTCACTCCTAATTTTCTTGACACGTTTATGAAATTGCCTTTCGACCATGACAAGAAAATTTTTCAAGATTTAAGAAACATCACTTTTGGACTTAACTAAGTAAACCCACACGGCACGGGAACAATCGTCCACAATGGTAAAAAAATAAACGGCTCCACACATTGCAGGCTTTCGATAATCACCCCAAATATCACAATGAATTAAATAAAAAATTTCAATAGAGTTACTGTCACTAAGCGAAAACTTGTCCCTAGTTTGTTTGGCTTGACAACAAATTCCGCAAACGTCCTTATCAATACTACTACGACTAATAAAAGGTAATAAATCAACCACTTTACTTGATGGATGTCCAAGTCGTTGATGCCACAACTGATAACTTTCGAATTCTCTGTTGTTGCAAGCTTGCGTCCCTGTTGATCCCCGCAAGTTATACAACTCCCCGTCTTGTTCACCCGTTCCAATCAAAATCTTCGTGGCTCGGTCCTGTACAACACACAGTTTTTTAGAAAAATGCACTATATGATTGGAATCATTAAGCAATTGAGAGACAGATAAAAGATTGCAGTTGAACGTGGGGGCATATAAAACGTTTTTCAAACATAGATGTGATCCGATGACAACATCTCCTTCTTTCGTGGCAATCATATATCTTCCATTGGGCAATCCTATGTGGTTAGCCTCAATCTGTCGTACGTTTTCCAACAGAGCAATATTACTTGTTATATGTCGATTAGCTCCACTATCGACTAGCCAAGATTCATTATTTGTCTTACCATTCATTCTCCCAACTGCGCGTCACTTACATGCGATCACATCGCACATGTGTCTGCATATACTCCTTGAGGTGAGTCCATTGTTCAGCCGTGAACCCCAGCAAGCCAGCCCGATCTTCATCTGTTATCCCAGCAGCTCCCTCACCGCTAGTATGCACTGTGTTGACTCGTGGATTGAATCTTCCCGTGGCCGAAGTATTTCCGCCTCGTCCCTTTATGTTCTTCAAGCGTTGTTCTCCCCACCAATATGGGTACCCCACCAGCCTGTAGCATGTGTCTACGTCATGTTCCTTTTTCTTGCAGTGAGAACAAATAGCATTGCTCGCCTCCTTTCTTTCTATCTTCGAACCGTTTGTACGATCAGTTATGCGATCAGTTGTGTGCGCAGTTGATCCCACACCTGTCTGAACAGAAAAACTGGCAGGTGCTGAATAATCTTCATGCAGGCTGCCCCAGACTCTTTCTTCTCGTGCAACCATAGAATATGCCTTATTTACATTAGGCAATGGTTCTGTGTTCAGTATGGAGGATTTCACGTTCTCAAACTTCGGGGCATCAAGCCCCATAACGAATTGATGAACCCTCTCGTCCTCCCGTCGTTGGACTAGCTTCGTGCTAATGCTACACTTGCACCCCGCACATGAACAAGTCGGGAGTACATCATAGTCATTCAACTCGTCCCATAATTTCTTCACCCGACCAAAATAAGCCGCCACACTTTCGCCTTTTTGTTACTTGCAATTTGCCAAATCTGCCTTAAACGGTTGAATTCTAGGTCCGTTTCCAACCGAGAATCTCTCCCGCAAATCATCCCATAGCGTCTTCGCATCATCCACATAACTCACCGTGGAACGAAGGCTTGGCTCAATGGTGTTAAAGATCCACGAAACAACTATTGAGTTTACCGTTTGCCAATGTTCCAATTCATCCTCCATGGTAGGTTTTTTAATGGTTCCATCAATGAAGGCCCTTTTTGTCTTAGCCCTCAATGATCCCTTGAAAACCCTAGCCCATTCTTCATAATTCTCGCCCTTCAATTGAACATGGGTGAGAATCATTCCCGGATTGTCACTCGTACAAAGAAAATATGGAGATCTCCTTTCATCCATAGTTTTCTTCTCGCCACTTCCCTCGGTATTCATGGCTCTGATACCAAGTTGAATCCGAAATATGTGAAGAAGAAATTCTTATTTCACTTCTTGAAGAATTATGAAAGATACAACCTATATATATACAACATAATCCTACTTTGACTAGGATTCTATTATGACTACATATTCTACTTTCCTACTTAAAAAAGAAGACTTCCTAACATACAACACATACATAAGAAAATAGTATTTATAAGAAAAATGAAAAGATATTGACAAGATATGTCAATATCTCAACACAAAACAATGAATGCAGTAGTCCTTATCCACATAGTTTTCCCTTGAGGCATTCATTGAGATGACGTACTCAATGGCTACATAATTAGCTATTGACTTTTTGGGTGAAATAATTAGCTATTGACGTTTTGGGTGTCTTGTAGGAATGGCAATGGGAGCAGTTCGGGGCAGTTATACATCGTACTATCCCCATTTCCCAATTCAATTTTGTGCCTCATAATCACCCCATTCCCCAACGGGTAATCAATTTTTCATATCATACCAATTCCCCACGGGTAGCAGTTAATCGGGGAATCCCCGCGAGAAATTAGTCAAACTAATATTTTGTTTTAAAACACTTTAGCGATATAAAAAACTCAAAAATTAACTTTGATAAATGATAATTTTTCTACTTAAACTCATATAATCACATTTATAAGAGCTCAAAAAAAATTAAATAGTTGTGTATGACACAATTCACCAAACATAAGAGTAAAATTATACTAAATGCAAACTAAATGAGACTAAAAACTAAGTAAATGATATGAAAATAATGCTATAAATGACTATGAAATAGCCATTTATCATCTATATCATGGGAAATACTTATATGAATAAGAGTAAAATTATATTACTAAAATAAGCAGTTCGGATAACATTCGGATCAGGTAATGAGGCGGGTAATGGGGCGGGTAATGCTAATACCAAAACCAAACCGTTCCCCACTTTTTCATTTCGGTTATTCCCCATTATCCGCCCCATATCCAGTCAAACCAGTTAATAACCGTCAACTTCGATTGGGTTCAGTTCGGGTATTCACGATTCGGTTCAAAATTGTCATCCCTATTAAACCCAAATAAGTCTAATCAGACCCATTTAAAAAATATTATATTATATTTATTTTTCTTACTTTATTTTTTATACTCATATTTTTATTTTTGTTTATATACTCCCTCCTTCTCACTCCATTGTGGATCTACTTTTTGGGCACGGGAATTAAGGAAAAGTAGGAGATAGAAATAGGTGGAGGAGGTGTTTGTGAGTATGAAAAATTAAATAGGAGAGAGAATGAGTGGGAGGAATAGTTAGGATAGAGAATGTTGTGAGTGTAAAAGTAAAGTAGGAGAGAGAATGAGTGGATGAAATAGTAAAATTCTTTGCCATTTTGAACAGTTCACAATGGAATAGGACGTCTGAAAAAGGAAATAAGTCCACATTGAAGTGGGACGGAGAGAGTATTCATTTGTTAACCTTCATAACTTTTATATTGGGTAAGAGAATAATATTAGTTGTACAAAATAGATACTCCCTCCGTCCCTAAAAGATTGTCATGTTGTACATTTTGCAATTATTAAGGAAAAGCTTCACCTTCTTGTACCTTAGTAGATTTGCACTAACATTCATGTCTAAATTTAAAAATAAAACATACTTTTTGGAACAAATCAAAATAGCAAATAGGACAATCTTTCAGGAACGGACGGAGTACAAAATATTTTTACAAGATCCTAAGTGAAAAATTTTATTAGCGTTTTTTTGTTTTTTTATTAGAGGGTTGCGGATTTACTATCCATTCAACTAATAATATATCATCTTTTATTACTTTATTTTTGTCCCTAGTGCTCTTGGGACCGAGGTAGTAAAATAAACTTAGGGGTGATTGCGATTTGAAGTCTAACTTAGCTAAACCGTGTGGTTTGGTTTTGTTTTTATAAATAAGTGGTTTAGCTCGATTTGAGAAATTAACAGATCATGTGGTTCAGATCAGCTTGTGGTTTGACACTCCTAAATCGAAAAAAATCGTTTAAGACCGAACCGCGGTTTAAAATCGTGAAATCGAGTCATTAAACCGAAATGTAAAACCAAGCCATAAATCGAAAATATGAAACCGCAATCATGACCGTCCATTCAAAGTTATAGTTAATCTCAGCCCTTAAATAGTTCATTATTGGATCAATAATTGAATTAATAAGCCTATTAGTTAACAAAAAAAGATTATAATTTGAAATGCCGATTGAATCGTGGTCTAGATCGCGATTTGAACCGTGGTCTGAACCGCAAAATCAAACCGCAGTTTAGACCGAACCAAATCGAACCATAGCGATTTGGTTTAGCTCAGTCTGAATTTTTTTATGGTTTAACTCGGTTTAAAATTTTTCCAAACTGATGCTAGCGATTTGACTTCTTAGTTTGTCCAAATCGAGCTAAACCGAACCATTTTAACCCCTAAAATAAACCATGCATCCAAACGGTCCAACAATCTTTGAAGCCTAGTGTCACGGACTTGTTCTCTTAACAACGAACCGTGCGGCCTTAGCTCTTTTTCTGCCCCTCGCAGTAGCTAAGTCAGCCTAGTCGACCCCTTGTCGTGTGTTAAAAGAATGGCTAGAGAGTTAAGTAAAGAAGGCAAGAGAGAATATGAGAGAATAACTTGTATTGCACAAGAATGTTTACAACTTCTTGGATGGATTGGCCAAATGAGGCCTGCCCTTTATATAGGCATCCACCTCCTCAATGGATGGCTAGGATCTATTTACATGAATGGTCTAGATCTACTATCTAGAATATTCCCTAAGAAATATCTAGGGTATTTACAAGTGTAGTATAAGGTGGAGGATTCTAGAGTAAACTCCCATATACTTACATAATTCTAAGTCATTCTTGGAGTAATGTGGAACCTTCTAGATCTTAACTCCCTTAGCATGTCCACTTTGTCAAAGTGTGACATCCTCCCCCACCAAATTCGGCATCGTCCTCGTCGCCTCGTATGCCTTGATTTGGTCTTGGAACTGCCACAAGTCTTCACTTGGTTCCCATGAAGCCTCGGACTCGGGTAGGCCCTTCCATTTGATTAGGTAGTGCGTTGAAGGGGAAACTCCTCTTTTACGCACTATCTTAGATGCAAGCACCACTTCCACCTCCTTATCATAAGACTTTGTTACCGCAGGCGGTGCTCGATGAGAATCTCCTCGACTCGGATCCTCCATGTCCCCATGATATGGCTTTAGCATACTCACATGGAAGACCGGGTGTATCTTCAATGTGCTTGGTAGGTCGACCTTGTATGGCACCCTGCCCACCTTTGCAACTATAGGGAACGGACCCTCATATCTCCGTATCAAGCCCTTGTGCAAACTCCTTAGAGCTTTGAACTGTTGTGGTAGTAGCTTCACAAAGACTTAGTCTCCAACCGTGAACTCACGAGGTCGCCTCTTCTCGTCTGCCCATTTCTTCATTTTCTTGCGAGCCTTCTCTAAGCATGTCCGGGCCAAATCTGCATGCTACTCCCATGTTTTAGCCATTTTGACCGCTCCCGGACTACGTCCCTCGGACATAGGCGCTACCAACGTGTGTGGAATCAAAGGTTGTTGTCCCGTGGCTAACTCGAACGGACTCCTTCCCGTAGATTCACTTCTTTGTATGTTGTAAGAGAATTGAGCAGCATCCATCAACTTGGCCCAATCTCGTTGATTAGCACTTACAAAGTGCCTTAAGTATCCCTCTAATAGAGCATTCACCCTCTCCGTTTGGCCATCCGTTTGGGGGTGAAAGCTAGTAGAGAAGTTGAGTTCCGTCCCAAGGAGTTTGAACAACTCTGTCCATAGCCTTCCCATAAAGCGGGGGTCTCGATCACTTACTATGCTTGCCGATAACCCCCAATACTTCACTACATTCTTAAAGAACGCCCTTGCCGCCTCTTCGGCTGTGCAATCCTTTGTGCAAGGAATGAATGTCCCATATTTTGAGAATATGTCCACCACCACCATGATGGACCCAAATCCATCTGACTTGGGCAAGGCACTAATGAAGTCTAAAGTGATGGAGTGCCAAGGTCTCTCCGCAACCGGTAATGGCTCTAGTAGTCTTGCGGGTTCTCTGTTCTCTATCTTGTCTTGTTGGCACACAAGACAAGTCTTCACATATAACTCCACACTATCCCGCATTTGGGGCCAAAAGTAAGCGGTCTCCAACAACGCTAATGTCCTCCTTTGGCCTGGGTGTCCCGCCCACTTAGTGTCGTGGCACTCTTTGATCAACTCGCGCCTCAGGTTGCCCCACTTAGGGACGTATAACCGACGCCCTTTGGTGTAGAGCAAGCCACCTTCCTCCCAAAACCGTTGGGTCTTGCCATTCTCGGCCAATTTCTTCAACTCCTTAGCCATTGGGTCCTGCTCAAGGCCCTCCTTGATCCGCTCCATGATGTCCCCTTTGGCTTGGCTCATGGCTGCAAATTCCGCTTTCCTACTCAAGGCATCGGCCACAACATTGGTCCTTCCTGGCTTGTACTCCAACGTGTAGTCGAACTCTGCTAGGAAATCTTGCCACCTTGCTTGTTTGGGAGATAACTTCTTTTGAGTTTGGAAATAACTTGTCGCCACATTGTCGGTCTTGACTATAAGTGAGCCCCCATCAAGTAGTGTTGCCACTCCCTAAAACAATGGACAACGGATGTCATCTCCTTTTCTTGAACTGTGTAGCGTCGTTCCGTGTCATTGAGCTTCCTACTCTCGAACGCCACAGGATGCCCCTCTTGCATCAATACTCCCCCGATAGCAAAGTCGGATGCGTCGGTGTGCACTTCAAATGGCTTGCTGAAGTTGGGCAGGGCTAAGACCGGTTCTTGACTCACTGCGGTCTTCAAGTCATCAAAGGCTTTTTGACACTTCTCGGACCATTCCCACGCTTTTCCCTTCTTAAGCAAGTCCGTCAACGGTGCCGCTCTAGCCGAATACCCTTTTATGAACCGTCGATAGTAGTTGACTAAGCCAAGGAAAGACCGTAGCTCGGTCACTTTCGTTGGCGCCTCCCAATCTACTATGGCCTTAATCTTGGTGTCATCCATCTTAAGCTTCCCGTGCCCAATGACATGTCCAAGAAAAGGCACCTCCGCTTGTGCAAAGGCACATTTCTCCTTCTTAACATAAAGCTCATTCTTTCTTAGTACTTCGAAGACGGTCCGCAAATGCTCGACATGCTCTTCCATCGAGTTGCTATAGACCACAATGTCGTCTAAGTATACCACCACGAACCGATCCAAGTACGGGTGGAAGATCTCGTTCATCAATGTGCAAAAGGTAGCCGGAGCGTTGGTCAGCCCAAACGGCATGACTGACCACTCAAATGACCCATACCGTGTCACACATGCTGTCTTTGGCTCATCCCCCTCCGCTATTCGGACTTGATAGTATCCCTTTTGCAAATCCATCTTTGTATAGACCTTAGCTCCTCCAAGTCTATCAAAGATATCAGCAATCAGTGGAATAGGACAATGATTCTTGATTGTTACCTTATTAAGGGCTTGGTAATCCGCACACATCCGCAACGACCCATCTTGCTTCTTTTGGAACAACACCGGGGCGCCATAAGGTGCTTTAGACGGTCGAATCTTTCCCGTGTCCATCAACTCCTTTAATTGTTTCCTTAGCTCCTCGAGCTCGGGCGGTGACATTCGGTAGGGTGCCATAGCGGGCGGCTTAGCCCCTGGTTCCAACTCAATCTTATGGTCCACCTCCCTCCTAGGTGGAAGCTTGTTTGGCAGCGTTGCGGGCATTACATCCTTGCTCTCTTCTAGAATTGCTTGGATGATTGGTGGCACATCGACATTCTTGAGTTGGACTTCCTCCGCCTTGAGAACCGCCAAGTATGTCGGCTCACCCTTCTTCACTCCCTTAGTGATTTGCATGGCTGACAATAGCTTTCCTTTGTCATTATCTCCTCCTTCCATAGTGGGTATCATGTGAGCCTCCAAAATGCACATTGTGCTAAATGAAGGTATAGGAATAGCAGTCACTTGTCTCAAGAAGTCCATACCTAGCACCACTTTGAAGTCATCCATCGGTGCAACTGAGAAGTCTACTTGGCCCTTCCAAGTCCCCAACTTTAACTCCACACCTCTTGCTACTCTATTAAGGGGTTGGGCTTTAGCGTTCACAGTCTTGAGCCATCCGTCACCCTTTGACATTTGTAAACCTAACTTCTCGGCCTCGTCTTTAGTGACAAAGTTGTGTGTTGCACCCGTGTCAGCTAATGCTTTGGTTGGCTTCCCATTGACAATCGCTTCGACATACATTAGCCCCTTGCTAGTCTTTGTAGGTGTTGGCTTGACCTTGAGTGCATTGAACAATTGTAGCGAACCCATGTGGGTTGACTCTTCCTCGTTAGACTCCATCTCTTGTTGCTCTACCATAGCGGACAAGGATCCTAACTTTGGACAATCCTTCATTGCATGCGGCCCCTTGCACACATAGCATCCTCCTTTAGGCACAAAGGCCTTCTTCTTCTCTTCATACTCCTTTCGAGACGACCCCTTGTCATCTCTCTTGGGTGGTGGCGTCCTTCGGTCCCGTTCCTTATTGTCACGCTTATCTCCCCCACTTTTAGCTTGGTACTTGTCTTTTCCCTTCGAATGGTCCACCGGGTTGGTCCGTTGGAACTCCGTGAGTGACTCGGCCGCTGCGATGGCCTCGTCCACTGACCTTATCTCCCTTCGATGTAGTTCTTGCTTAGCCCAATTTTGTAATCCATCTACAAAATAGAACCGCAAGTCTTCATCGGAAAGATTGGAGATTTGAAGCATTAAAGTGGTGAACTCCTTGACATAGTCTTGGATGCCACCCCTTTGCTTCAACTCCCTAAGTTTCTTCCTTGCTTCATATACCACATTCTCGGGGTAAAAGTGCCGCTTGAGTTCCTTCTTGAAATCCTCCCATGTATCAATTTGGCAAGCACCCCTTTCAATATCCGCATGTTTCCTACGCCACCAGAGCATAGCGGTATCCGTGAGATAGCGAGAAGCGGACTTCACCTTAGTTGCCTCATCCACCACGTTAAGACTCTCGAAATATTGCTCCATGTTCCAAAGGAAGTTCTCAAACTCCTTAGCATCCCTCTTCCCATTGAAGCTATCGGGTTTGGGACACTCCATCCTTGGAACATAGGCAACATGATTGAATTCTCCAGCAGCGGCAGCGCGTTTGCACAAAGCCAAGTCTTCCTGCATCCCCTCGACGCTAACACGAAGTGTCACGACCCTAAACCTAGGCACAATATTGGCCACACGTGAAGCACGTGAGGTTGGGTATGCCTTGCATATCATCCTTGGTTTGTGTCATTTGATTGCTTACGTGTGCATCTTGTGCCATTTTGTTGAACTATGTGCTTGTAGATGTTATAACTTGATTTAAGTATATAATGTCTAGATAAAGAGAAGTGGTATAGTTCCTTGGTAACACTTGAATTCTAATTTGAAGTGTTATAAAAAGTTATAAGGAGCTTATGTGTAAAATAAAGCTTAAGGAAGTGTTTTGTTCATTTTCAAACTTTGAGGAGCTTGATTGTAAATGTGTTATAAATATCTTGTGTAAAGCTTCCTAAAGAAGCTTATATACGTATCCTCAGTGTTCTTCTTTCTTCCATCAGCCTAGAGAGTTCCCAAAACCCTTGTTAACATCTACAAATTCCCAGAAATTCTAAGGTGGTTTGTTTGTTGATTCCAACTTGAAACTTGGTTAAGGAAGGTGGTTAAAGCTAGTTATCCGATTATCTTCTCTTTTCATTGAGTAAGTTATTATGGTTCTTTGTTTCAACTGATTATAACATGTTTAATAGTGTTATTATGATGTTGTAATTGATTTATGTGGAGTTGGAGATCAGCTCTAGGTGTTTGGAATGGGAATCACCAAGTAAGGTTGAAGAACCAAGCTGAGTAGTGATGAACAACTTGGTAAAAGGTGGTAGTATGAATTGGTACTTGTTGTATTTGTTATATAGGTGTTATGAGACTTGAAAGGAGTGTATTTAAGTCCCAAAACATGTCCATGCACTGCTGTAAATGGCCTTAAAATAACTGAGACCAAGGGTGGGCGTGGTGTTGAACTGGGTTGTTGTTGTTGAGTTTTGCTGATGTTTCGAAGGCTGCCTGGGGTTTCTGGTGCCAGGGCACGACTCGTGCTTATGAGCACGAGTCGTGACCCTCAGGGGGGACTCGTGAGAGGTAGTCGTGCTCTTGAAATCAGTCGTGCAGGGAAGTTTCACGACTCGTGCACTAATGCACGACTCGTGACCAAATCAAGGGTCTGGGGTCAGCTTTGGGGCCTTGTAGACCTAGGTAAAGGGGTAGGGATTGAACCACTCTTTAACTAAACTTGTATTACAACTTTAGTACAACATTGTAGCATTTGGAATTGTCCAAAAAGGTTTTGGCAAGAGCTTTAAAAATTGATCTAAAGTTGCTTGAAAGACAGTTTTATTGCTGAATGGTTCTAATCTGCAGTTTTGGTCCATTTTCTAGGCTTTGCAAACCTAGGCTAAACAACTCGCATTGGAACACTTTTTGATCCTGTATTTAGTACAACTTTAGTACTACATTAGGGAATTTGAAATGGGACAATTGGATAATGGGAAGTGCTTTAAAAGTGGTCGTGAACTTGCTTGAAAGGAAGTTTTTGACCATTGAACCAAATGTTATAAAACTTGGTTTTTTTGAACTTGAACCCTAAAGGTAAGTTGTTCAATGTTGTATAGAGATTGTGTAGGGCTGGTTATATGTTGTTTTATCCCTACATGGTGACTTGTGCAAGGTCCTTGACTTATATAGTGCCTTAAATAAGAAGTTGCACTACTGTGTTTGTTAAACAGGAGTTGAACACCCTGTTTTTACTTTCCATAGTATGAATTGATTACGTAAGACTTATGTGATATATTTGGTGACATAAGTGCTTACTTGTTCATAGTTGATTGTGTACAAAGTGTTCAAATACTTGTTGCACTGTTTCTTTGGTTGAACATGAGTACGTAATACCATGTTATTGTATTGTGTTGTATTCAATAGTGTTGAAATATATCTGCACTATTGTTATTGATTTAACATGAGTTATAGTTCCATGTTATATATATTGATGTCCCATAGGGTGGACTTATGTTCAAGTAACTGTTATGTACTTGACTACGATGGTATCAGTTGAATATTGTGGGGGTATATGGGATCCCAACACTTGTGAGAAGATATTTCATAAGTTGTTTCGATTGCCTTATACCTGTGACCTCTCCCCCGTCTGTGGCCACGGTCTGGGGGTGCGCAGCTTCTATGGATATGTGCAGTCATGCCATACGAACGTTGATAACTTATATGGATCTCTGTTGAGGTCGTATAAGACGTGAATAAGCACTAGCATTTCACGAGAGCGGAGTATCCCTCCCACCGTTGTACTACACATGATTCAGATGGGAATGGTAAGGGAAAGGTAACGTAATGTGTTTACTGTTTCCCAATGTGTTATTGAGCAACTTGATTGTATGTTGCATTGTATATGACTTATTGGTCAGAAGGAAAAGGTAACGTAATGCGTTTACTGTTTTCCGATGTAAGCAACCTGTTTATGTGTTGCATATTGTATGGCATATTGTTGCATACATAATGACTTGCTGAGATTTTATCTCACCCCTTCTCCCTTTATTTTTTAGATCCCGCTGAGACAGGTGGACCGGACCAGTGAGGCCGGGGAAAGAGTTTGGACTCCTTTTGGGTTGTCAGGGTACGAGTTCTTTTAGGAGTTGGGCTGTGTTTGGCTGTTATTCTTTTGGGGAATGTATTGTATATAAAGTTTTACAACATGTTTCATTTGTGTCGTGTTGTAAGTAACTTAAACTTGGGTTGTGTTTGGTTGGCTTGTGTATAGCCTTTCTAGTTGTATATTTTGTTAAAACAGGTTGTGTTTGGTTTGAAAACAGGTTTGCATATCGCCTCTGTGTAGAGAGGTTATTTTGAAATGGTTTTTAAAATGTGTTGGGTACTTTTCAAGATAAATGAAAGAAAAGTTTTTTTTTTAAATGGTATATTTTGGGACCCTCCATCCTGTGACACGATTTATAGGTCCGGGAGTTGGAAGGCGCCCACAGTTGGTATCAGAGCTTTGGCTAGAGTCAAGGGTAGATGTCTAGTCTAAGGGGGAGTGTGTGATATCTGACGCCGAGTGTTCCTGCAGGGATCATTGTAATGGCTGGGATTGGTGGTGACCAGCAGGGAAATATTGGTGATCAGGGGGCTGGGGGAGGTCCTAATGCTGAGATGATGGCAATGTTTCAGACTTTCCTCCAGACTATGGCAGCTCAGGGTAGAGCACAGCAGCAACCTGAGGTAAGGCCAACACAGGGCCTAGAAAAGTTTATTAAATTGTCTCCACCAAGCTTCAATGGAGATCCAGATCCTACGATAGCTGAGAGATGGTTGGAGGCTATGATCAAAATCTTTATTGCAATGGAGAGCACAGATGAAGAAAAAGTCAGATGTGCAGTGTTTAAGCTTGAGGGTCCGGCGGAACATTGGTGGCAGATCCTTAAAGAAAGCTGGGAGCGGGATCATACGCCCCAGACTTGGGAGAACTTTGTTGGAAAATTCAAGGAACACTTCATTCCTGTGATTACCAAAGACAAGAAAGAGGTGGAATTCCTAAAGCTTGAGCAGGGGGCATTGACAGTAGCCCAATATTCTGCAAAATTCACGGAGTTATCGAGGTATTGTCAACATCTTGTTCCAGATGAAAGCAGGAGGGTATACAGGTTTGTTAAAGGGTTGAGGTTGGAATTCAGGAAGCAACTGTTGACTCATGACTTTCCTACCTACCAAGCGGCAGTTAATATGGCCTATAGGATCGAGAATGACATTGATGAACATAAGAGCAAATCTGAGGCAAGTGGAAGCAAGGGTAAGTCTCAAGGCCAGAGTTCAGGGCAAGGCAAGGTTCAGCCTAAAGCTTCAGTTTCTGGAGTAGCTAGAGGAGGTACAGTTACAGTTTCAACAAGGCCTGTATCCCGTCAATTTGGAACTGTTTGCAACTTTTGTAAGAGGATTGGGCATTCAGAAGACAACTGTTGGAGGAAACAGGGCAAGTGTCTAAATTGTGGTGAAATGGGGCATTTCAAGAAGGATTGTCCTAAATTCAAAAAGGGGCAAGCTCCGGGTGGTAAACAGCAAGGTGATCAGCCCAGAGGTGGAGTGAAAAGAGATATAGAGGGAAAACCTAAAGAGAAAGTTCAAGGCAGAGTGTTTGCCTTAGGCCGAGGTGTGGTAGATCCTACGGCAGTGATTAGAGGTATTGTCCCTGTCTCAGGGGTCAGGGCTCGTGTTCTTATCGACCCTGGATCGTCTCATTCATATGTGGCATCTCATTTTGCATTTACATTGCATAAGTTGCCTATGTTATTACCTTATGTGCTAGAGGTTTCTACTCCTGTGGGAGAGCACCTCGAATCCTCTCTGATCTATCATGGCTGTGAGGTCATTATTTGTGGGCATGTATTGCCAGTGGATTTGGTCGAGTTACCAATCCGAGATTTTGATGTTATTTTAGGCATGGACTGGTTGAGTTCTTGCCATGCCTTGGTGGACTGTCGCAGAAAGCGAGTCACCTTTTCTATGCCTGATGTGCCTGTATTTGTTTTTGATGCTGATAAATCTTTATTTGGCATTCATGTTATTTCTGCACTAAAGGCTAGAAAGTTGTTATCTAAGGGGTGTGAGGGTTACCTGGCTTATGTGGTATATTCTGGTAAGAAATCTCCTGAGTTATCTTCTGTGCCAGTTATGAATGAGTTCAGTGACGTATTCTCAACTGAGTATAGTATGCCTCCAGATAGAGAAGTGGAGTTTTGTATTGATTTATTGCCAGGTACTTCACCCATTTCTAAGGCACCCTACAGAATGGCTCCAGCTGAGTTGAAAGAGTTGAAACTTCAGTTGCAGGAGTTGCTTGATAGGGGTTTTATTCGACCTAGTGTATCACCTTGGGGAGCACCAGTGTTGTTTGTTAGGAAAAAGGATGGTACTTTGCGATTGTGTATTGATTACAGACTATTGAATCAAGCTACAATTAAGAACAAATATCCTCTTCCTCACATTGATGATTTATTTGATCAACTTCAAGGTTCCGTTATCTATTCTAAGTTGGATTTACGTAGCGGATACCATTAGTTGAAGATCAAGCCAGATGATGTATCTAAGACAGCTTTCAGAACAAGGGAAGATCACGAGAGGCACTTGAGAATAGTCTTATCTGTGCTTCGTGAGAAACAGTTATTTGCAAAGTTCAGCAAGTGTGAATTCTGGCTGGAACAGATTTCTTTTCTGGGTCATGTGGTATCCAGAAATGGTATTGCAGTGGATCCTTCAAAAATTGAGGCCGTAGTCAACTGGAAACAGCCTTCTACTGTGACAGAGGTTCGTAGTTTCCTTGGTTTAGCGGGGTACTATCGAAGATTTATTGAGGGATTTTCGAGAATTGCAACTCTGTTTACCAGATTGACTAGGAAGGATGTACCATTTGTTTGGGATGCAAAGTGTGAAGCTGGCTTTACTGAACTGAAGAAGAGATTGACTTCAGCTCCTATTCTTACACTTCCAGAGGGTTGTGAGAACTTTGTTATATTCAGTGATGCCTCTAAAGAGGGTCTGGGATGTGTTCTTATGCAGAATGGGAAGGTAATTGCGTATGCTTCGAGGAAGTTATCACCAATGAGCGAATTATCCTACCCACGATATGGAGTTAGCTGCCATTGTGTTTGCATTGCATAAGTGGAAACACTACTTGTATGGGGCAAAGTTTGAGATATTCACAGATCACAAGAGCCTGAAGTATTTGTTTACTCAGAAAGAATTGAACAACCGACAGAGGCGATGGTTGGAGCTTCTCAAAGACTATGATTGTGTCATTTCTTATCATCCCGGGAAGGCCAATGTGGTAGCTGATGCTATTAGCCGTAAGGCTCATCTGTTGTCCTTGGTATCTCGAGAGTTGAAAGGCGATATGTTGTTTGCCAATGTCAGAGCTGTTCCTACTCTTTATGGAGATCTTATGGAAGCTCAGTTACAGGATGATGAATTGAGGAAAATCAGAGAGAAATTGCAAGATGGCAAGTTTGGGGAGTTTTCATTGAACAGGGATGGAATTCTCACCTTCAAAGGCAGAATTTGTGTACCTTCTTCCCCAGAAATCAAAAGGCAAGTATTAGAGGATGGCCATAAGTCCAGATTTGCTATTCATCCAGGAAGCACCAAGATGTATCAGGATCTGAAACGGGGCTACTGGTGGAATGGCATGAAAAAGGAGATTGCAGAGTTTGTGTCAAAGTGTTTGACTTGCCAACAGATTAAAGCGGAGCATCAGAGGCCAGCTGGATTGCTTCAGCCACTTGATATTCCTGAGTGGAAGTGGGAGGGCATTTCTATGGATTTTGTGACTGGATTGCCTCCTACTCCGCGAAAGATGGATGCTATATGGGTGATTGTGGATCGGTTGACCAAATCAGCTCATTTTCTTCCAGTTTCAACCAAGTATTCCTTGGAGAGATTGGCTCAGTTGTACATTCGTGAGATTGTGAGACTACATGGAGTACCTGTCAACATTGTTTCTGATAGGGATCCGAGATTTACTTCGCGGTTTTGGAGGGCTTTGCATGAGGACCTGGGATCTAAGTTGAGCTTCAGTACAGCATTTCATCCTCAGACTGATGGGCAGACAGAGAGGACCATTCAGATTCTCGAGGATATGCTACGAGCTTGTGTGATGGACTTCCAGTTATCTTGGGAAGACCATTTGCCTTTAGTGGAATTTGCCTACAAAAATAGCTACCAGTCTAGCATTGAGATGGCACCATATGAGGCACTATATGGGAGGAAATGTAGGTCCCCAATGTGTTGGGACGAGGTTGGTGAGGCTAAACTTTGGGGTCCAGATTTGGTTAGGGACTCAACTGAGAAGATCAAAGTGATCCGTGACAGATTGAGGACAGCCCAGAGTCGCCAGAAGAGTTATGCCGACACGAGAAGGAGGGAGTTATCCTTTCAGGTTGGTGATTTTGTGTTCTTGAATATCTCACCAAGAACGGGGATCAAAAGGTTTGGCAACAAAGGGAAACTAGCTCCTAGATTTGTTGGTCCATTTGAGGTGTTAGAGAAGGTAGGTGAGCTATCTTATCGTTTGGCTCTACCACCATCTCTTTCTTCTCTCCATGATGTGTTCCATGTGTCCATGTTGAGGAAGTACTGCTATGATTCCTCTTATGTGTTGAGTTCTCCTCCTGAGGATGTCCAGGCGGATATGACCTATGTTGAGGTACCTTTGTGGATTCTGGAGAGGCAGGTCCGGGAATTGCGTACCAAGAGTATTCCCGTGGTGAAAGTTCTTTGGAAGAATCACACCATCGAGGAAGATACTTGGGAATTGGAATCAGAGATGAGTCAGAGGTATCCTGAGTTGTTTGATCATTCAGGTAAGTTAAGTCCATATTCGGGACGAATTTTGTTTAAGGGGGAGTGAGTGTCACGACCCTAAACATAGGCACAATATTGGCCACACGTGAAGCACGTGAGGTTGGGTATGCCTTGCATATCATCCTTGGTTTGTGTCATTTGATTGCTTACGTGTGCATCTT
This sequence comes from Adenophora triphylla var. japonica, assembly GCA_022495995.1. Lineage (NCBI taxonomy): Eukaryota > Viridiplantae > Streptophyta > Magnoliopsida > Asterales > Campanulaceae > Adenophora > Adenophora triphylla. The sequence goes on from JAFEMH010000897.1 coordinate 31,865, forward strand.
GTGCCATTTTGTTGAACTATGTGCTTGTAGATGTTATAACTTGATTTAAGTATATAATGTCTAGATAAAGAGAAGTGGTATAGTTCCTTGGTAACACTTGAATTCTAATTTGAAGTGTTATAAAAAGTTATAAGGAGCTTATGTGTAAAATAAAGCTTAAGGAAGTGTTTTGTTCATTTTCAAACTTTGAGGAGCTTGATTGTAAATGTGTTATAAATATCTTGTGTAAAGCTTCCTAAAGAAGCTTATATACGTATCCTCAGTGTTCTTCTTTCTTCCATCAGCCTAGAGAGTTCCCAAAACCCTTGTTAACATCTACAAATTCCCAGAAATTCTAAGGTGGTTTGTTTGTTGATTCCAACTTGAAACTTGGTTAAGGAAGGTGGTTAAAGCTAGTTATCCGATTATCTTCTCTTTTCATTGAGTAAGTTATTATGGTTCTTTGTTTCAACTGATTATAACATGTTTAATAGTGTTATTATGATGTTGTAATTGATTTATGTGGAGTTGGAGATCAGCTCTAGGTGTTTGGAATGGGAATCACCAAGTAAGGTTGAAGAACCAAGCTGAGTAGTGATGAACAACTTGGTAAAAGGTGGTAGTATGAATTGGTACTTGTTGTATTTGTTATATAGGTGTTATGAGACTTGAAAGGAGTGTATTTAAGTCCCAAAACATGTCCATGCACTGCTGTAAATGGCCTTAAAATAACTGAGACCAAGGGTGGCAGAACTGGTGTTGAACTGGGTTGTTGTTGTTGAGTTTTGCTGATGTTTCGAAGGCCGCCCGGGTTTCGGTGCCGGGGCACGACTCGTGCTTATGAGCACGAGTCGTGACCCTCAGGGGGGACTCGTGAGAGGTAGTCGTGCTCTTGAAATCAGTCGTGCAGGGAAGTTTCACGACTCGTGCACTAATGCACGACTCGTGACCAAATCAAGGGTCTGGGGTCAGCTTTGGGGCCTTGTAGACCTAGGTAAAGGGGTAGGGATTGAACCACTCTTTAACTAAACTTGTATTACAACTTTGGTACAACATTGTAGCATTTGGAATTGTCCAAAAAGGTTTTGGCAAGAGCTTTAAAAATTGATCTAAAGTTGCTTGAAAGACAGTTTTATTGCTGAATGGTTCTAATCTGCAGTTTTGGTCCATTTTCTAGGCTTTGCAAACCTAGGCTAAACAACTCGGATTGGAACACTTTTTGATCCTGTATTTAGTAAAACTTTAGTACTACATTAGGGAATTTGAAATGGGACAATTGGATAATGGGAAGTGCTTTAAAAGTGGTCGTGAACTTGCTTGAAAGGCAGTTTTTGACCATTGAACCAAATGTTATAAAACTTGGTTTTTTTGAACTTGAACCCTAAAGGTAAGTTGTTCAATGTTGTATAGAGATTGTGTAGGGCTGGTTATATGTTGTTTTATCCCTACATGGTGACTTGTGCAAGGTCCTTGGCTTATATAGTGCCTTAAATAAGAAGTTGCACTACTGTGTTTGTTAAACAGGAGTTGAACACCCTGTTTTTACTTTCCATAGTATGAATTGATTACGTAAGACTTATGTGATATATTTGGTGACATAAGTGCTTACTTGTTCATAGTTGATTGTGTACAAAGTGTTCAAATACTTGTTGCACTGTTTCTTTGGTTGAACATGAGTACGTAATACCATGTTATTGTATTGTGTTGTATTCAATAGTGTTGAAATATATGTGCACTATTGTTATTGATTTAACATGAGTTATAGTTCCATTTTATATATATTGATGTCCCATATGGTGGACTTATGTTCAAGTAACTGTTATGTACTTGACTACGATGGTATCAGTTGAATATTGTGGGGGTATATGGGATCCCAACACTTGTGAGAAGATATTTCATAAGTTGTTTCGATTGCCTTATACTGTGACCTCTCCCCGTCGCGGCCACGATGCGGGGGTGCGCAGCTTCTATGGATATGTGCAGTCATGCCATACGAACGTTGATAACTTATATGGATCTCTGTTGAGGTCGTATAAGACGTGAATAAGCACTAGCATTTCACGAGAGCGGAGTATCCCTCCCACCGTTGTACTACATATGATTCAGATGGGAATGATAAGGGAAAGGTAACGTAATGTGTTTACTGTTTCCCAATGTGTTATTGAGCAACTTAATTGTATGTTGCATTGTATATGACTTATTGGTCAGAAGGAAAAGGTAACGTAATGCGTTTACTGTTTTCCGATGTAAGCAACCTGTTTATGTGTTGCATATTGTATGGCATATTGTTGCATACATAATGACTTGCTGAGATTTTATCTCACCCCTTCTCCCTTTATTTTTTAGATCCCGTGAGGCAATTGGGCCAGGACCGGTGAGGCGGGAAAGAGTTTGGACTCCTTTTGGGTTGTCGGGTACGAGTTCTTTTAGGAGTTGAAATTTGTGTTTAGTTTGTTATTATTTTGGGGAATGTATTGTATATAAAGTTTTACAACATGTTTCATTTGTGTCGTGTTGTAAGTAACTTAAACTTGGGTTGTGTTTGGTTGGCTTGTGTATAGCCTTTCTAGTTGTATATTTTGTTAAAACAGGTTGTGTTTGGTTTGAAAACAGGTTTGCATATCGCCTCTGTGTAGAGAGGTTATTTTGAAATGGTTTTTAAAATGTGTTGGGTACTTTTCAAGATAAATGAAAGAAAAGTTTTTTTTTTAAATGGTATATTTTGGGACCCTCCATCCTGTGACACGATTTATAGGTCCGGGAGTTGGAAGGCGCCCACACGAAGAGCTTGGATTGCTTCATTCACTTGGATTTCGAACTTATTGAAACGTTCCTCCAACAGAACATCCGCATTGACATAAGCTTGAAGATCCTCCTTGTTCTTGTCAAGTTGCTTAAGGACGTGTTCCTCGAGTGTCCCCATTGTGTGCTCGAGAATTGCCACCTTTTCATCAAGCTCCCCCACGGCCCTCTCCAATGCAACCTCGTTGTTTCCAGCCATTTCTTTTGGATCACAATCAAGAACAACTTAACGTTGCTCTGATACCAACTGTCACAGACTTGTTCTCTTAACAACGAACCGTGCGGCCTTAGCTCTTTTTCTGCCCCTCGCAGTAGCTAAGTCAGCCTAGTCGACCCCTTGTCGTGTGTTAAAAGAATGGCGAAGAAGGCAAGAGAGAATATGAGAGAATAACTTGTATTGCTCAAGAATGTTTACAACTTCTTGGATGGATTGGCTAAATGAGGCCTCCCCTTTATATAGGCATCCACCTCCTCAATGGATGGCTAGGATCTATTTATATGAATGGTCTAGATCTACTATCTAGAATATTCCCTAAGAAATATCTAGGGTATTTACAAGTGTAGTATAAGGTGGAGGATTCTAGAGTAAACTCCCATATACTTACATAATTCTAAGTCATTTTTGGAGTAATGTGGAACCTTCTAGAATTCTTAACTTTCTTAGCATGTCCACTTTGTCAAAGTGTGACACTAGGCTTAGGGAGCTAACTTATGAAGAATTCAGCTAGTCCAAACTTGACTGGACTTGTGTATATGCTATTGGGCATCTTCTTTGAGCCTATTAGATTATTAGCCCAAAACAGAAGCCCAGTAGCATATAGACAAAGTATTAAAATTTTAAATGCCCTCCCCGCGTCCCATATTTTCAATTCGCACCACTTTCCTTTAACACGTTCCCAATCGAATAGCTAACGTGCGCTGCGATGTACGCTCCACTTCGTCTCTTTCTCCTCCTTCAATGGCTTCTACTCATCATCTTCTTCTCAATTTCTCCCTCCATTGTTTCAGGAGAAGAAGCACCCTCTTTAGGTAAGATTCCTTCCCCGCGTTCATAAACCACAATTGTTTTTTCCCTTTCGGTATGTAAAATGTCTTAGAATTCAAGAAAAGTCATCTTGAATACCGAATTGAACTATCCTGACCTAAAAACAGAAATTTTATTGACCTATTTCTGCTTTATATGGATTATACAGTTCATTATGATTAGTAGAAGTACAATTTGTGTTTTGTATGGATTAGTTTCTTAGGTTATATTTGGTACTTTGAAAAGTGAGCTTTAGTTAGAAGTTTAGGAATTAGGAGCATACATATTGATGAAATACTATGTCATTAATCAAACTTGAATATTATTTCGAAAGCCTTTTGCTATATTTCCATGTGGGCATTGCAGAATTCCTCACTAAGGTGAAGCACTCTAGTCTACACTGAATCCTTTCGCAAGGTGACGCATTTTTTTTTTATTTCCATAGAATGGGGTTTTTTATTCTGTCCTTTGAATCAGTTAGTTAGCCGGATTGGATAGACGTGGGAGGTACAAGTCTATATACGTTTATCGTGGAATCAACAGAAGAATGGAATTGGTAGGTTGGGTGCATTTTGTTTGTTATTTTGGCATGTAATTAGAAACTTAAAATGTTGCCGAAAATAATTGACTAATAGCTTATCTTTTAAGAGTGGGCTTAGATTAGTGAGAAAGTTAGAGGAACCTAACAGCAGAAGAACTAATATAGTGTTTATTTTACTTGGATTTGCTTAGAAGGAGGAGTTATATCAGACTGAAAGTTCTTGACTTGTCTCTTGTTAACTTTAGAGGAAGGAACAATGATGATGATCAAGTACTTTTTATGTCAACTCAAAAGGTTCCATTTACTTTATTTTGGGGTGTTCTTCTCAAAAAACCTTGTTTGAAAACTAAGACATGATTAAATGATTATTGGAGCTCTCAGAATTGAAGTTTTATTTAGTATGACATTCTTCGAAACCCATAATATTTACTGGGTTGTGCTTTCATACAAGACTCTTTGTGTAGAATGTTCCAAACCAAAAGTAGGTCTCTTTGAGTCGAATGGTACCACTATGAAACCTCTGCCTGTTAATATTTTGGGAACTTGGAACAAGTTTCTGTATATTTGCAAGGTAAAGCAAATTCAATTCGTGCTTTCAGAACTGGATCTTTATTTGGATGTAAGTGTATGTATGGACTAGGACTAGTCATGCGAAAGGAGCTGGAGTTGTTTGATGGAAGAGTCCTTTGTGAGGGCAATAAATAAAATCACATATTCACTCCAGGGAGACATATCTTCATCTTTATTGTGCAACCGTAGAACCACTTTTAGGAAAATTTTGTCCCAAAATGAATGACCCTTTTGCAAAAAACTGTCCCTAAATGTTTTTTCGGATAACTTTTTCACCATTCATTATATACCAGCATAACTAAGAGTTTAGAAAGTGGATAACAAAACTTTTTATACACCTTAGTTATTAAAATTTGCATAAAGTTGAAATTCTTAAATTTGTCCAACATGGAAAGTGGTCATTCATTTTGGGACGGAGGGAGTAACAGATTTGGAAGTACAAGCTTGTAAAGGAAGAGTAATGCGGGATAATATGTGTCATCTCCTACAAGATTGTGCTTGTAGGTAAGTGTCTTTTGTTTGTGATCTTTTGGCTTTAAACTGAAAGTTACAGAGCTTGTTGAACTGGTTGTATGATTTATGATTTAGGAGTTAGGACTGCGTTTAGCTTATAAATATGAGGCCTCAATAGCGTTTTCTCGCAAGTTTTTTAATGTGAACTGGTTTAGCTTAGACGAGGAGTTGAAGGATGTTGCATTGGAAGATCATAACTTCAAATCTTCTTGTGTAGTAAGTAAAACCTTAAAAACAGCAAGATTTGCTTTGGTCTTTATAATGTGTTTGTGTGTGCCCGATCATTGGATGTGTACAGCATTTTTATATCTTGTACTCTTAAACCAATTGTATAATGCCCTTCCCTATGAGATATGAAAGGGTATTGGATCCGCTTAATTTGACATCACCAATTATACTAGGGTATTGAAGGAACAGCCCAAAAAAGTCTAATATGGTCTCAAAACTTCTGGAAAGTTAATAGGGGACTCATATTTTTGGATGGAGGGAGCATATGTTTCCATAGATTTCTACATATATTTTTAGTGAATATCGTAACTATTGATCAATCAATTTAAGTTTTGTAACCTGTTGCAATTATTTAAATTTTGCCCAGCAGGTGCCCGTCTGTTCTCAAAAAAGAGTCCACTTTGGCTTGGCTCACAGATTAAGTAGAATAATTTGACTTTTTTTTATGGCTGTTATGTGAAGGAGTTGTCTATTGAAGTATGATGTAAATTAAAGGAAAAAGTAGGAAACCGTCCTAAAGAATGATTTTTAGGAAGAGGGCACCTTTTTGGGAACGTCCCAAAAAGAAATAGTGGACTCCTTTTCAGGAATGGAGGGAGCATTATGATACTGGGGTTGGTGGCTATGAGACTATGATTCAAGAGAACTTACAGAGAGGCATGATAAGAATGTTAATACATTGAACTCTGGATTTTTGTGACATTGATTTATCAGTTTTCTAACCATTTTTTTTACTAGGTATTGGACATTGCCAACTTTTATGTTCCTTGATATGTTGCTATTATACAATAAAATCACTTTCAACGAGTTTTTAAATTTGCATATCTGAGCTCACAGTTTTTAATACATTACAGTTTTCTGTGATTCGATAAAGCATCTTTGTCATCTTTACTTGGCAAACTTGCCAAGGGGAAGGTTATAAGCATTTTAGTGCCATTTGATCAATGTACAGTGGCAGAACAAATGAGTTCATAATCTTGTTATAAAATAATTTAGTTTTGTGCATGGAGGATTTAATCTCGAAGTAACAAGTTCCATACATGTACTGGTTCTTATCCATTTTGGTTCTGCAGTTGTTGGTCAGAATACATCATTACAGCTGTCTCCAAGCTTGACAGTGGAAAAATCTCCTGGTTTAAAGCCTGGGGCTAAAGTGCTTTGTGAAAGAGTCAAAATCCATGGTTTGCCAAGGCTTAAGAATCTTGATAAGTATGCCCACTCACTGAAGGTGAAAGTTTCATTTTTGGATTCAAGCATTCGTGCTCCAAATGTGGAGGTTTGTTTCCACAGGTGAGTGGTATATTTAATTGTTTTTTAGAACAATTAAACACAACAGTGTCTTTCTCTTTTCAGTCTACTTACGTCAATGTGTATATTTTCTTTGCAGAAATGAATCCCTTTCGATAGGGATGTGCTCTCAAGGTCAATGGGAGAAACTTACCAAAGGTTCGTGGGCTAAATCCATGTCTCCTTTTGACCACAAACTCTTAGATATCCGCATGGCCAGTTCTTCCTCTGGGAGTCTTGAGGCTACCTTGCATGAAGGTTAGTTCTTCAGGATCAAGAATATAACACAAACTTATTCTTCGGTTTACTCTGACATTGTTCCTTTTGTTTGCAGAATTTTTCTTTCATCGCCCCATATTTTTACTATTGGGGATGTTGTTGATTACATTTGCAGCCTCATTGAGCAACTCTTTAGTTTTCTACTATAGTGGTGCAATGTTAGTAGGTGTTCTTCTTGTGATATTATTGGTCCTCTTTCAGGTGAAATGCCTAACCTTTGGACTCTCAAACTTGTGAACACAGAGATAGCATTATACTCCCTCCGTCCCATAATAAATTTCACACTTTCTTTTTTAGTTTGTCCCAAAATAAATGTCACATTTCTAAACAAGGAAATATTCTTAGTGCAATTTTACCATTGTACCAACAGTACAAAAACAATAAAATCACATTCCTTCAATACGTTAACAAGTCAAATGCAACATTAATTTTGGGACGGAGGGAGTAATTAGTTTAAAGATCTCCCTTGTTTAACACTGTAACTCTATGCTTAATTACAGGGAATGAAGCTTCTCCCAACTGGTCGAAAGAGTTCACTTGCAATAGTTTTGTACTCATCCGTTGTGAGTGTCTCAAGTATATTCATTCCAGTTTTTTATATGAAAACTTGTAGTATTGTAGTTTAAGGTTCTGTAATTCTGTTTTTTTCAGATTGGTGTGGGGTCTTTTCTACTTAGCTATGTGCCAAAACTATTGCGCTCAGTACTTACAGACTTGGGGATTGGCGAAGATATGTACAATCCTGTATGTAAGTTCCATAACTAATATTGGGCTCAATGATTGCAGATGAAGGAACTTAGAGGTACTAACTAATTCTGCTTCGTTTTGTAGTTGGCAATATTTCTGCTTGCTTTTATTATTCTGGCTGGAGCTTGGTTGGGATTTTGGGTTGTTCGTAAGTTTATCCTGACAGAAGATGGATCAATTGATGTGGGTGTGGCTCAATTCGTTGCCTGGTCCATTCGGATTTTGGCTTCCGTTATGATTCTTCAGGTTTGCCCTCATCCTTTTCTTTCATTAGGTAAAATAACTTGGACCGACAAAGGAGAACAAACTGAAGCATTGGTGATTTGACTGGCAAAAACAAGCAATACAAATATATCTCTACTATAATAAAGGGGGAGGGGTAAAAATGGGTGAAGCCCCGTCACACTCTCTGGATTTCCAAAACTACCCTTTGATTTAAATAAAAATTAAAATATCTTCGTATTTCCTAAGAATTAATCAAACATTTACCAGCTCATCTGCATACATAACATTTAATAATGTTTACCATTAAAATACTAATGTAAGATACACAGTTACTGTTTCGGACAATTTTCAACAAGCTGAATTTGTATTGAAGAACTTTGGGTACAAATGGAATATAATTCTCAAATCAAGATGGACGCGAGGATGTAACGAGGAAAACCTTTGAACAATCGTTCGCCGGAAAAAACCTCGGGAGGTTTTAGGAAAAGCCTACCTTAACCAAAAATGTCTTATTGAATTTTGTGATTTCCGAGTACAAGAGTGCAGTATGAGCGTAAAGTAGAGTGTGTAACGTGTGTATAGGTGCGTGTCTTAGAGGTGATATATATACAAATGATATAACCGAAATAATATAAATGCTATCCCTTCTATTTCGCCTAGAATCTCGCTTCTTGTTGATGATGGGCAGCCGTTACTTCTTTATGAAAACTATGGCCGTTTATGCTGGCGTTGACAAGGTCTTCAAGGAATCATGATAGGGTTATCTTGTTTGTACGTAACTTATTTCCTGAAAAATAGAGAAATATATAAAAGATAATTCAAGGCGTTAGTTCAAGACGTTACCTCAAGGTGGATGCTCAAGGTGTAGAACATGCTGAGTGTATTTTTTGGGGTGAAACAGTTACCCACATATGCATGTGTTTGTACTAATATAACATGATGTGATTGTGCTGTACCCAGAGCTCTGCAGATCCTTTGTTGGCAATAGAGGCATTACTATGTGGAGTTGTGGCTTCATCAATATTGAAGAGAATTGCACTATCAGGATTCGTGATCCACCTGTACAAGTAAGTCTCGTTTAAATTTACTAGCGAAGTTATGTGCTACAATCATGATATATGCAATTGATTTCCTTTATATTTAACCTCCTCGACCTCATCTGGATCCCCTTCTCACATTTTGTGACTTTAGCATTTTTCTTTGGCTTGGAGACGCCATATATGTCGGAATCGAAAAATGTGGAAGTATATTCCGAAGAGACGAGCACAAGCACAAGCACAAGCACAGAGTTTCCCCTAGACGAGATTCATTACCAGCTGAAGATTCTTATGGCAAATACAGTAGTAAGAGGCCTCGGTCTCCATTCACACCCACTCCTCGTAAGCCTCCACTTCAGCTTTTACTACATTTATATATGTAATGTGCAACATATACATATGGAGGCCAGATTTCCTATACGACTTTATGTGCCACACCCTCTACCACTAGTGATCCAACGACTTACAATCATTAGGGCCGACATGATGATGATGTTGTTCAATCATGTAAACCGTTGGGTACCACTTTTGTGTACCATGGTGATCCGACAGTTATGCATCATTGATATTGATGATATCATCATGACGTCCGCCCTATTAACTTATCACCGTTGGATCACCAGTGGTACACAAAAGTGGCACACAAATGTGGTAAAGGAGATTTTGTCTCATAATCAATTGTGGTACAGTTTGTGGTACACATAGTGATACAGAATATCTGGACTCGTACATATGAGGTGCAATTTATGTTGGATAACCTTTTGATGTGCTATCAATCCTTCAGGTATCACCAAGACAGGACCAACTCACCTATCAGATTCAGAGACCTTCTATTCCACCTTTCATTACACACCTGAAAGGAAACAAGTTTCAAAGGAAGAATGGGAAAAGTTTACAAAAGAATCCACGAAAAAAGCACTAGAAGGACTCGTATCTTCCCCAGATTTTAGCAGATGGGCTGTTGCTCACGCAGATAGGATCACTTTACGTCCCAAATCCCAACATGATCGTGAGCGTCCACGAAGATGGTTCCCTTGGTTTTGATCAGCGGAGAAATGTAGTTAAGAGTTGATAGCAGACTAGATGTAACATGTTATGCGATTGTACACTTTGGTGTAATACATGTATGCTATTGTTTGATGTTATGTAGAAAATTCTTCGTTTTGTAACCTATAGATCTCGAGCAAGTGTAATCTGAATATTGATCACAATTTATTCTAGACACATATCTTCCAGCATTTGATTCTACTTGGAGTCGAAAATTCATTCATTTATCTTCTGACAACGCTATCTTCTGGACAATTTTTTTATTTTATTTTTTTTTTTTTCCGGCCCAATCTAAGCTTTCTTCTGGCTCGCCCAATCCAAGGCTCTGCGGTCCAGGCGAAGGCTTGGGCTGCGTGGTCCATAAAGCGGAGGGCACCGTGTCAGGCTTGGCTTTACAGAGCTACGACTACCACCTCCTCCCTACAGTGGAAGGATACCGAGGCGGTGCTACTCGGTTCCACTAATGTCTAATGGGTTCTCCTTGGACCATCACCTTTTTCTTTTCCTTTTTTATTCCGGCCCAATCTATACTAGTCTCGAGTTGGTTTTCATAACAACATATGTACTGCCACTGCCACCGAGGCTGGCGTCTCACCACTGAGCCAGGCGGCCGCCCCACCTAGATCAGCAAAGGCCCGAAATACTGCCAGTGAGGCTGGCGCCTCATCACTATCCAGGCTGCCGCCTCACTGTAATCTTCCGCTGTGATCTTCTTTCCTTTTCCTAGTTTATAAAGGATTCTAGTTTATGTAGGATTCTAGTATTACTTACTTACCTAGTTAGGTTTATTCATGTATAAATACTATCTTATCTTAAAGATCAATACAATTTGAGTCTTTTCTTTTATCAAAACCTATATGATATCATAGCCAAATCCGAATTTTTTTTTCTCTCCTATAGGCGGCGCTGCAACCTAATCCCATGGCCGCCGCTGCTGATAATCACCTACCGAATTCTGCAGAACCAGACAAGCCTCTTGTCGTCGTCAACCTTGCCCACATTCTACGCCTCACACCCACCAACTATATACCATAGAAAATTCAGATCGAAGCTACCCTTCTTGGTTATGCCCTCTTTCCCTACCTAGATGGTTCGCTTCCTGACCCTCCTCGCTCCATCACCATCACCACAACCGACAAACCCACCACCACTGATGAAACACCACCCAAACAAACAACAACCACTGTTGATAATCCCGCCTACATCACATGGTTCCGCCAAGACAAGCTCCTCCTTGGATCATTAGCAGGTACCTTATCTCCACCTCTTGTCTCCTTGATATCTCAATGTCAAACAAGCCATGATGCTTGGAAAACCCTAGCAAAGACATATGCCAATCCTTCCCGTGGCCATCTCAAACAAATAAAAGATCGCCTTCGTACTATTTCGAAGGGATCCAAATCCATCACATAATATATGAAAGAAATCAAGTCATGCTCCGACCAACTAGCCTCCCTTGGCCGTCCTCTTGAACCTGAAGATGTGATTGATTGTGTCCTTGAACAACTAAATGACCCCGATTATGATAATGTGATCCAAATTGTTCAAAATCGAGAGAGTCTCATCTCTTTTTATGAACTCCACGAGAAACTTCTTAACCTTGAACTAACCCTTAAACACCGATCCAATCCCTCTCCCACCACCTTCCAAGCCTCTGTTCACTATGTAAATAGAAATCCCACCAACCGAAACAACAAAACCACCACCACCAACACCTCGGCTACTACAGGTCACACCGCAAACCCTAGCCCCGCCCCTTCCAGCCCTATTCCCAGTAATTAAATTACAGAGGCCGCTGCCAGTGGTGTAGAAATTTTGGACACTTCCTAAACCAATGCCCTCACTTCCACCAAGTCTATCCTAATGCCAACTTCTCGCCACCACCCAATTCCAACAACGCCAACTATAATCACAATCCTACTCGGCCACCAAACTGAAACCCAACCCCATCCAATCCACGTGCCTATACAGCAACTACAAACTACAATCCACCTCCAAATTGGTTGTTTGACAGTGGTGCCACCGATCATGTTACTCACGACCTCAACAACCTTGGCTCTTCACTCTCCTTATGACGACAGTAAGGAGTTACTCATTGGTGATGGTTCGGGCCTTCCCATCTCTCATATCGGTTCTACCTCTCTCTCTACTCCTTCTCATTTGTTTACTCTTAATCATGTCTTACATGTCCCCACAGTGTCTCGTAATATCATCTTTATTTCCAAATTGTGTCGTGATAACAATGTCTCTATTCTCTTCTCATCTGACTCTTTTCATGTGAAGGACTTTCAAACGAGCACTATCCTCCTTCACGTCAAGGCTAAATCTGGCGTCTACGAATGGATTCCTACCCAGTCTGCTGTTCGTGTCTCTCCTCCAGTGATTAACTTTGTGTCTCTCTCTAACACCGCTATTTGGCATCATAGACTAGGACACCCTTCTTGTAGTATTTTATGTCACATTAGTAATTTTTTTCATTTAAATATTCCTAGTTGTTCTTCTTTTTCTTGCAATTCTTGCAACTGCAACAAGAGTCATAAATTACTGTTTTCCAATAACACTATTACGTCTTCTGGACCTCTGGATGTTTTATATAGTGATGTTTGGACCTCCACCTTACACTCATTTGATGGTTTTAAATATTACATAATTTTCGTTAATCACTACTCCAAACACATTTGGCTGTATTCCCTCAAACATAAAAATGATGTTGTCTCTGTTTTCATCAACTTCAAAAATCTTGTGGAAAATTTTTCAAACGTCCCATCATCACTATTTTCAGTGATAACGGTGGCGAATATATTGGTCTTCGCCCCACTCTTATTGCTCATGGCATCACTCATCTTACGTCCCCTCCTCACAATCCGGAACACAATGGATACTCCGAACGCCGTCATCGACACATTGTTGAGACTGGCTTGTCTCTCCTTTCTCATGTTCATATCCCTTCGAAATACTGGACTCTAGCCTTTGTGACAGCCTCACATCTTATTAATCGTATGCCCACGCCTACACTCAAACTTGCATCTCCCTACTCCACTCTTCTTGGCCATCATCCCAATTACCTTAAACTCCGAAGCTTTGGATGCCTCTGTTATCCCTGGCTTCGTCCATACACCATTCACAAACTTGATCCTAAATCTGCACCCTGTGTCTTCATAGGCTACTCGCCAACCCAAAGTGCTTATTACTGTTTGGAGCCTAAAACCTCCAAGATATTTATGTCCCGACATGTCAAATTTGTGGAAACACAATTTCCGTTCTCAACTCCTACCGACAGTCCCCTCTCTAATCCTACTTCCACTGTTGATACATGGTGCACTTTCAGTGTTCCAACTCTAGTTCACCACCCAAAACCTCATAACACGGCACCAACACCCACTATCCTGGCCACACCTGAACCTGTCGGACCATCTGATAACCCTACTGGATCTCCACCTCCTCGGGTTCCACTTCATCCTCCAGCCCAATGCCACCCACTGCTGAAAACCCACCAGCCCCATTCCCACCTGCTCCACAACCTACAGTCAGCAAAGGCCCTCGGACCAGACTTCAGAACAACATCACAAAACCTATCCAGAAAATAAATCTCCAAGCCACCATTCCTCCTCTGCAGTTGAACCAAACACTGTGACTCAAGCCCTCAAACTACCTGAATGGCGCGCTGCCATGCAGTCCGAGTATGAGGCGCTTCTTCGCAACAACACCTGGGATCTTATTCCATCTTCTCCGTCTTAGAATTTGATTGGGTGCAAATGGATTTTTCGAACTAAATACCAGCCAGATGGGTTTATTGATCGTCACAAAGCTCGCTTGGTTGCGAAAGGGTTCCATCAACGTCCTGGGTTAGATTATTCTGAGACTTTTAGCCCCGTCGTCAAGCCGGCCACCATTCACACCATCTTGTCTCTTGCAACTGTACATGGCTGGTCACTATGTCAAGTGGATATAAACAATGCATTCTTACAGGGTACCCTCAATGGGGATGTTTTTATGGCCCAACTACTCACCCAACTCATGCGTGTAAACTTCGTCAGGCAATCTAGGATCTCAAACAAGCACCACAGGCTTGGTATACTGAACTCAAATCATATTTCATGACACTTGGGTTTTCAACTAGTGTTTCTGATACTTCTCTATTTATTCTTCGAGCTACACATCATTTACTTTATGTCTGTGTATGTTGATGACATAATTATGTCCGATAAATCTATGGTTGACAGGTTTATTTCTCAGCTTTCGTCTCGGTTCTTCCTTAAAGATCTTGGTGATTTATCATATTTCCTTGGTGTTGAAGTTCTTCCGCATACTCATGGCCTGTTTCACAGTCAACACAAGTATGTTCAGGATGTCCTTACCCGAACAAATATGCTCGATGCCAAACCTGTGCCTACACCTATGGTGCCGCATCCACCACTAACACTTCGTGGCGGCTCACCCATTCCGAATCCATCTGAATACAGAGCCATAATCGACACATTTCAGTATCTTGCCCTAACCAGGTGTGATCTTTCTTTTGCTATAAACCGGTTGTCTCAATTTATGCACTGTCCGACTGATTTACATCGGGCTGCTTTAAAACGAGCCTTGCGTTCTAAAATGGGTACACGCTCTCATGGTCTACTCATACGACGTGACTCTCCCCTCACTCTGCACGCGTTTACGGATGCAGACTGGGCGGGTGATAAGGACGATCATATTTCCACCACCGGTTACATTGTATACCTTGGCCGTAATCCTCTGTCATGGAGTTCTCACAGCAGAAAACATTAGCCAGATTCTCTACTGAAGCTGAGTACAGGGCAATTGCTGCTACAACGGCAGAGGTTTTGTGGTTACAAAATTTGTTGAGTGAATTACATGTTTCTGTCAAAATACCGCCTACCATTTACTATGACAATATGGGTGCAACATATGTAGCGAAACCCTGTTTTTCACTCCAAAATGAAGCACCTTGGTCTTGACTACCATTTTGTTCGTGAACAAGTTCAAAACATTATGTGTCTCTCATATTTCGGGAACGGACCAACTTGCGGATGTACTCACCAAATCATTACCAAGGCCGAGATTTCTGGAGTTAATTGTCAAGATTGGACTTTCTAACCGGTCGTCCATCTTGAGGGAGCGTAACAACATATGTATTGCCACTGCCACCGAGGTTGGTGCCTCACCACTGAGCCAGGCGGCCGCCCCACCTAGATCAGGCTAGATCGCAGGCCGGTGCCAGGTGGCGCCTCATCACTATCCAGGCTGCCGCCTCACTGTAATCTTACACTGTGATCTTCTTTCCTTTTCCTAGTTTATGAAGGATTCTAGTTTATGTAGAATTCTAGTGTTACTTACTTACTTAGATTTATTCATGTATAAATACTATCGTAAAAGATCAATACAATTTGAGTCTGTTCTTTTATCAAAACCTATATTTCACAGGACCATCTCTTTTGTCAATATTGGGCCCAAATCTAAAGTAAAAGCCGATTAAAAAATAAAGCATTTAATCACTCACATACCCTACCCAACAAAAATAATGTGTCCAACTGTCAATTCTACTACATATTTAAGTTATTTAAGGCCCCTTGTATGATCAAAATTAAAATCAAAGAAAGTGTGGACAGAAAATGAATATGATTCAAGCCGTAGAAGATAAAGGTCTTAGCTTGTATTTCGTTTAACTTACTCCTCCTCCCAAAATAAATATTCAATTTTTTCTCTTTGTTTGATTTTCGATGGGTACGCGCAGTTGCAGTTGCAGGTGCAGGTGCAGGCGACTCTAGTTGGAAAGTTGCAGGTGCAGGCGACTCTAGTGGGAAGGAATGGGGTACAAAACCAGTCGGAAAGTTGGGCGGAAATACAAAAGATGAAGTGAATTCTGCTGGAAAATCCAAAGGTTATGCTAGGTCCTTATGCTGCATGGGGTGGCTCCATACAAAAGATGAAGTGAAAGCTGCTGGAAAATCCAAATGTTATGCTTGCATGGACTGGCTCCACGCATGGTATGTTAATGATTATTATTTTGAATCTTTTAAAATCTTTAATGCCTTCTAATACTCATATACAGTATTTCTCATTAACCATTTCTTTTATACTCCCCCGTCCCATGTGAAAATTTGATCTACAATAACTAAGAAATAATAGTATAATAAGAAGAGACAGATTAAGCGGTAGAGGTGTTGCGAGTATCGAAAGTAAAATATGATAGATACGTACGTTATAACTACTAAATTTTGCCAAAATATAAACAAAAAATGGACCTTATTACTCAAAATTGCAACTTTATGTGCGGATGGAGTATTAATCATTAATATGAGGGACAGGGGTGGGCAGTCTGTAAGAACATGAATTAATATAACATATAAATACTTAATAATATAATGATCAATATTATAATATATGGTATAAAGTATAGAACTCAACATAATATGTAGAATTTCATAATATAAGTATACCATTAAATGATGGACATAATGGTAATATCTTATATATCAATAGGTGTAGTCCCTAAATGAAGTGCCCCTTGGATTCCTATATAAAGGCCTATCCATCAAGCCTATGAATCTACTAGTTACATTATTCTCATTCAGTCAAAACTCTTCCTAAGTAATTGAAGATTAAAGAGATTAAGGGCACTCATCATTTAGAAGATTTACTCCTCCCTAATTTGAAGTCTATCTTCTTACTTCATCCTCTTTACTCAAAGAACAAGAACAAGACTAAGAACAAACATGGAATCACAAGGTACACGCTTCCGTCTTATTCTTCTTCTCCATCTCTTCTTAATCTAGTTGTGAGTCGGTTCATGGTTAATGGATCGTTTATGTTCCAACAATTGGTATCAGAGCCTGCTCATATACTAGATTGAGTTTGAAATTCTTATAAAATCTTATGCTTTAATTCTTGTATGATTTCATTTGGTTTTGTTCTTGTTCATAATACTCATCTTGTCTAAGAGTATCATATTCATAACTTCATTCTATTTCTGATTTTTTGGTTTTACTCAAAAGGCTTTCAACCCTTAATGTAAGATTATCCCATTTTTGAACATAGCCACCATCCTTGGATGCGTTGTGAGTTTGTTCATATGCATAGCCACACATTTTTTAAATGTGTTGTGAGTATGCGGATCTACTTACTTTGGTTGAAAATTGAGCACCATTAAATTAAGAACTTCATTCAATTTTTGAAAATAATGGTAAAATCAAGAGGCATAATGGTTCATACAAGATTATCCCATTTACATAGCCAACATCGTGTGATGTTTGGAGTGTGTAAATCTAGGTCTACTTGTTTAAACCATGTTAATTTAAGTATGAAATTATCCCATTTGCATAGCCGATATTGTATGATGCACGGAGTGTGCAAATCTGGATCTACTTGCTTAACCATATTAATACTTGTTTGTGTTAAAATTTATTTTCTGAAAAAGGTTTGACATCTCATAATTATCGAATGATATGGATTTATATATACCGTATATCATTGCATATGATCTTGTGAAATTACTATCATTCATGAAGAGGCACCATTTCATGAACAATCATGCCTTTTTGGTCACTGCCATCCCTTTTGGTTACAATTCAACAAATTGGATATTAAGGAAATCATTGAGGTCCGACCGGGTTGTGGCTGTGGTTCGACCGGACCATTATTCAAACTCGTTTTTTCCTTTTCTTGGTCCTCTTTAAAAAAAAAAAAAAAAAAATAATAATAATAATAATAATAATAATAATAATAATAATAATAATAATAATAATAATAATTTATGCCTATTGAAGCAGCATTCATTAAAGTGCCTTTTGGATAGGCAATGGATCGTAATATGTTTCTTGGTTCTTTAGCAAGTGATTATAAGGGTGCCTTTTTCAAGAAAGTGTTGTTTGGTAAATCAATTTGGTCCGGCCGGGTAGTAGTTTCGGTCCGATCGGACCTATGCTTTAATTATGATCACATATATTTTCCATCCCTAAAGTATGATTAATTATATGCTTAAACAAGTTTATTCATTGTTTAAATAATATTGTTATCAAAGTAATTTACGTTATTTAAATACAAATTTGTTAAAGTGATGAATGTTTTTATTGATATGTGATAACATGTTTGTTTTCCAAAGGAGACCTTGTTATTGA
Source organism: Adenophora triphylla var. japonica (assembly GCA_022495995.1). Classification (NCBI taxonomy): domain Eukaryota; kingdom Viridiplantae; phylum Streptophyta; class Magnoliopsida; order Asterales; family Campanulaceae; genus Adenophora; species Adenophora triphylla. The sequence continues at coordinate 50,267 of JAFEMH010000897.1, forward strand.
CTAAGTATTTACATTCATGGGGTAATAATTGAACTAAACTTTTGATCATTTTAAATGCTGTGAACCATCCCAAAGGAAGGCGGGTGTTTAAAATGAATTGTTTATATTCTTTATTACCGGGAAACAAGTACCTTAAACTTTAGGACATTTTTTGTACTTGATCCGGCCCAAAGGAAGGCAAGTATTTAAAGTGTGTTGTTTGAGCTATTTGTTTACCCTAAGATAAATCAAATTGTGAGTCAATTCGCAATTCAAAGATTAGTCTTGATGTCATATTGATTATCTTTTTGATGGATTTCATTATGATATAATTAATCATTGTATAGTTTCTTATATATGTTTTGTTTCATTCGTTTGTTCTCTTCATTCAGATTTGATCAGTGCTTCATCTGTTACTACTGTCTTAAACTCAATTCCTTTGCTAACTGGGACAAACTTTAAAACTTGGAAAAACAAGATTATTATGGTCTTAGGCTGTTTGGACCTTGACCTCGCATTAAGAGAACAAGCTCCTGCCCTCTAACTCGATAAAAGCAGCTGCGAGAGGAAAGACCGCTTGAGTTCAGAGAGGTGGAAGCGTTCTAATCGCGTCAGCCTAAGCATAATTAAGAATGCAGTCCCGGAGACATTTTTGAATAGTGTCTCCGAGGATGATGGTGCAAAAGGTTTCCTAGATGCCCTAGAACAACGCTTTGCAAAAAGCGATAAATCGGAAACAAGTGCTACCTTGAGGAAGCTTGTTTCCATGAGGTATAAGGGCACCGGAAACCTAAGGGAATACATAATGGAAATGTTTCATCTATCAACGAAATTAAAAGCACTCAAGTTGGACTTGTCGGAAGACTTGCTTGTGCATTTGGCTTTAATTTCTCTTCCTTCGCAATTTGGTCATTTTGAAACGACCTATAATTGTCAAAAGGACAAGTGGAATATTAATGAATTAATTTCACATGTCACGGAGGAAGAAGATAGGTTGAAACACACCAAACCCGAAAGTGCACATTATTCATCTACCTCTTCTCGTGGGATTAAGAGAAAAGGTAAGGAGATTGCGGTTGCGACAAAGAAGCCTAAGGGATCATCAAATGATCAAAAAGTGAAAAAGTGCTTCTTTTGCAAGGACCCCACTCACATGAAGCCCGATCGCTTCTAAGTATCGCCAATGGCGAATTAATAAAGGTATGTCATTTAGCTTTGTTTGTACTGAAGCTAATTTAGTTTCAATTCCTTCGTATACATGGTGGTTAGACTCCGGTGCAACTACTCACATAAGTTCATGTATGCAGGGTTGCCTGAACTACCGAACGCCCAATGAAGGTGAAAGATTCATCTACATGGGAGCTGGAAAGCCGGTAGAGGTGGAAGGCATAGGGACTTTTAGATTATCTCTTAGTACTGGATATTATTTGGTTTTGAATAATGTATTTATTATTCCATCTTTTAGACGGAATTTAATTTCCGTCACTACATTAGATCGAGAAGGTTATTCTTGCATCTTTGGTAATAATAAATGCAATTTATATTTTGATTCAAAACTTTTTGGTACTAGCTCTTTGTCTTACATTGATAATCTATATTTACTTGACACAGTCAATTCATTAAATGAGTCCCATAATAATGAAACTAACTCTCGAGGCATAAAACGAAAGTTTTCAAGTAAAAACTCTTATACCTTGTGGCATAGGCGTTTGGGTCATATCTCCAAAAGGAGAATTGACAAGCTTGTGTCCGAGGGAATATTACATAAGCTTGATACTCCGAAAAATAACTTTTGTATTGAATGCCTTAAGGGAAAATTTACAAATAGTACAAACAAAAATGAATCCTTGAGAGCTACAAAAGTCTTAGAACTAATTCATACGGACATATGTGGACCGTTCCCTACCCCTTCATGGAACGGACAAACATATTTTATTACGTTCATAGATGACTTCTCTCGTTATGGATACATTTATTTACTTCATGAAAAGTCTCAATCATTGGACGTTTTCAAGTCTTTTAAAATCGAAGTTGAAAATCAACTTGAAAAGACTATTAAGAACGTTAGATCCGATCGTGGTGGTGAATACTACGGTCGGAATGACGGTTCGGGAGAACAACGTCCGGGTCCTTTTGCTCGCTATTTGGAAGAGTGTGGGATTGTCCCTCACTACACCATCTGGACACCTAGCATGAATGGTGTGGCCAGAGAGACGTAATAGAACCCTTAAGGATATGGTAAGAAGTATGATTTCTTGTACTTCTTTACCTCACTCATTATGGGGCGATGCTTTGAAAACCGCAACCTACCTACTTAATAGAGCTCCTTCAAAAGCTACTGACAAAACCCCTTATGAATTATGGACCGGTAAGAAACCGTCCCTTAATCATCTTCATGTTTGGGGTTGTCCAGCCGAAGCTAGGCCTTATAGACCTAACGAAGGAAAGTTGGACGCTAAGACAGTTAGTAGTTATTTTGTAGGGTATTCTCAAAGATCTAGGAGATATAAATTCTATGACCCAAAAACTAGAACCTTTTTCGAGACGGAAAATGCTAGGTTCTTTGAGGATGTTGAATTTAGAGGGGAAAATTTGAATAGTAATTTTGAATTTGAAGAAATGGAAGAGGAATTCGTTTCTATACCTCTTCCTATAGTTCCTATCGAAAATCAAGCAGTTGTGCCTGAAATTCGACAAGAACATAATATTCAAAATGACGTTAATTCTCCTATTAATGAACAACATGAAAATGTTGATGAGGAAATTCAACACCCTCATAATCAAGAAGAACCGGTGCCATTAAGAAGATCTAATAGAGGAAGAAGGAGTGCTATACCGGATTATTATGATGTATATCTTGCCGAGAATGAGGAAGCGTTAGGTTTAGCGGGAGATGAGCCAATCACCTTCCATGAAGCCATTAGTGGTCCAAATTCTCATAAGTGGATTGATGCCATAAATGAAGAGTTAAAATCCATGAATGACAATAACGTTTGGGATCTTGTCCCATTACCTAAGAATGTGAAACCCATTGGGTGTAAATGGGTCTTTAAGATCAAAAGGGATTCGCAAGGTAATGTGAAAAGACATAAGGCTCGTCTTGTCGCTAAAGGGTTTACTCAAAAAGAGGGCATTGATTACAAAGAAACATTTTCACCGGTATCCTCTAAAAATGCTTTTAGGATCATTATGGCTTTAGTGGCACATTTTGACCTTGAGCTTCATCAAATGGATGTAAAGACAGCTTTTCTCAATGGCGACATTGAGGAAACTATCTATATGAAGAAACCAGAAATGGTGACTGATTCGGATCAAACTAGTCAACTAGTTTGTAAACTTAAGAAATCCATTTATGGGCTCAAGCAAGCATCTCGTCAATGGTACTTAAAATTTAACAAAGTTATTCTTTCATTTGGCTTTGAAATGAATCTTGGTGAAGATTGTGTGTACCATAAGTTCAGTGAGAGTAGGTTTATATTTTTGGTCTTATATGTGGATGACATTTTATTTGCTAGTAATGATAAGGACCTTCTTAAGGAAACCAAGAAATTTCTCTCTAACAAATTTGAGATGAAAGATCTTGGTGAAGCTTCTTTTGTATTAGGAATCCAAATACATCGTGATCGCTCACGAGGTATGTTAGGATTATCACAAAAGAACTATATAGAGAAGGTATTATAAAGGTTTAGCATGGAAAATTGTAAACCCCATGACACCTCGGTCTCTAAGGGAGATAAGTTCAGTTTAAATCAATGTCCTAAAAATAATCTTGAATCTAAGTATATGGAAAATATCCCTTACGCATCGGCAGTAGGAAGCCTAATGTATGCTCAAGTCTGTACTCGCCCAGATCTTGCCTTTATTGTTGGCATGCTTGGGCGATATCAAAGCAATTCGGGAAGAGAACATTGGGTCGAAGCCAAAAGAGTGATGAGATACTTACAAAACACGAAGAACTACATGCTTACATATACAAAGTCGGATCGTCTTGAGATCATTGGTTTTTCCGATTTCGACTTTGCTGGATGTCAAGATAGTCGCAAATCGACATCGGGTTATGTCTTCACTTTGGCCAGTGGAGCGATATCTTGGAGAAGTGCCAAGCAAACATTAGTTACTACTTCCACCATGGAAGCTGAATTTGTTGCTTGCTATGAGGCATCCAATCAAGCTATATGGCTGCGTAAATTCATTGAAGGACTGCGGATTGTCAAAGGTGTTAAAAGACCGCTTAAGTTATATTGTGACAATCGGGCCGCGGTATTGTACTCCAACAACAACAAGAGTTCATCTAAATCTAAACATATAGATATTAAGTTTCTTGTTGTGAGAGAGAGAGTACAAAATGAACAAATCGAAATAGAACTTATTGGTACAAACTCCATGTTAGCGGATTCATTTACTAAGGTATTATCTCCTTTAGTATTTCACGAGCATGTTGCTCATATGGGTGTAATGACGTTTGATAATGCTTAAATCAGTGGGAGTTTATGTTGTTTTTATTTCTTATGTTATTTTAAAATTGATCTCATTTGTTAAAAGTAGGACTAGTTGGAGAATATATATATGCATTCTTCATATATATTCGTTAATATTTCATGCTACATATCTATACTTAATCTATGTCATTTAGTTGGATATATGTATGTGATTAATGTGGGTTTAGTTGCGAATCAATTACAACGATTGCCCCTTTAGTCCTTATACTTATATGACTAATGGACGGGATTGGTTTCGAATGATAACAAAGTGCACATAAGGGTTGTCATTTGTGTTATAAATATGATTAAAAGAAATTTATTAAGTGAAGGTATATGTTATAATAATCCAAGTGGGAGATTGTAAGAACATAAATTAATATAACATATAAATACTTAATAATATAATGATCAATATTATAATATATGGTATAAAGTATAGAACTCAACATAATATGTAGAATTCCATAATATAAGTATACCATTAAATGATGGGTATAATGGTAATATCTTATATATCAATAGGTGTAGTCCCTAAATGAAGTGCCCATTGGATTCCTATATAAAGGCCTATCCATCAAGCCTATGAATCTACTAGTTACATTATTCTCATTCAGTCAAAACTCTTCCTAAGTAATTGAAGATTAAAGAGATTAAGGGCACTCATCATTTAGAAGATTTACTCCTCCCTAATTTGAAGTCTATCTTCTTACTTTATCCTCTTTACTTAAAGAACAAGAACAAGACTAAGAACAAACATGGAATCACAAGGTACACGCTTCCGTCTTATTCTTATTCTCCATCTCTTCTTAATCTAGTTGTGAGTCGGTTCATGGTTAATGGATCGTTTATGTTCCAACACAGTCGACTATTAAACATACCATGACCCACATCTCTAATTAGGGGTGGCAAGTTGTACTGATCCGAATCAACCAACTCGTATACCAATTATAATTGGTAGAAAAAGTCGGTATATCGAACCCTTGGTACGATAGTATCGTACCAATTATGTCTAATTGATTGGTGCATGGTATTATGTCTAATTAATTATGTCTAAGTGCTAAAAAAAAAATTTAGCAGTAATGCTTGTCACACTTCATCATGTTTATACCTTTTATCATAATGTTATTCTAATATTTTTTTTTTTCCTGTTATTCAGCTTTTGAAGGAGTCGAGGGGAATAGGAACTCTCAAACATATACTAATTAAAGATTGTGATCTTTTGGTTTCGGAGCTGTTGCGTTTATTAGTATATTATGTTTAATCACCATATTGTTTAATTATCAAGACTTCTGTTGTACTATTTTTTTTTTAGTTTCAAGAGTTCTGTTTAATTAACGATTGTGATCTTTTGGTTTCGAAGCTGTTGTACTATATTTACAAATGCAATAAACTTGGTATACCAACTTTTGTGGTTGGTACTTGTACATATTTTTGTATACCAATTCATACTTGGTTGGTACATGATATACGTAAAATAAAGTCGGTATACCAACCGAATCACCCCTATTTCTAATGGCTAAAAGAAAGTCTAATTATGTCATGTTATTTACTCCCTCCGTCTTATTTTCATCGTTTCATAATAAATATTGGTGTATCATGCGAAATTAGGTGCAAGATGGAACTCACCCGCATACGTTAAATTTAAATTTTCTAATATACATGTGTTTCGCACTTAAATTGGTTGTGTTGCGGCTTGCTGCGCTTGTGGCTAATAAGTACAGTAGTAGTTAAGCTGTAATTTTATCACCATTTTATGTCCTTTTACTACCCTACAACTGTGATTCTCTTTTTTTTTTTTTTTTTTTCCGTTTCATTTTCCTTTTACTCCTGAAATAAATATCGCATTTTGCATTTTAATTTGTCTCATATGCCAGCTAACTAGGGTTAGGTAGGTAAATACTAAATACAGAGAACCAAAAATACACGGAAATAAATATTCCAATTTTACCCTTCCGTCTCGTGTGTGTCTACACGATATCAAGATCTTTATCCCGTGTATATTCACACGACACACCTTGCAGGAAAATTCCAATCGTTCACCATGGACACTGCGAACGATATCATCATCAACAACGAAGCAGGTCTCCAATGGTTGATAGGTTCTCCCTTCGTCTCTCCCATCACAGTAATATCCACCTTCAAGTGCATTCACACCCACCCCCTCGACCCCTTTTCACCCGATTTCGTCGAGAGAATCGGGTAACCCTAACTCCCAATCATCTGATTCTTTGTTTGCCTGTGCGTTTGTGATTGATTTAGTTGAATTTTTTCCATGCAGATGATTTGAGGACACTTTTGTTGAAAGGGTTTGAAGTAATTGGAGCATTGATTGTTGGAAAAGGAGGTTCTGATTTCAAAGGGAATGTTAGTGACGCCATTGATGCGTCCAGTATAAGAGGAACTCTATTTTCAGTTTATCTCGTGTAATCTCACACGAGACGATTCTCGTGTGATTTTACACGAGATTTATCTCCGTCCACCATTATAAGGGCCCTTTCATTTGATTGAATATTCAGGTTTTGGTAATCGGTTGTTTCGTGTTGATTATGATGATGGTTGTTGATGTTTTGGTAATGGGTTTTGCCTAATTCTTCACTCATCTCGTATGGATCCACACGAGATCTATCTCGTGTAAATATACACGAGATTTATATCGTGTGTATCAACACGAGATGTGTCTCGTGTGGATACATACGAGACACATAAAACCCTAAACACCCTAAATAATAGCACATATTTGCAACTCAATTTCCATTTGGATTTTGAGGAAACTCATGTAGATGAAAAACATTTTAAATGTCATTTAGAATCTAGAAAAAAATTAAAAAAAATTAAACGAGGTAGGCGTATACCATTTTTGGCAAGATCGGGACACAGAAAACCCTAAAAACCCTAAATAATGGCAAAAATTTGTAACTCAATCTCCATTTGGATTTTGAGGAAACTCATGTAGATGAAAAACATTTTAAATGTCATTTAGAATCTAGAAAAAAATTAAAAAAAAATAAACGAGCTAGCCTTATACCATTTTTGGCAAGATCGGGACACAGAAAACCCTAAACACCCTAAATAATGGCAAAAATTTGTAACTCAAAATTCATTTGGATTTTGAGGAAACTCATGTAGATGAAAAACATTTTAAATGTCATTTAGAATCTAGAAAAAAATTAAAAAAAAATAAACGAGGTAGGCGTATACCATTTTTGGCAAGATCGGGACACAGAAAACCCTAAACACCCTAAATAATGGCAAAAATTTGTAACTCAATTTCCATTTGGATTTTGAGGAAACTCATGTAGATGAAAAACATTTTAAATGTCATTTAGAATGTAAAAAAATTAAAAAAAAATAAACGAGGTAGCCGTATACCATTTTTGGCAAGATCGGGAACACATAAAACCCTAAACACCCTAAATAATGGCACATATTTGTAACTCAATCTCCATTTGGATTTTGAGGAAACTCATGTAGATGAAAAACACTTTAAATGTCATTTAGAATCTAGAAAAAAATTAAAAAAAATTAAACGAGGTAGGCGTATACCATTTTTGGCAAGATCGGGACACAGAAAACCCTAAACACCCTAAATAATGGCACATATTTGTAACTTAATTTCCATTTGGATTTTGAGGAAACTCATGTAGATGAAAAACATTTTAAATGTCATTTAGAATCTAGAAAAAAATTAAAAAAAAATTAAACGAGGTAGGCGTATACCATTTTTGGCAAGATCGGGACACGTAAAACCCTAAAAACCCTAAATAATGGCACAAATTTGTAACTCAATATCCATTTATATTTTGAGGAAACTCATGTAGATGAAAAACATTTTAAATGTCATTAAGAATCTAGAAAAAAATTAAAAAAAAAAACGAGCTAGCCTTATACCATTTTTGGCAAGATCGGGACACAGAAAACCCTAAACACCCTAAATAATGGCAAAAATTTGTAACTCAATATCCATTTGGATTTTGAGGAAACTCATGTAGATGAAAAACATTTTAAATGTCATTTAGAATGTATAAAAAAATTAAAAAAAAATAAACGAGGTAGCCGTATACCATTTTTGGCAAGATCGGGACACAGAAAACCCTAAAAACCCTAAATAATGGCAAAAATTTGTAACTCAATCTCCATTTTGGATTTTGAGGAAACTCATTTAGATGAAAAACATTTTAAATGTCATTTAGAATCTAGAAAAAAATTAAAAAAAAAAAAAATAAACGAGCTAGCAGTATACCATTTTTGGCAAGATCGGGACACGTAAAACCCTAAAAACCCTAAATAATGGCAAATATTTGTAACTCAATCTCCATTTGTATTTTGAGGAAACTCATGTAGATGAAAAACATTTTAAATGTCATTTAGATTCTAGAAAAAAATTAAAACAAATTCAACGCGCTATCCTTATACCATTTTTGGCGAGATCGGGACACGTAAAACCACTAAACACCCTAAATAACGGCAAAAATTTGTAACTCAATATCCATTTGGATTTTGAGGAAACTCATGTAGATGAAAAACATTTTAAATGTCATTTAGAATCTAGAAAAAAACTAAAAAAAAATAAACGAGGTAGGCGTATACCATTTTTGGCAAGATCGGGACACAGAAAACCCTAAAAACCCTAAATAATGGCAAAAATTTGTAACTCAATCTCCATTTGGATTTTGAGGAAACTCATGTAGATGAAAAACATTTTAAATGTCATTTAAAATGTAGAAAAAAATTAAAAAAAATAAACGAGGTAGGCGTATACCATTTTTGGCAAGATCGGGACACATAAAACCCTAAAAACCCTAAATAATGGCAAATATTTGTAACTCAATCTCCATTTGGATTTTGAGGAAACTCATGTAGATGAAAAACATTTTAAATGTCATTTAGAATGTAGAAAAAAATTAAAAAAAAAATAAACGAGGTAGCCGTATACCATTTTTTGCAAGATCGGGAACACATAAAACCCTAAACACCCTAAATAATGGCACATATTTGTAACTCAATCTCCATTTGGATTTTGAGGAAACTCATGTAGATGAAAAACACTTTAAATTTCATTTAGAATCTAGAAAAAAATTAAAAAAAATTAAACGAGGTAGGCGTATACCATTTTTGGCAAGATCGGGACACAGAAAACCCTAAACACCCTAAATAATGGCACATATTTGTAACTTAATTTCCATTTGGATTTTGAGGAAACTCATGTCGATGAAAAACATTTTAAATGTCATTTAGAATCTAGAAAAAAATTAAACGAGGTAGGCGTATACCATTTTTGGCAAGATCGGGACACAGAAAACCCTAAAAACCCTAAATAATGGCAAAAATTTGTAACTCAATCTCCATTTGTATTTTGAGGAAACTCATGTAGATGAAAAACATTTTAAATGTCATTTAGAATCTAGAAAAAAATAAAAAAAAAAATAAACGAGCTAGCCTTATACCATTTTTGACAAGATCGGGACACAGAAAACCCTAAACACCCTAAATAATGGCAAAAATTTGTAACTCAATATCCATTTGGATTTTGAGGAAACTCATGTAGATGAAAAACATTTTTAATGTCATTTAGAATCTAGAAAAAAATTAAAAAAAATTAAACTAGGTAGGCGTATACCATTTTTGGCAAGATCGGGACACAGAAAACCCTAAAAACCCTAAATAATGGAAAAAATTTGTAACTCAATCTCCATTTGGATTTTGAGGAAACTCATGTAGATGAAAAACATTTTAAATGTCATTTAGAATGTAGAAAAAAATTAAAAAAAAATAAACGAGGTAGGCGTATACCATTTTTGGCAAGATCGGGACACATAAAACCCTAAAAACCCTAAATAATGGCAAATATTTGTAACTCAATCTCCATTTGGATTTTGAGGAAACTCATGTAGATGAAAAACATTTTAAATGTCATTTAGAATCTAGAAAAAAATTTAAAAAAAATAAACGAGGTAGGCGTATACCATTTTTGGCAAGATCGGGACACAGAAAACCCTAAACACCCTAAATAATGGCAAAAATTTGTAACTCAATTTCCATTTGGATTTTGAGGAAACTCATGTAGATGAAAAACATTTTAAATGTCATTTAGAATGTAGAAAAAAATTAAAAAAAAATAAACGAGGTAGCCGTATACCATTTTTGGCAAGATCGGGACACAGAAAACCCTAAAAACCCTAAATAATGGAAAAAATTTGTAACTCAATCTCCATTTGGATTTTGAGGAAACTCATGTAGATTAAAAACATTTTAAATGTCATTTAGAATCTAGAAAAAAATTAAAAAAAATTAAACTAGGTAGGCGTATACCATTTTTGGCAAGATCGGGACACAGAAAACCCTAAAAACCCTAAATAATGGAAATAATTTGTAACTCAATCTCCATTTGGATTTTGAGGAAACTCATGTAGATGAAAAACATTTTAAATGTCATTTAGAATGTAGAAAAAAATTAAAAAAAAAATAAACGAGGTAGGCGTATACCATTTTTGGCAAGATCGGGACACATAAAACCCTAAAAACCCTAAATAATGGCAAATATTTGTAACTCAATCTCCATTTGGATTTTGAGGAAACTCATGTAGATGAAAAACATTTTATATGTCATTTAGAATCTAGAAAAAATTAAAAAAATAAACGAGGTAGGCGTATACCATTTTTGGCAAGATCGGGACACAGAAAACCCTAAAAACCCTAAATAATGGCAAAAATTTGTAACTCAATTTCCATTTGGATTTTGAGAAAACTCATGTAGATGAAAAACATTTTAAATGTCATTTAGAATGTAGAAAAAAATTAAAAAAAAATAAACGAGGTAGGCGTATACCATTTTTGGCAAGATCGGGACACAGGAAACCCTAAAAACCCTAAATAATGGAAAAAAATTGTAACTCAATCTCCATTTGGATTTTGAGGAAACTCATATAGATGAAAAACATTTTAAATGTCATTTAGAATCTAGAAAAAAATTAAAAAAAATTAAACTAGGTAGGCGTATACCATTTTTGGCAAGATCGGGACACAGAAAACCCTAAAAACCCTAAATAATGGAAATAATTTGTAACTCAATCTCCATTTGGATTTTGAGGAAACTCATGTAGATGAAAAACATTTTAAATGTCATTTAGAATGTAGAAAAAATTTAAAAAAAAATAAACGAGGTAGGCGTATACCATTTTTGGCAAGATCGGGACACATAAAACCCTAAAAACCCTAAATAATGGCAAATATTTGTAACTCAATCTCCATTTGGATTTTGAGGAAACTCATGTATATGAAAAACATTTTAAATGCCATTTAGAATCTAGAAAAAAATTAAAAAATAAATAAACGAGGTAGGCGTGATACCATTTTTGGCAAGATCGGGACACGTAAAACCCTAAAAACCCTAAATAATGGCAAAATTTGTAACTCAATCGCCATTTGGATTTTGAGGAAACTCATGTAGATGAAAAACATTTTAAATGTCATTTAGAATCTAGAAAAAAATTAAAAAAATAAACGAGGTAGGCGTATACCATTTTTGGCAAGATCGGGACACGTAAAACCCTAAACACCCTAAATAATGGCAAAAATTTGTAACTCAATTTCCATTTGGATTTTGAGGAAACTCATGTAGATGAAAACATTTTAAATGTCATTTAGAATGTAGAAAAAATTAAAAAAAATAAACGAGGTAGCCGTATACCATTTTTGGCAAGATCAGGACACGTAAAACCCTACGGGATCGGGACACGTAAACCCTAAAACCCTAAATAATGGCACATATTTGTAACTCAATTTCCATTTGATTTTGAGTATTTTCATAGAGATGAAAAACACTTTAAAATGACATTTAGAATGTAGAAAAATTAAAAAAATAAATAGGCAGCCATTTATAATTTATACATCTCGTGTAAAACACACGAAATATATACTTCTATCTCGTGTCGATGTACACGAGGTTTAAAATCCCGTAACCCTTCAAAACGAGCCGCGTTGAATTCCGCCGTTTATAATTCCTTAAAACACACCTATTCCCGAACAGAACCATAAACCCCATTATTATTCAAAAAAATCAATCTCTAAGTTCATAGCATGGATTCCTCACAAAATTCTCCCCAACATTCTCCAAGTTTCAATGATCATAACATGGATTCTTATGAGTATATTAACCTTGATGATATAGAATTTGTCCTTGATGAAGAAGATGGAATCTCACCAAATTCTCCTTCACATCAACATTCTCCAAGTTTCAATGATCCAAGCTTCTATGATCATAGCATGGATTCTTATGAGTATATTAACCTTGATGATATAGAATTTGTCCTTGATGAAGAAGAAGGAATCTCACCAAATTCTCCTCCACATCAACATTCTCCAAGTTTCAATGATCCAAGCTTCTATGAAGTAAGTTCTTAATCTTTTGTTTTGTATTGTGATCAAAATCGAAATCAAAATTCCATCTTCGACGGAGATAATTTCGTCGTAAAAATACACGGCATATTGCACATATCGTGTACACTAACACGAGATGTATTGATCTATGTCGTGTATTTATACACGAAATATATACTTACCGGAGCTTTGAAACCGACCGGTACCGTATTTTGCAGGTCCATTTCCGGATATCGTTGATGAATTCACGACATCGAATTATTTCCAAACAGGACGCGCTTCGCACATGTACGGAAATCGCGAGGCGTCGAAATATACACCTTGTTATACGTAACTCGAAGAATAGAATTGGAAATAAACTAGCTTATGCGATGATAATATGTCATTTGTGGATATCACAGCCCGGAAGATCTAAGAATATAAAGAAGAGTAGTAGCAAGAAGAGAGAGTGTAGTTTTAAACTATATGCCAAAGAAAGGAGGGACGATGTGGTTATGGGGTTATGGTTTGTAAGGAATGGTATACATGAAAATCATGGCTTTCCTTTGTATTCGAAGGTTTTCCTCTCGGAAATTGACAAAGCGGTCTGCCGAATATGACGTTGTGTGTAGAGTGCAAGTGAATGTTCATTGCGTCCAAATGACATAGTCATAATGTTAAAGATTGAACGATGAGAAGCTAATGTGAAGCACTCCGATGCACGTCCGCTTGATGCCATCACAAAATATAGAGAAAAAGAACGACAAGGAAGGACCCCGCTACAAACAATTCCTTAAATTACTCGTAGATCATTGAATATACATACTACAGCGAGGGAAGACGCGAGAGTGGCATGATCGGCGATATATTCTTCTTTCTCACCCATTAGCAATGAAGCATGCTAAACTGTTTTTCATATGTTGTCAAGGTGATCGCACTTACAACACCAATCTGGCTATGGACTCGTACTTCTGCGCTTGTGTAGGATTTTACTTCCCACCTGTGCATAATTTCACAATAGACAGAGTTGCGTTCTCAAAGTATCGAGTGCGGATGATTACATAAATGGGCACGGACACCCCGCATTTGCTACGTACTGCTTACACCTCCCCAAGCTTGCCATGACAGGCTTTTGTCGGCCCGATCGTGGAATCCTGGGTTTTATCACGCTCTCCGTACAGCTTTTTCCCGACACCGCACACTTCTTTGGCCTGAGGCATATCGAAGTCAATGTTAGAAGGCAATGGGTCTGAGTCATACACGTATTTATTTATTTACTTATTTACTTATTTACTTATTTATTGATTTTCTTTCGTTTATAATATATATAATTACTTAAATTACTGTAGCGAGGATTCGCGTAATCATTCATGAGGAGTTTCAATTACGCAATCTCACCAGCCCTACCTCCCGGTGGAATGGGACGAACGTTGCGCAAGGGCTTTTAGGACCGCTTTCATATCTTATCCCGTATTATTGGATTACCTCCGCGATACATGGATTACTCCATACTCGTACATTCTCATTCATTGTCCATGCACACGGATGTGTTACACACACTTGGGACCCATACCACAAACGTGTGACCGAGGTGAGCATAACAAAGTCACAGAAGGGGCACGTGGGAGTGCTTCTTCTTCTACTTTTGACACAATCTTCAAAAAGGCTCATAAGATCTTCGATATCCAACTAAAAAAAAATATCAAACACAGGGTATGGAATGAGATCAAAGACTCGTAACTCCAATTGATTTGAGGACCCTCGTAATCAGATTACAACATATCGGTTTCTAAAGCCACACATCCTTAAGCTCATGCATTACATCGACAAGAGCTGGGTCACTTCGTAAAATCAAGCGGGCCGTCAGAATGGGGGTAATGTCATTCCTCTCGAGGATGCCCAAGCGGGTGTTACTACAGCGAGTAACACATGGACTTCCATGTAGTCACGTAGATTGCAAGGATACAGGACTCGCGGGGACCTGGATTGAGCCGGCCTCGATTCATGATTTTGGAAGAAGTTGGACATTGAAGTGTAGACAACCCTCCATCCGAGCCTTCAATAAATAAAGACAATTTTCAAAGTTTTATGTTGAATAAATTTGAGAAAGCTACCTCAACCTAGGTGATGAGAAAGCTTATTCAAAACGACGTGAAGTTAAGCGGCTAAATCACCAAACAAGAGATGCTACTTACTTGAGCCAGATCATATTTCAAAGGCGTAATAAACCCCTGACCGGAAGTTCCGTAGAACCGGGTCGCATTGGGAGCATACTAACAACTTTTTTTCGAGTCCCTAAGCATACCATCCTCGACTAGCAAAAAGTATGGGATCTTCATTCATCTTGTGGCTCACATTTCCAATTAAGTTCTTGATGTATTTTGATTTTGCATACTGATAGTATGAATGCTTCTCACTCTTTTCTTTGCCCTATTTTCAGTGTCTAGATCCGCATTCATTGCATCAACTCCAAGCTTGAGTTCCGTGAGTCCACGCACAAATGGAAATCAGCTTCGTAACCCACACCATCTACCCTCGCTAGTACTCCTACGTCTCATCCACCACTAGCCGCTTCCTGGTCGCGGGAGAGGACGGTCGAGGGCGAGGTCGAGGCGAGGTCGAGGACGAGGACGGGATCGAGGTCGTGGTCGTGGAGAGGGAAATTGACAGCCCAATCACACTAGTATATACAACTCTAAGTATTTGACGTCTTTTCCACCTTTCATTATCCCATATATTGGAGGCATCACGGATGTGGCATCGATGGACATTGTGGCTATAGAGCCGTAGCAGCCTGAGATATTCGGAGATGAGGAGATGTGGGCTCGAGTGCGCTCGTACCGTTACCATGAGGTGCATGCTCGCCAAGACCTTTATCAAAGAGTTCTAACTTGGATAAATGTAGATGAACTCTTACGTAGGATTGCTTGCTATGTCCTGGCCGACGGACGATACTTATTGGATGGACCTTCCAGATCTTGGGCACATCATTGCCACGAGGTATAATGTGGCATTCATTTCGTACTCGGCTAGCGGCGGCCTTATGTCTTCCAAAGGTGTACATGCATAGGAGTAGGACCACCGATAAACACAGGTTGTGGTGGGACAAGTGAGAAACCATTTTATATTGGTATGATACTTAACCTGTCTCATCTATATTTGTAATATTTAAGTGTCTTAATTAAATTCGTTGTATTTAAGCGTTATTACTTTTGCATTGCACATGCCGTGCAATGATTACCCAATTCCACCACCACCGAACACTTGGAGGGAACACTGTGATCAGCGCAAGTCAACCGATCCTCCAATACCGAGATAGGATAGCAGCATTTAATAAACTCTATGATCAGGATACCCATGCAAGAAGAGAAAAGATTACGTAGGGGATAGTATATGTGTAATGGTTTTTGAATTATAAAGTTTGTATGAATGTTTGGATGTTTGAATTATATGCTTATCCTTGTTAACACTTTTATTTCGTATACAATTTTTCATCAGTATGACTTTGGTGCTGTTGTTGTTACTGATGTGTCTCGTGTATATCCACACGAGACACCTCTCGTGTGGATTTACACGAGATGTGTCTCGTGTGGATCTACACGAGATGTGTTTCGTGTGGATCCATACGAGACACATCAGCAACAGCACCAGCACCAAGTAAACAACAACACCAAATAAACAACAGCAACAACACAATCAGACACAACAGCAACTATCCATTTCATACTCGCATCTGTCAATACCAAATAAACAACACCAAATAAACAACAGCAACAAATCCATAACTCCATATTCAGTACTACAAATCCATAACTCCATAAACAACAACAATACAATCGGTATACCATTACAACAACAACTATCCATTTCCTACAGAAAATAAATCCAACTCCATAATCAGTACTACAAATATACCAAAACTCCATAATCAACAATACATAAATGCGACCTCCTACATGAGACGACCTAAACCCTCGTGTGCCCGTCTAAGTATATCTCTGGCGTACTCGGGGAGACTCGCATCTGTCACTAATGGAAGTATGAGATCTGCGATCGCTGCAACCCCAGGCTGCGGTGGAACATCAACTGGGGGAGGTGGGGGAGGTGGAATGTCAACGGGAGGGATCGTGTATCGGATTAGATATCCGAACATGACTCCTAGCCGTAAACCACTCCATATAATCATCGATCACGGGAGAAGATGTAGTATCTAGTGGCGGCCCCCATCGGGAACGGGCCCGAACTCACGCATGTCGTACTCCACCCACCCGATCCCAAAAATCATCTCCGTCACCATACTCCTTTTGGTATCCCTTCTGACCCTTTGACAAAATACATCTCGTGGGAGTCACGGGGCCGTGCAGGGATCCTCTGTCGGTACCCGAACCGCACGGTAACACGATCGGGCATATACGCCTCGGTGATGTCACAAAAGCGTATAACCCCCCTGAAGTGTGAAACCGGCAGAATCGAGTCCGCTCCGATACCATAAGGAGTCCAAACAACCTGTGAGTAGACTTTGTTAGGCATAGTCTACATAATAACGGAGTGATTGTAACAATTTGAAACAGTTTTAATATGAATAACTCACCCTATCAACATGCATCCCGTCAATAGTGCGGCGATACCGCACTAGATGATCTAATCCTCCCATTTGTATCAAGACGTGACCGTACGGGCTCTCGGCGCCCTGCTTCCCCGGTGCGGGTCGAGAAAGTCGCCGGAAATCCGGGAAGTACTCGTATATCCACCCCGAGATGTATGTAAAAAAGTATTAAATACTAATCAAATCTGGCAATGTAATTACAGAGAGGGGAGTCGACAGAGTAAAAGAAAATGAGTATAGTAAGATGTACCTCTAGCAGTGTCGCACAACCACCCATCTGCTTTGCATCCGGATGCGGACGCCTTCCCCAACTCTCGGTATAAATATGCCAATGTAGCTGATCCCCAGGAGAGAGTGGGGAGTCTCTCAAGATCCGTGCATAGAAAGGTAGCCGAGGGCACCTTATCTCGACTCTTGTCCACGAACATCGTGGAACCCGAGAGGTGCGGGATATACGCAGAAGCTCTGCCGGACATCGATCATGTGGCGTATACGGGAAGAAAAGAGACGCCGGACATCCTTCAATAAGTACCGGTGCCTCCCAAAACGAGGTGTCTAGTGATGCCGGATAGGTCGAGCAATCGGATCCGGATATCGAATAGGTGCACTCTACACACTGATACACCGTAAATTGAAGATGAAATAACACATTTTAGTACAAGAGATGAATGTAGATAGTATAGTCTTGAAATTGATAATATATAACAACATACCTGTGATATGAAATACGTCGTGTAACGTAATGGTCATCTCCCCCACGGCATGTGGAACGAGTTAGTCTCGGGAGACCACCGTTCCAAAAATGCCGTCATCGCCGCATGATTAGGCCTGCGAATGGTGGCATCGTGCAGCTGGCCTTGGATGCCCGATGCATCAACGAGGGTCGACCCAGGCTCTATCGCAGCCTCCAGGATCATCACACTTGAACCCGTTTATTCCAAACAAAAAATATAATCAACACTCGAGATCGAGAAAAGTACGAGATGTATAATTAATGGAATATTTAGAGTGTGTGCCAAACAACTTCAAGATTTTAATAAATTCATATAAATGATTATCTTACTTTTGCAGATGTAGCGATCTCGTATGAAAAGTCACCACTGACTCACTAGTGGCATCCCTCCCAAATCTCTCGAGCTCTGTGATCACCAAAGCCGTATATAAGTGAAACATTCTGCGGGCCGCCACCTCGGGTCACTCTGAATCCGCCATGATGGTGGCTCCTCCCCACCCGCACCCCCGCTCCTCTCGTCCCTGCCCTCTAGCCACATCCCTCCCCCTCCCCCTCCACGCCTCAAAGGTCTAACATCACGTACTCCCTCCTCCTCCTCCTCCTCCTCCTCATCATCATCATCATCATCATCCCCACCCTCCCGCTTCGCCTCCTCATCCCCTCACCACTATCATCGTAATCGGAAGATCCATCATCATCTCCTACATCCTCCTCACTACTATCATCAGAATCAGAAGATGCCTCATCATCTCCTACATCCTCCTCAATCGCATGCTCAAACCCAGTATCAGGCTGCTCAGTCTGCTCAGGCTGCTCAGGCTGCAAAGTCCTATCATGATCATCTCCTACATCCTGCTCAATCCCAAGCTCAGACCCACGCACGATAGTCCTATCATGTATCCTTTTGCTGCGTTTATCTACCTTAGGTGCCGTCTCGGCCTTCCTCTTTCTATTGGACGATTAAATACGTTCACGTGCCTACTGAAAAAACAAATAAGAGACAATAAATTAGCTATTTAGCATTTATAAGCGAATACGAAACGATGTAAAGAAAAGAGTGGACACTGGGCACAACTCGTGTAAAATCACACGAGATGCATCTCGTGTGAGTTTACACGAGATTTATCTCGTGTGAACTCATACGAGATGCATCTCGTGTGAACTCACACGAGATGCATCTCGTGTGAACTCACACGAGATGCATTCTCCAGTTTGGTTAATATCAAAGAAAGAAAAATTACACGAGATGCATAAAAAGAAAGAAAAATGAACGATGTAAAGAAAAAGACGTCGAAATCAATTGAAGAAACCAGTTCAAGAAAGACGTCCAAATCAATTGAAGCAATCAAGCAAAAATTAGACATTGGGAATGTAAAATTAGGTTTAAATTACGTTCAAATTGCATTACCTTCTTCACGGGCAAGGTGGTAGAAGTGGAGGCGGCGGCGATGGCAGTGGTGGTAGCGGCGGCGGAAGCTCCAGCAAGGACGGCCGGAATTTTTACTCGAGCCATTCTTCATCGTCGTGGTGTGTACTGAGAGAGAGAGAGAGCGAGGGAGAGGAAGAGCCTGTGTTTGATTGAATTTGAAATGAAAAAAAAAAAAATATATATAAATGAGTAATTTGGTAAATTGCGTTGGCCATGTATTTTGAGGGGCCGTGTATTTATGTATATCCGTTAGGTAAGACATGTGAATTCCACGTGCATGTAAAACATAGAGGGTTTCCCTCTTATTTTGACTAAGTCGTCAAAAACATAACCTAGTTACTCCCATGCGATCACATTACTAACTTTCGTTAGATTTTTGATGATTTAATGCGCAACTTCGACACACGTAATTAGTAACTCCAACGAATTCGTGAGCTGTACTATCAAAATTAATTGCTTAATTATTGACCTCAATGAGCATCTCAATTATCTCAACGATTGACAAGCCGATAAAAAAAAAATCATGTTTATTCAATTTAATACTCACAAACAGTACCTCTAACAATTTGTCCACACACACTCCCATTTCACTCCAACTTTTCCCTTCACATTGTTTTTTCATTTCAATTTTCTTTCGTGCGAAGAAAATGGCATTATTGAAAATTAGTTCGCCACGGTTTTCCTTGCAACAAAATGGAGAAATAAGGCTCCTTTTGTTTAGCGTAAAACATTTTTCGAAAAATAATTTTCTGTAAAATATTTTTTGAAAAATGAAAATGTTTTCCAAAAAATAATACATTAATAAATATTATTTTTTATTAACACCATTAACAATAAATATAAATTTTTTCTTTATTATTTTACTTAATTGCACAATTTAAAAAAATTAAACACTCGTAAATAAACGTTAAATTACGATAATTTAAACGACGTCGTTTGACGCAAGAGAAAATTTAAATATATATAAAAATTAAAATTTTATCAAATATATACAATAATTTTTTTATCATTTTTAAATAGTAAAATATTAAAATTATATCAAATATTATAAAATTAAACTCTATTTATAGAGAAAAAGAAATTATAAACATTTTTAATATTTTTATTTCAATAATATAATTTCAAAAATGTCAAAATTACAAAATACACATATAGCTCGAACCAATTTTCGCTCACGAATTCGTTCATGAAATGAACGAAACTCATGAACGGCAAAATTTCAAAATTTCGTTCATGGCCATAAACAAAATTTCGTTCACCACTAATTGTCATGAATGAAATTTCGTTCACGAAATTGCTCTTGATGAACGAAATTTCATTCACCACTTATCATGGTCTTAGTGGCCGACATGCTTGTTTCTATATCTTTTCTTCTTTCCATGTCTTTTTTTATGTGACTACTATGTCAAACTCACATCACATAGCAACTAGAAATATGAGGAACTTATTCTTTTTTAATCGCATTTTAAGCAAGTTTTTTTAAGGAAAATAAAAAATAATATATCGGGGGTTGTTACGGATACAAACTTATGTTATTTTTTTAGCAAACGATAAATTGAATTAAATTCACAATTTGAAAAGAAATGACATTTCATATAAGTCGGAAGTCCACTCTGATCGAATATCAATAACAAATCTATCTCTTAACCTACAAATTCCTGATCAGAAATAAGATTGAAAATTTTATATTGAAAGATGACTAGTCTTATTTTGATTTTTATAGTTAATTTAATTGAAATTTGATCAAAGTATTATAGACAATTAATTATATTCATAACATTATAAAAATATTATTAATAGTTAAAAAATATTATCCTTAATAATTATTAAATTTCACGAGAATGTTAAGTTTTCATAAATGAGTAGGTTTTAGGGGAAACCTGTTTCTCTATAAGTTATAAAAAGTCCACTTTAAAACAGTGAGTTTAGGCTTTAAAACACCAAGTTGATATATTTAAAAACAAGACTTTTTATAACTTATGGAGAAACAGGTTTTTCCCAAAATTTTCTGTTCATAAAATTTTGATTATAAAATTTTACGGTTTTAATTGACAAACTGACACCTGAATTTTATTTGGTCCACAATTTACAAGTTAAAATTGCTCGTTTTATTATTAAAATATTATTACATTAATTAACATTGTCAAACTCATCATATAGTACTATGTCAATTTTAATTAAAATATTTAAAAATCAAAAACTTATTTTCTTTAGTATTAAGAAAATTATTTTTATAAAACTTACTCCAAAATGACAAAGTTCTTAGCTTATTTCTCTGACAAAGCTTAATTGGTTAATTTGAAACACTTTAAGATTTAAGAGATTAAAAAGTTAAGCATGCTTGGTAAGGTAAATTGCAATCACTTAATTAATTAAGATTGTCTTAAAAAGAGCTATTAATTTTAAGTTGAAAATGAGTAGCTTAAGCAATTAAGAGGGAGAAAGATAGAGTTAAAAATAAAATGAGTTTAAATTCATCCATCAATTATTTTATTTATATATTAAATGATACTTTCTTTTGTCAAAATATTTTAACTTTTCATATAAATTATATTTGATCTAGTATTAAAATATAATTTTATTATATTAAACTATTGATATTAATAATATTTTAATAGAATATCATAATTAATTTTTTTTTATTTTTTGTCAAAGTTTAGACAAATTTATCAAAATAATTAATAAGATAATTTTTATTATGGGTCAAAGAAAGTACTAATAAAAATATTTAAATATTATAAAATACTCCCTCCGTCCCACGTTAGTTGAGACTTCTTTCCTTTTTGGGCCGTCCCACGTTAGTTGAGACTGCCCAAAATGGCAAAGGAATCTTCACTATTTACCCCACTCATTCTCTCTCCTATTTCACTTTTACACTCATAACATTCTCTCTCCCCACTATTCCTCCCACTCATTCTCTCTCCTATTTAATTCTTCATACTCACGACATTTTCTTTCACTTTTTCTCTCACTTACTTTTCCTTAATTGGTGTGCCCAAAAAGTTAGTCTCAACTAACATGGGACGGAGGGAGTATAATCTAATTATAATAATAGTGACGTATATGTTGAAGACTTTATTTTATTATATACTCATTAATATTATTCAAATAATTTTGAATGTTAAGTTCAAATTTTAAATAAATTCAGATATAAGTGGTTTGTCATTACCAAACAAACTGAACTTTTAAAATTCAGCAACTTAATAATTTCAGCTCTCTATTTTTCAGCTCTACATTTTCAGAGCTTAATTTTGAGTTTTACCAAACAGGCCCTCATTCTCTCTCTTATATTCCCTTCGCCCCAAAATGTTTGTCCCATTTGATTTTTTTGTTGAACTTTGACCACAAATTTATGAGAGATTAATCATGTTCATGAAATTCTAAAAGTTGTTGTTGATAATATTATTAATGGTGAATCAATAGAAATTTTTAGAATTTCATGAACATAATTAAATTGTTATATATTTGTAGTCAAATTTCAATAAAAAAAATCAAATGGGACAAACATTTTGAAACGGAGGGAGTATTATTTTTCATACTCACAAGTACCTCTTCCTACTACTGATTCTCTTTCTTACTTTTTCTTAAATCTTATATCCGATTTTTGATCTCTACTACTCACGTGAGACAGATGGAGTATAAATCTTAAAAATGAATGGCCCATCTCTGAGATCATCACCATCTATGGCAGTGAGCCTAATATGATGGTGCCTTTAGACCATCTTCATTTGTGACTTCAGAGAGAGGGTCACTACTAAAAACAAAACTAAAAAAATAAAAAAATAAATAAATAATAGAAAGTCATGATATATTAGTAACCTGGGCGGCCAACCTAGCTAGAAGTTGGGCTGGGTTGGTGACTACATGACTTTTTTTTTTTACACATGTCACCCTTTCATTGGGTGACATGTGTTTATATAATTATATTCTTAAAATTAATATATTTTATATAATTATATAAAATAATAAAATTAAAAATATATCAAAATTCATAATTTTTTTTAATAATTGTATGGGTAATTATTTTTAATAATTGTACGGATAATTTTAGAAATATTATTACTAATACATTATTTTAAAAAAATAAAATGATAAGTATTTTAGGTAAGTTGAAGTAAAGAAAAATAAATATTTTATTAAAAGGTTGGGTTGGGTTTGGGTCACTGATGGAAGTATATCTATAGTATAAATCACACCATGGGTGAACAGTACTATGAACATTACTAAATGCCAAATTTCTCATTTTGCCCTCACTAAGTTGTCCCTTTCTCATTTTGCCCTTTAAATAATTTTTTTTTAAATTAAAAAAAAAAAAACACTTGTCCTCGGACACGGACTTTTACTAGTATTATATAAGGTTGAGATTTGTGTATATGAGAGTGAGAGAAATTAATATTTTATTTGAGATTGAGTAGGATTGGAATCACTGATACCGATGAGGATAGTCTTATATTTAAGAAAGTTGGTCCAAAATGACCTTGAGGCCCACTAGAAAGGAAAAAAACATATTAATAATTTAAAAAAATAATTCATATAGTGGGAGAACAAGACTTGCCTGAGTTGCCTCCATCCACTTTTTTGATTAATTTCCTTCATTACATGCATTATCTGGGTCTGGATGTTAACAGAAAGTTGGCCCATAACTTTCCAACTTTGAGCTTTTTTTTTTTTCTTGAATTACCTTTTCAGAAAAATATTGACTATGAGGGAGGAGGAGAGAGAGAGGTTCTTGTTGTGAAATTGGTGTTTCCTCGTTGCAATCAAAACAAAGAAATCAACACACCCACACGTACAAGAAAGAAACAATCACACACAAGAACACAAGAGTTGTTTACCCGGTTCATTCACCAACTCGTGAACTACGTCCGGGGGCAATTGCCAAGCCAATATGTATTAGTCTCCTCTCTAATATGTTGCTACAATATGTTCTAGGCCGAAATTATGCTTATATAGTTTATACAAGGAACCTAGCCCAGTCAAGGAAGAGATCTACACAAAATAGGAAACAAAATCAGACCAGGATTCAAACTCCCCGACGCCAGCGCGGCCGCACCTGCGCAGCGCGGTCGCCCTCCTTTGCCGAAGTTCCAGCCCCAATTTTGACCAACGAGCGCGGTCGCTCTCCACCCCGAGCGCGGCCGCTCTCCACCGCAGAAACTCCTCGGACGCTTCCTTCCTTGCAGTTTAGGATCCAATCCCAACAGTTCTGGGGTAATTTGTGCAGAGTGACGTTAGGGAGTCCAAATTGGGATCCAAAACTGAGAGGGGTAGGGTCTTATTTGCAACTGCTGATCATGGTCACCTTATGTCGCACGGCACTCTGTAACCACTTTCCAAGGCTTCGAGTTGTCGCGTGACAGGAGGTGCCACCAACCATTTTTGGCACCAAATCTGGTTCTGGAACATTCTGGGATAATACCCAAAAAATCCAAAACAGATTTATTCCCCTTAGGTCCCTTGGCATGAGCAAAGTACAAAAAAGTACTTCCTTCGCGAAAAACTTATGAAATGTTTTCGGAAGTCTCGGAATAGACCGAAAATTTACCAAAATGCCCCTAATGCAATTTTATTACATTAAAATGCATCTAAAAGGGTTGCAAATTGGGTTGGCGTACTTACAGCTATCTTTTAGCATGTTGTGAACTTGAGAGTAGACTGTGCTTGAACTCATCAAGAAATGTTGTAATCGTTAGTGATTTGTGACTTACTTTTAAAGCTTTGTCGAGATGCAAGATCTCTTATTCGCTTTTGTTTCTTTTGTGAGCCTTGGCAGCATCCATCTTTGGACCTTTCTGTTATATTTGCGAACTGAAGCAGCCTGGGACAGGACGAATTTTCGCGGGACTAAAATATTCCGTCCAGTCCCAAATCTACTGCGGGACGCGGGACAAGGCGGGACAATGCGGGACAAGAAGACTTTAAATACTTCGACATGTTTGTGTTAGACTAGCTCAAGCTTAAGTATACATTATATGATTATATGTGGCCAAACAATTAGTTAGGCCCGATGGAATTATATAATCAAAATATATTAAGACTGGCCTGGCATTGATGAATTTTAAAAGTGAATGCAAATTGGGTTGGAGGTTGGTATACGTTTCACTTCATGTTTCAAAACTTAGATACAAGTAGAGCCGTCAATACGGGATAACGGGACTGGACGGGACGACACTATGTTGTCCCGCGACTAATACGGGACGAGACGAATTTTTGCGGGCCTAAAATTTTCCGTCCCATCCAATCCCATTTATATGGCGGGACGGAACGTCCCGACGAGACCGTCCCAAATTGACGGCTCTACTTAATATCATAGGATACACATGAGTTGGGTAATGCTTGGGGAATCTAAAATAATTAAAGAGGAAAAAAAGAAAGCTGCTTAGACTATCCTCATCAGTGATTCTGACCCAACCCAAACTCAAATAAAATATTAATTTCTCTCACTTTCATATACACCATTCCCAATCTTATACTCCCTCCGTCCCGATAATTTCTTCACCCTTTTGGGGTGGACACGCAAATTAAGGATATTGGTGAGTGGAGAAAATGTTGTGAGTGTAATAGTAAAATAGGAGAGAGAATGAGTGGAGAAAATAGTAAATTTGAAAAATATTGTGAGTGTAATAGTAAAATAGGAGAGAGAATGAGTGGGTGAAATAGTAAAAATTATTTGTCATTTTAGGAAAGGTGAAGCTTTAAACGGAACACCCGTTTTGACAAAAAGTGAAGTTATTAATGGGACGGAGGGAGTATAAATTTATACTCCCATCAGTGACCCAACCCCAACCCAACATTTTAATAAAATATTTATTTCTCTTTACTTCAACTTACCTAAAATACTTATCATTTTATTTTTTTAAAATAATGTATTAGTAATAATATATCTAAAATTACCCGTACAATTATTAAAAATAATTACCCATACTATAAATTCATAATTTACTTGATATATTTTTCATTTTTTTATTTTATATATTATCATTTTGTAGATAAAAAATTTATGAATTTTGATATATTTTTTATTTTATATAATTATATAAAATATTTTAATTTTAAATATATATTTATATAAATACATGTCACCCAATTATTGAGTGGCATGTGTCAAAACAAGCCAAACAACCTGATCCAATTTTTGAGTCGGCCAGCCGTCCAGGTCATGAAATTACCTTGACTTTCTATTTTTTTTATTTTTTTTGTGGTTTTGTCTTTTATGGTGACCCTCCCTCCAGGGTCACCGACGTGAACGGTTTGGCCGGCATGCTTGTTCTATATCTTTTCTTCTTTCCATGCCTTTTTTTTATGTGACTACTATGTCAAACTCACATCACATAGCAACTAGAAATATTTTTAAGCAAAAATTTGTAAGGCAAATAAAAAATAATTTTTATATAAATATATTTTTAGACATGTCACCCTTTCATTGGGTGATATGTGTTTATATAAATATATTTTATATAATTATATAAAATAATAAAATAAAAAATATATCAAAATTCATAATTTTTTTATAATTGTATGAGTAATTATTTTTAATAATTGTACGGGTAATTTTAGAAATATTATTACTAATACATTATTTAAAACAATAAAATGATAAGTATTTTAGGTAAGTTGAAGTAAAGAAAAATAAATATTTTATTAAAAGGTTGGGTTGGGTTTGGGTCACTGATGAAAGTATCTATAGTATAAATGAGGGAGGTGTTTTGAACAGTAGAGTGAATAGTTCCACTTGCCGCAATTCTCATTTTGCCCTCACTATTTTGTCCCTTTTTCATTTTGCCCTTAAATTTTTTTTTTCTTTAAATAAAAATAAAAAATAAAAAAAATACACAAAAAACGTGATCTTGAACATGGGCTTAGGCTAGTATATTATATAAGGTTGAGTTGAATTGGAGTCACTGATACTTGATACTGATGATGATAGTCTTAAAATTAAGAAAGTTGGTCCAAAATGACCTTGAGGCCCACTAGAAAGGAAAAAAACATATTAATAATTTAAAAAAATAATTCATATAGTGGGAGAACAAGACTTGCCTGAGTTGCCTCCATCCACGTTTTTGATTAATTTCCTTCATTACGATGCAATATCTGGGTCTGGATGTTTACTGAAAGTTGGCCCATAACTTTCCAACTTTGAGCTTTTTTTTTTTCTTGAATTACCTTTTTAGAAAAATATTGACTATGAGTGGTTGTTTTGCAAAATAACATTATTCATGGGGACCAGTTTGGATTATTGCCACTTTAGGCCTTCCTTTTACTTCCATTTCTTGGAATGAAAATTTGGAAACCTAAAAGAAAATATTTTTTATGTCTCTTTTAACCCCTGTTTCAGTAAATATTCTTGTTAAGGATATATTATGGATTGAAAACAAAAATAGAGAGGTATTATGGGACTTCTAGGACGGGTAGTAAGACTAAGATCATCAGCGAACATAGAGGTATTATGGGACTTCTAGGACGGGTAGTAAGACTAAGATCATCAGCGAACATAGAGGTATTATGGGACTTCTAGGACGGGTAGTAAGACTAAGATCATCAGCGAACATGGGTTGGATTGGGGGAAAAAGACAAAAAAAAAGGAGAAAAAAAAAATGAAAAAGAAAATAAAACAACCAACCAGGGAAGATTTGCTCAGTAGACCAATTTTGGTCATGAACCAAAATTTCCAACGCCTTTGCCAAGTGACACTTTTTGATTGGTTCTCTCAACTTTTAAATTATCTTTTTAAATATAATTCTAAAAGGGCTATAAATATATTTATATTTTATTAAAAACAAAATTAACCTAAATTTTTATTTTTTCATTCTCTATAAATAGAGATCAATTTGATATTTTTTGAGACACAATTCAAATACTCCCTTTCTCGTTCTAAAACATCCTTTTGCCCAACTTTTTTATCCTAAATTCCCAAAAAAAAATAAAAAAAATCATTCCCTCATGAAACCAAATTTTCCTTTTTTTAATAATTCTGAGGAATTTGTCAATCCTCAAAATTATTCAAACTCTCAATTTTATTATAACTCTCAGGATTCTGCGAACCCTCATAATATTTCAAATTTTGAAAATGATTCAAATTTCCAAATTTCTCCGAATCATAATTTCATTCCTACATCTCAAAATATTCAAAGCTCCCAGAATATTTCT
Organism: Adenophora triphylla var. japonica; assembly: GCA_022495995.1. Taxonomy (NCBI): domain Eukaryota; kingdom Viridiplantae; phylum Streptophyta; class Magnoliopsida; order Asterales; family Campanulaceae; genus Adenophora; species Adenophora triphylla. Next base: position 78,997 of record JAFEMH010000897.1, read on the forward strand.
CGAAATTTATTTCAAGATTTTGAACAAACACAAACAAATACTCCAAAAGAGCCTAAATGTGCGACTTGGCTTGTGAAAGAAGATGTAGCTCTAATGTCGAGTTATATTTTTGTAAGTGAAGTTAGTGTACGTGGAAATAATCAGAAGGGTACTGTGGTATGGTCAAAAGTAGCGAAATTATTTGATCAAGCTCGCATGGAGAATCAAGAGGAAATACGCAAAAGAAATACACAAATGTGTAGGAGCCGTTACAAACGACTTAACGATAACGTGAACAAATGGATTGCTGCATATAGAGAAGCATATGATAGGAGAAGAAGTGGAATGAGCAAGAAAGATATAGAGATAGAAGCTCACACAATTTATGAGGCCGGTGGTAGCAAGTTCACTAATTTGCATGTGTTTGAAGAAGTTATGAGTAAACATCTCAAGTGGAAGTTACATTTGAATCGCAATGCAACACGAGCCCTTTCTGAGTATGAAGAGAGTAGCGAAGAAAGTCGTGACAGCTCAAAAAGATCAAGGACTGATGAAGGTGTAGAGCATTCAACCCCTTCAAACCCAGAAACTCCAATTGGTGAAAATTCATCAATTCTTCGTCCTGAAGGTAGAGATACATCTAAAAGGAAAGGAAAATGTAAGGTATCAGAATCATCTCATATCTCTGATGATTTTACAGCAGAAATTCATGCATTGAGGCTCATAAGAAACAATGAAGTTGAGTTGATGAACAAATTGGAAAATGAAAGGATTGAACTGGAACGTAAAAAGGAAGAAAATAAAATTGAAATGGAACGTCAAAAGGATGAAAGGAAAATTATGAAAATGAATGTTATTCTGTTGAATACCTTGTTGGATTCGTCTAAAGCTAACACAAGTTCAAAAATGTCTTCTATTGAAAGCTCATCCCAAAATTCAAATTCTGATTCTTCCAATTTCATAGAATTTGATGAATGGGAAACAAGAGTTGTTGAACAAAATAAACAAATTGATCACATCATCGAAAATGTGATGATTAGTAATCCTATTTTATTCTCACAATCTACAAATTCCACTCTTAAAAATAGAAGACGAGTTATTGAAAGGCAACGGGAGGAAGGTGAACATTGTTTGTTCAACGACTATTTTTCCAACAGTCCAACGTACCCTCCAAATATATTTCGACGTAAATTTCGTATGCGAAAACATGTTTTTCTTCGTATAGTGTAGACGTGTCCATTTTATAAACCGAACCGGTCAACCGGGAGGTTGAAAACCGGTCAAAACCGGTCAACGGCGGTTAACCGGAACCGGCTAACCGGAACCGGTTATTGGCCGGTTCGGTTAAGGTTGAAATTTTTGAAAAACCGGTCAACCGCCGGTTAACCGCCGGTTTTTGACTTGCTCGGCCGAGTCATATGAGTTGCTCGGCCGAGCAGAACCTTCCAGTTTGTTATTAACAACTGAAGGTTACGCTCGGCCGAAGTCATATGAGGTGCTCGGCGAAGCGTAACGCCGTAACATGTTCAACGGCTACTTTTTCAAAAACTAGCCGTTATTTTTAAAAAGTAGCCGTTAATTTTGTTAATGGGCAGTCAAAAATTAAAAAAAAAATGTTTTTTTTGCCTAATTTACTAACTATAAATATCACCCTCCTCCTCCCATTTTATTTCCACCTTATTTCTCTATACTCTTTCTCTTCTACTCTCAAATATTCACATATACTCTCACCCTCATCCAATTTTCAGTTAAATATTGTTCCATTTTCAGTTAGTTTTCTAACGAAATTAGTGCTTTTCTCCATTTTCATCCATTTTTAAGCTCCGTTTTGTTTCCAAACTTCATTTTCTCTTATACAAATGGCTACAAATCAAAGAAGAAGCAATTTAGGCAAGTCCGTTGTTGATTCTTCCTCCCCAACGATGATTTTGATCATCAAAATCCAAATATTCAACAAAATGAGGAAGAAGAACAAGTTGAAATTGAAAGTGGTAATGCTAGGAGTGGTAGGGGCAGCCGAGCTAGGGGAGGTGGTCGGGGTCGGGGACAACGACAACCCCCTAGAGAAAGAGAGCCGCAATCCGATACCTTCGCCATCCATTTCACCAAAAGAAAAATTACTGCCGAGGATGATTATAATTTTCGAGCATGTTGCAACTATTGTAATGCGACTTACGCATTCAAAAGAGGCGGAGGGCATGGGACGCTCAACGGGCATTTGGCGTCAAAACATCCCGAGAAACTTGGCATTTCCGCTTCGCAAACTCAATTACAATTTCAACGTAGTTCGGGTTCGGGTGCACAAGGTTCGTCTTCCCCTTCTTCCGTCCTTTTTAAATTTGACAAGTGGGTTTATAGGGATGAACTAGCCAAATTTATTTGCGTTAAAGGCCTTCCTTTTAATTTTGCGGATTGTGATTTTTATGAAAATTTTGCTCGCCTTTCTTTGAACCCCGCCGCCACGAGAGTACCACGTACGAATCTCGTACGTGATATTACTAGAGTGGTTGAAAGATATAAAAAGATTTAATTGGCGTTTTATCAAAATTAGAAAATAAAGTTTCAATTTGTGCGGATGGTTGGAGTGATCATTGGCAAAGAAATACTTATTTGGGCGTTACTTGCCATTGGATAGATAATTCATGGAAAATCCAAAAAAGATTAATTGCTTACAAAGATTTTGAGCCACCGCATTCCGCGGAAAATATTTGTGCGAAATTGCTTGAGATTTTTCTTGAATATGGTATTTTAAATAAAATATTTACTATTTCATTTGACAACGCAAGTGCTAATACGGCTAGTTTGCCCGATTTAATTACCGTTTGTCAACCCTCACTTGGGGGTAAGTTTTTTCATATTAGATGTTTATGTCATATAATTAATTTATGTGTTAGAGATGGTTTAGATGCATTAGAAACTTATGTTAAGCCAATTAGACGAGCTCTTCAATTTATTTCAAAAAAATTCTAATACAAAAAAGTGGATAAAGTTTTTAAGAAGTAAAAGTGTGCCGGACAAATATTTTACTTACGATGTTCCAACTAGGTGGAATTCCACCTATAAAATGTTAAGCGATGGTTTTGCTTATAAAGATCTCCTAACGCAATTTTTATGTCGGTTGGCTATCATGAACCTCTATTTACTCATCATTGGAATGCATGCATTAATTTATGTGAATTGTTAAAGATTTTTAATACCGCTACTTTGGCTTTTTCGGGAGTTTATTATCCAACTTCCGTTTTGGTGCTAGATCATTGTATTGCAATTGTTACTATTTTTGACAATTTAAAAGATTGCCCTATTTTAAACCAATGCATTTTTAACATGAGACAAAAGTGGCTTAAATATTTTGACACTATTCCGTCTCTTTTCTTGGTTGCAAAGTTATTAGATCCTCGAGTTAAATTAGATGATTTAGAGTCCATTATAACTTATTATTATATGAAATTATATCCCGATGGTGACGGTAGTTATGAACTTCCGTCAATTATTGTTAATGACACAAAAAATGATTTGATTAACCTTTTTAATGAGTATAATGCCTTATATGGAAACACTTCTCAAAGCCAACAACATGAATATGATTCTTCTACTTCTCAACCAAGTTTTACTAGTGGGGATCCATATAGTTTTATTGCAAATTTGTATAGTAAAAAATATGGTCCTTCTCGAGGTTCATCTTCATCATCATCAAACCTTCCCGTGGAGTTAGAAACGTATTTCACTACAAACTTTGAATTAAATCAAGATCCAAATTCAAATGAATTTGATGTTTTACAATGGTGGTCAAGAAGGAAAGACATTTATCCTATACTTTCCATAGTTGCTAAAGAAGTATTAGCCTCTCCCGCTTCAACGGTGGCGGTTGAATCGGCATTTAGCGTTGGTGGAAATGTTTTGGATGAAAGACGTTCTCAACTAACAAGTGAAAACTTGGAACATCAACTTTTACTTGGCGATTGGGTTAGAGCGGAAAAAGGCAACAAGACATGCCTTATGATGAGGATCTATTGGATCCAAGATATCAATACGATGTCGAGGACTCCACGGAAAGTAGTGATGAATGAATGATGTTTTAGATTAATTTTTATTTTAATTAGATTAGTTTAGACTTTAGATTAGATTTATTTTTAATTAATTGTAATAGTTAGGTTGAGGTAAAGGCTCCTAAATGTCCCCCTTATTTATAAAAGGGTAAGGTTGGTTGTCCCCCTCTTTGTAATTTTATTTTGATTAATAAAATTTAAGGGTACCGTCCCTTTTTTCTTTTATATACTTGTTTCTTTTAAAAAAGTTAAGTTTTCTTTCTTTCAAAATTCATAACTTTTTTTATAAACCTTTTTCAAAAAATGTATGTAGATAACTTAAGTTTAAAATAGTCTTATTTATCCAAAAAATTGAAAAAATTAAAAGTTAACTTTTTCAAAAAACCGTTAACTTTCATTTCTTTAAAAATTCATAACTTTTTTATAAACCTTTTTGTAAAAATGTATGTAGTAAACTTAAGTTTAAAATAGTCTTATCTATCCAAAAAAAAATTGAAAAAAATAAAAGTTAACTTTTTTTCAAAAAACCGTTAAAAAATTAGCGAAAAATGATATGCTCGGCCGAGCAACACCAAAGACTCGGCCGAGCAACCCTCAACCCCTAAACCCTAAAAGGGTTGCTCGGCCGAGCAGCACCAAAGACTCGGCCGAGCAACCCTCAAAACCCTAAACCCTAAAAGGGTTGCTCGGCCGAGCAACACCAAGGACTCGGCCGAGCATATCCAAACCGTCAAACCGGAGGTTAACCGGATAACCGTTAAAACCGTGAACCGCCTAAACCGTAACCGGTCTAGCCGGTTAGGCGGTTCGGTTCCGGTTGGGATTTTCAAGGTTTGTAACCGCCGGTTGAAAACCGGCTAACCGGCGGTTTTTGGAACCGGCCACGTCTAGTATAGTGAATGAAAACACTACTAATGATGAATATTTTCAACAAAGACGAAATGCTGCAGGTAGACAAAGCCTTTCATCGTTGCAGAAATGTACTGCAGCTATGAGAGTTTTGGCTTATGGGACATCAGCTGATGCGATTGACGAGTACATGCGAATGAGTAAAACTGTGACAAGAGAGTCTCTTATGAGATTTGTAGAAGGTGTAATTTTAAATTTTGGTAGTCAGTATCTTAGAAGTCCCAATGAAGAAGATTTAAGAAGACTACTTTATGTCGGGGAGCAACGTGGATTTTCGGGCATGATGGGCAGTATTGATTGCATGCATTGGGAATGGAAAAATTGTCCTAAAGCTTGGGCCGGACAATTTGCAGGACGAAGTGGAAACCAACTCTTGTTTGGAAGCTGTTGCATCATATGACTTGTGGATATGGCATGCTTTCTTTGGAACACCAGGTTCTTGTAACGATATAAATGTACTTCACAGATCTCCTATTTTCAACGATATTTTGGAAGGTCGAGCACCGGAAGTTAGTTATGTTGTGAATGGGCACGAATGTAATATGAGATATTATCTCACTAATGGCATCTACCCAAGTTGAGCTGCATTTGTGAAGTCAATTGCTTCTCCCACGATTCAAGAACACAAGACGTTTGCTCAACGTCAAGAGGCTGCTAGAAAAGATGTTAAGCGAGCCTTTGGGGTCCTTCAATCACGTTTTGCATTTATCAAACGTCCATGTCTTATCTGGGATCGCCATATTATTGGTAGAATTATGATGGCTTGTATCATCATGCACAATATGATTGTAGAGGATGAACAGGACACATACCGACACTATTATGATCCAACAGAATTTCTAACCGATAAACCTACTAATCGTCGTAAGAAAAATAAAAGAAATAGATTGGTAGAAGAGGTGGAAGATGTGGAAGAAGGGGAAGACGATAACGACCAACATTTTCAATACTCTACTCAACGAGTTGCTAGCTTGGCCACATATATGACAAATAGGGAACAACTTCGTAATAGAGAAAATCATATTGCGCTTAGAGATGATTTGATTGAGCACATTTGGCAAAAATTCGGCGATGATAATTAAATATGTAATTTTCATGTTATGTCATTTCATTTCATATATTGTAATTTTATTTTCGTCATGTATTATAGTATTAAGTTATAATTTTAATTTTGTTTGACATTTTTATTAAGTTTATTTTTTGCAATTATTATAAATTTAGTAGTTAAATTTATTTTTATTAATTTATTATAAGATTAGAAAAATAATATAAATTGAGTATTGATAATATGTAATAAATTAAATAAAAGATAGTTTAAAGAGATAATGTTAGTTGGGTTGGGTTGGATTGGGTTGCTGATGGATGATAAAAAAAGAAGAGGTTGGTTGTAGATATAAATTGAGTAAATGGAGGAGAGAGAAATAATATTTAATTGTTGGATTGGGTTGAATTGGTTGCTGATGGACGTAGTCTTAAGACTTGTATACATTGTACTTCTCCATCCCAAAATCCCCCATCCATTTTTTAACCATATCGCCTTACGGCCTGCTTGGCCCGGCCCGTCTCTGTTTCCGTCACACTCGATCCGGCCCGCGCATGTTAGTCAAACAGGCCAAATGGGCTTTGACCCATTAGATTCAATTTCAAAGTAAATGGGTTGCCAAGATTTTTTGCCCATTTTTGAAAATTTTCTGGCTTTGTCATTAGATTAAATTTAATTTTCTTAAATCTTCCTAAAAGTTAAAACTGGACAATCATATCGGGACGGAATGAGTATAATCTAAATGAGTTGCAAAAAATATAGCTTTTAATACAATGGTACAAGTATAGACATTGACAACCCTAATGTACAAAAGATATAATCAATTGGAAAAAATAAAAAATTATAAAAACCTTCTTGTCTAAAATTCCTGCACAACATAAATTTTCTAAGTCAACAATTTCATCCTAAGCAATGCCTGGAACAATAGACCATGTAGAGAAACATTTTCCCTTCTCTTGATAAGCTTTCATTATCCAAACCAGAGTTAAAATCACCATTACAATGGAAAGAGCTAACATACAACACCATAGCATTTTAGTGCAGGCTATAAAGGGATTGCACTGATGCAAAACGACATCCGAAAACGCGTCTTTAACAGATTTGCATTGACTTAGGTTCTGCATATCTGGGAGTAAGTCTATCAAGTCCTGAACCGAGTCACAGTAAGCAGCAGCCTTGATGTACGACGATTCAGGAAGAAGTCTTTTTTCGGCTATACAATCTTTCGTTGAATTCTGCTTGTAACATGTATATCTCGAAAGAATCTGCATGTGATATATTCACGAGTAAGGATTTTGTATCATTTATGCTAGTGAAAAAGAAAACAGGTTTTCTGTATCACTTTTGTATATCACAATCTGTACCACTAGTAATCTAACAGCTCACAATCATTAGGGCTGATATCATGATGATGTGATCCAAATATGTAAACTGTTGAATCAATTGTGATACAGGATGTGGTGCATAAATGATGTTTTTATCACTTACATTAGGTAAGTCGCCAATTTGGACCGCACCCTTTGGGCAGTTTTGAGGAGTATAGGTGTAATTAGGCATGCCGGAGAAAGGGTTACAAATTTGTTGGTTTCCTAATAATAAGTCATCTCTTGGTCCAACCACTCGAAGAAATTGGCGTAACATTGGTATTTCTGAATTTAACTGCGAGAAATGAAGGCAAAAAGTTAACAAGATCGCGAAGGTCTTAAAGAGATTGATATATTGGTGTGCCATTAATCAAAATATGGACCTTGGTAATGATCTCATGAATTGTTCGTCCGACTCTAATCAAGACTCTGCTGGAGGATGAAGTTTGTACACATGATGAGAGTAGTAATCCTAGACTACTGTTTTGAGGGTTTTGTTCAAAATAGTTGAAAGCAGTACAAGTATCTTCTGCAAAACTGCATATTGAACAAAAGAATGAGACAGTTTCCATGTATGAAGTTGCCAGAAACCATAACGAAAGAGTTGCAGATTTGGTTCTCACTTGTGAAAGAAGAAATCAAAGCCAGTTATAATCCAACTTATGGTTGTCAATATCCAGCATAGCAGAATTAGGCTGCAAAGAGAGGGAGAGAGAGAGATATGCACACGAACTATCGTCGCCTACATCAATTAAATTGAGTTAAGTGCTCACATGATGAATCCGGGGTGCCAATGTAAGAAGAGCAGAACTGGCCTAGAGTAATAATCAGATATTAGCCCTAAAAACTAACAAAATTAAACATAGGGAAGAAAGAAAGTTAACAGCAAAGATGTTTCCATTTTTCTTCAAGCGAATAGTTATAGAAATCTCGTTGTAGTCGTACAGAAATCTTACCAAATCCTGCGACCAATGAAACCACGTTGATAATTACAAAAACAAGATTTCGGAATATGTAACCTCCTCGAACTCATCCGGATCCCCTTCTCACATTTTGTGACTTTAGCATTTTCCTTTGGCTTGGAGACGCCATATATATATGTCGGAATCGCAAAATGTGGAAGTATATTCCGAAGAGACGAGCACAAGCACAGAGTTTCCCGTAGTCGAGATTCATTACCAGCTGAAGATTCTTATGGCAAATACAGTAGTAAGAGGCCTCGGTCTCCATTCACACCCACTCCTCGTAAGCCTCCACTTACTTCAGCTTTTACTACATTTATATATGTAATGTGCAACATATACATATGGAGGCCAGATTTCCTATACCACTTTATGTGCCACACCCTCTACCACTAGTGATCCAACGACTTACAATCATTAGGGCCAACATGATGATGATGTTGTTCAAACATGTAAACCGTTTGGGTACCACTTTTGTGTACCATGGTGATCAGACAGTTATGCATCATTGATATTGATGATATCATCATGATGTCCGTCCTATTTACTTATCACTGTTGGATCACTAGTGGTACACAATGTGGTACACAAAGTGGCACACAAAAGTGGTACATGAGATTTTGTCTCAATCAATTGTGGTACAGGTTGTGGTACACATAGTGATACAGAATATCTGGACAATTTTTTTTTTTTATTCCGGCCCAATCTAAGCTTTCTTCTGGCTCGCCCAAGGCTCTGCGATCCAGGCGAAGGCTTGGGCTGCGTGGTCCATAACGCGGAGGGCACCGCGTCAGGCTGGGCTTCACAGAGCAATGACTATCACCTCCTCCCTGCAGTGGAAGGATACCGAGGCGGTGCTACTCGGTTCCACTAATGTCTAATGGGTTCTCCTTGGACCATCACTTTTTCTTTTCCTTTTTTATTCCGGCCCAATCTATACTAGTCTCGAGTTGGTTTTCACAGGGCCATCTCCTTTGTCAATATTGGGCCCAAATCGAAAGTACAAGCCGATTCAAAAATAAAGCATTTAATCACTCACATACCCTACCCAACAAAAATAATGTGTCCAACTGTCAATTCTACTACATATTTAAGTTATTGAAGGCCCCTTGTATGATCAAAATTAAAATCAAAGAAAGTGTGGACAGAAAATGAGTCAAGCTGTAGAAGATAAAGGTCTTAGCTTGTATTTCGTTTAACTTACTCATCCGTCCCAAAATAAATATTCAACCTTTTCCTCTTTGTTTGATTTTCGATGGGTACGTGCAGGCGCAGGCGACTCTAGTGGGAAGGAAGGGGGTATGAAACCAGTCGGAAAGTTGGGCGGAAATACAAAAGATGAAGTGAAATCTGCCGGAAAATCCAAATATTATGCTAGATCCTTATGCTGCATGGGGTGCCTCCAAGCATGGTATGATAATGATTATTACTAGTATTTTGAATCTTTTAAAATCTTTAATGCTTTCTAATACTCATATACAGTATTTCTCATTAACCGTTCCTTTTATACTCCCTCCATCCGATGTTAAATTTAGTCCACAATAACTAAGAAATAATAGTATAATAAGAAGAGAGAGATTAACGGAAGAGGTGTTGCGAGTATCGAAAGTAAAATATTAAAATTTTGCCAAAATATAAACAAAAAATGGACCATATTAATCAAAATTGCAACTTTCTGGACAGATGGAGTATTAATCATTAATATGAGGGACAGGGCGGACAGTCGACTATTAAAAACATACCATGACCCACATCTCTAATGGCTAAAAGAAAGTCTAATTATGTCTTGTTATTTACTCCCTCCGTCTTATTTTCATCATTTCATAATAAATATTGGTGTATCATGCGAAATTAGGCGCAAGCCAGAATTCAAAAATATTTAGCACTCGGACTCACCCGCATACGTTAAATATAAATTTTGTAATATACATGTGTTTCACACTTAAATGTAAAGCAAATAACCAGTAAAAAAAATACTAGTGTCCTTAATTAGTTATAAGGTCATCTACACCGGTTTCAACAACAAATTTTTTTCAACACTCACTTTATCATTGCACATCAGCTTCTCTCTCCTCCACCTAATAATTCAATACCCCATTTAATTTTTAAACCTACAATGATTTTGTTTAATAAAATTCAACACCCATTCACCTCATCATCCTATACCCCCTCCACTTTTATTTTATATTATTTATTTTTATGATTAATAAAATAATAATTATTATTATCATTTATAATTAAAAAATACTTCATACTTAATTAATTTTTTTAATTGCAATTAAATAAATACGAATAATGACGATAATTATTATTAAAAAAATACTTCATACTTAATTAAAAGTAATACATCATTGGAAAATACATTTCACTAAAAAAGAGGCATTTTTTATTTTGAAAATGAAGAATAATTGAGAAATTTATATTGAAAAAAGAGTGTTTTTTTTTGTCCAAATCAAATAAAAGAGGACTCTATTTATAGTAAAAAAAAATTATGAATTTTGGTGTAAAAAAATTAATTTTTTTTTGATATAAGATAATTGTCTTCGAAAAATTCGGATGAAATTTGGAAAAAAAATCAGTAACCAATCATTATGTGCCAAGTGGCGAAATCTGAAAAAAAACAAAAAAAAAATAAAAAATTGAAAGCGTCAGACGCGCCCTTATCGGCGAGTGTCTACCACGCGCCATTTCGGGCCAATCAGGTGGCGCCATGAGGCAAGAAATGGGGCCCAATTTTTTTTTCAATACCTGTTGAATTTTTTAACAAAACCAATTTTTTTCAACTACTTAATTTTTTTTCAACACCCCTTGCAATGGTTTAAGTAGTTGAAATTTTTTTTTAACACCCATTCAATACACCATTGTAAATGGTCTAATGTACATAGTACTATAAGATAACTTAATTGAGTGATACAAAACTAGTTGTTTTTTTATTTTCTCAACAACCTGCTAATTTTTTATTTATTTATTTTTAATTCCTTTTGTTGTTTGGTTTGAGGTCTGAATTATATTATGATGAACATTACTTGAATAAATGTATCATTTTGATGTGCAGTGTGGCGGGAATACTGGCTGGTTGTGCTGAGGCTTGCTGCGCTTGTGGCTAATATGTAGTAGTAATCACTTCGTTAAGCTGTAATTTTATCACCATTTTATGTCACCCGAAATAAATATCGCATTTTACATTTTAATTTGTCTCATATATCAGCTAACTAGGGTTAGGTGAGACATGTGAATCTCACGTGCAGGTAAAACATAGATAGAGGGTTTCCCTCTTATTTTAACTAAGTCGTCAAAAACATAACCTAGTTAGTCCCGTCCGATCACATTACTAACTTTCGTTAGATTTTTGATGATTTAATGCGCAACTACGGCACGAGTAACTCCAACGAATTCTTGAGTTGTAATATCAAAATTAATTGCTTAATTATTGACCTCAATGAGCATCTCAATTATATCAACGATTGACGATTGATTTAGTCGATAAGAAACGTGACACGAAATCTGAAACGAAACAACCCAATCAACAACCTTGCGATGACGGTGAAACAACACAATCAACCTTGTGATGATGGTGAAGAATGAGCTAAAACAAAAATATCAAATCAAATAAAATCATGTTTATTCAATTTAACTCTGTTTCGTGGGAAAATTTGGGGCGGTTGGATCAAAAGAGGGTTCACCGTTTTGATGGAAAATTAGTACAATTCAAGAGGAAAAGTAGTCAATTGGTGGTACGGTGCGGCGGTGGTGGCGGCAAGGGTGGTGGGGGTGATTGGGAGGAGGAGGAGGAGGGGAATTTTGTGAGGATGATGAGGGAAGCGCAACCATATTTTCAGGCACACCGGGAAAGCACATTTGTTGTCAGCTTATGCTCTCAAGTTATTGATACTCCTTATTTCGGTGCAATCCTCAACTCTCAGCGTCCAAGTATCCAAATGTCTCCTGCAATCTTGATGTCCCAAAGTCAGCAACTTTATATTGTGCATATCATCCAAAAGCATGTTAGAAGATTTGATATCACAATGTGATGTATACGCAGCGGAATATTATAACAAGACTTGCCTAAACGAATCTCAAACAAGACTTCCCAAGAGAAATCTTCAAACCAAAGTTAAAGTTAACTTAGATTAATAACCGAGAAGGGACAATAATTGCAAAGCAATAATTTGATTGTATAAAACTTGATTGTTAAAACAATGAAGGACTAACGTATTTATACTACTTACAATAAGGAATAATCTAGTTACAACTGTACGAAAAGATACAACTTGAATCAGATATGCCCTTCGACGAACAGGTGTGATTTTCAACAGACATGTCCCTCCCAGGAGCCCCTCGGCCGAGGCAAGGAAACAGCTCGGCCGAGCAACCAACACGAACCCAACAGAGACCACCCTTCAGGAACTGCTCGGCCGAGTCGCAGAATTAGCACGGCCGAGCAACAGCTTTTGCTCGACCGAGCAACGGCTTGACTCGACCGAGCAAAACAACTTTCAACAACCAAGTTTCTGCCTTCTTCCCCTCGGCCGAGGCAAGGAAACGGCTCGGCCGAGCACCTCTGCATCAGATTTGTTTTCGTTTTAAACACCAGAGTTTTCAAATGTCATACCCTCTTGGTCCCCAAGCTGTTCTGCCTCAACACGATCTACATCACAATGATAAATAGGTAAAGAAGCTGTGCAGTGCAGATAACAAAGAGCTTCATTTTCTTGATGATGTATGTACCGAGAGAGTGTTCCATTTGAGATGAAATCATAAACCAGCAGAGGAACTTCTAGGGAGTAAAATGTGAGTTCCGTAACTTGTTATTAAATGGACGCAACTCGTATAATGCAACCTACTTATTATTGACTGATATGTCTAACGTACTTTTGACTAGATTATCAAATTTTGTACAAAATTTTTCCCTATCGGCGTTGAAAACCCTACCATAATCGTGACGTGGTAGCTAGGGTGTTATTTAGCTAACCTAGTCTGATGCGGCGCATCTGAAAGAGTTGGGAGTACTTTCAAGGAAATTACATGCATCCTCCTTATCTTAATGTATCAATGTATTCATCCCCTCCTTGTCTAGTCTTTTCCTATTATCTCCTTATCCTCAAGTACATGAACTCTTCATCCCTAGGCAACCACCCATTTTTGCAGCCTATATAAAGGGGAGGGTATCAAGTGTTGGGACATCAATTTTTTCAGTAATAAAATTCAGCATTCTTCTTTCGCAGAAACAGCACCTCAGTTGTTTGTTTTTTTTCTTTGTTCTCTTTGTCCAGTTGAACAAAATCAATCACCCGTCCGTTCGTACGTCAACGAACATAATTTCTCTAAATCCTGTCCTACATCATAGTCATTAGAGATCAAATAATTAGGCAACAATAACAAGAACTCAACCAAATCAAGTGTGTCATCTTCAATGACACTCTAGTGCAGCTGCCAACTCATTTTTGGTCTGATAGCTATCGATCCAGTGCAGCTGCCATCGTTTTTTCAATTAAATATTACAAACCTTGTAGCCAAAACGGAACAATAATTTATTATCCACCAAATATTTCTATAGCATACTGATTGAACCATAATCTTACATGGAGAGGAAGAGAATTACATTGGCTTAATTGTAAGCCTAACAAGCTCTACTATTACCAACAGTTTACTAAATTTCCTGCTTCATTAAACAACAAACAAACCTAAGATAATCTTAATATCAACATTAATAAATATCACAAACCTTAAACTTACATAGAGAGAGAGAGAGAGAGAGAGAGAGAGAGAGAGAGAGATCTGGTTGAGCAATGAATATCGAAGGTTCATCGACCAAGCAAAGATGTGGTTGAGGTTGAAGCAGTGCAGTCAAAAGGGTCAGCCAGTTGGGTAATGCCATAATCATAAACCTCTTCATTATGCTGCACTTGAAAATGAGATGAACCTGCATGTGTGGTTTTAATAGCTTCCAACTCCATTGCTACTTCTTTCATCGTAGGTCGATTTCTCCCATTCAGATTTAAACATCTGTTTGCTAGGTACGCTACACCAACAATCTCGCTTTCCCTGCCTTCTTTCAGAACTTGAGCATCAACTACATCAAACAAACGGTTCTCCTTGATACTCAACATAAAATATGTTGCTAAACTTCGCCCTTCCATGAATGTGATTGGCAGAACCGCTTTCTGACCAGTGAGAAGCTCAGCAAGAACCACCCCGAAGCTGTAAACATCACTTTTTGCTGTAAATTGGCTTGATTGATAATATTCGGGATCCAAGTACCCAAATGTTCCTTGTACTCTTGTTGTCATGTGAGTTTGTTCAACTGCTGCTGATCTTGATGTCCCAAAGTCAGCAACTTTTGCTCTGTATTTGTCATCCAAAAGTATGTTAGAAGACTTTATGTCACGATGATAAATAGGCAAAGAAGCTGCAGAGTGGAGATAAAAAAGAGCTCCTGCAACTTCGGAAGCAATTCTTAAGCGGACATCCCATGTAAGTGGAAAGTCTTCATTTTCTTGATGATGTATGTACTGGAAAAGTGTTCCATTTGGGATGAAATCGTAAACAAGCAAAGGAACTTCTGTCTCCAAGCAACATCCATGTAATTTCACCACATTTCTGTGGTTAATTTGGGATAAAATGACAACTTCATTGATGAATTCATTAAGTTTCCCCTCATCAACTATTTTAGACTTTTTAACTGCAACGATTTTCCCGTCTGTTAACATTCCTTTGTAAACGGTACCCTGGCCTCCACGACCAAGAACTCGGTTCTCGTTGTAGTGATCAGTGGCTGTTTCTAGTTCCTTTGAAGAAAATAATTTGGTTTTCTCAACATAAACTTGTTCAGCAGAACACAATTGTTTTTGTAACAACAAACCACCATTTCGCTTGAAGAATTTCATCTTGAGCTTAGCCTTGTTTCTTCTCTTGATAATTTTCCTCAGCCACCATGCACCCATGATCATAAATAATCCCCCGAGACCACTGCCAAGACCTACATTCAGAGACAGGGAAAGCTGATCATGTGATGCTTTGACGGTTTTTTTTTTGTTCATGATCAGATCATCAAAAGCGAAGGTGCCAACAGTTTGTTAGTCCCCATCGAAAGATCACACAAGAGTTAGATTTACAACCTACAATATTCTTACCTACAAAAACAAACTTCATGGTTCTGCTTCTATTGATATCTGGATTGCAATAAATGAAACAGCCATTGCCGTCACAATGCCTTTCAACAATACCAGGACTAGGACACCGGCTGCTATCTGTAAACATCAATCAATGGGACAAATAGATAAGAATTAATGTCAAGATACCAAGTAACTATTAATGATGTTTGGATAAGGTATAAGTATAATTTGAATATGTATGTATGTATATGAATCAAACATATTAAATGTGCAGTACATGGTGAGATTGACCTGTTGGGCATCCAGTTTGAAGATATGGACTGCCTGATGAGAACGGCCAGTCACAATAACAATTCGAGTATTCATCACTGTGTTGGGCAGTGATAGTAAAATTCCTCCTTGTAGCATAGCACATTTCATCGGTCTTCCAAAACAAGATAATAATGCCAGAAGAAAAAGATAAAG
Organism: Adenophora triphylla var. japonica; assembly: GCA_022495995.1. Taxonomy (NCBI): domain Eukaryota; kingdom Viridiplantae; phylum Streptophyta; class Magnoliopsida; order Asterales; family Campanulaceae; genus Adenophora; species Adenophora triphylla. The sequence goes on from JAFEMH010000897.1 coordinate 94,879, forward strand.
GAGTCCCTGACAAATTCATGTGCGTATGGTTTATAGGGTTCATGACCCTAAGATACGCAGGTGTATTACCACCTCCAAAGCTAATGTCTAGGACCTCCAAATTATTGAGGCTAGTGAGGGAAGGCGTGGAGCTGTTGCAAGTAATTGCGTAGCTTTGATTAGCATAGCAATTGGGTCCAATCCCAAATGGGTATGGGATGTCAACGCCCCCGCATCTATCTGCACAACCCTCCTTTGCCAGTGGCAGTTCTACTATTTGTCCTGCTATTGCTTTAACTAACAACAACATGACCAACACTATATGTATCATTCCAATTGAAAACTCCATTCTTACCATCTCTCTATTTGTGTCATGTATCATACACCAGAAACTTCCTACTTATACTAGGAAAAAAGTAAGGGAAAGAAATACTCCCTCCGTCCCATTAAGCTTAAGAAGATTCCATTTTGCGCGGAAATTAAGAAATATTATTATAGTATTATGAGAGAGAATGAGTGGAAGAAGTGTTGTGAGTGTGAAAAATTAAATAAGAGAGAGAATGAGTGGAAGGAATAGTAAATTATAATGTGTTGTGAGTATTAAAATAATGTAGGAGAGAGAATGAGTGGAGAGAATAGTGATTTAAGGTTTCCTTTTTGAGATTTCTTAAGACTTATGGGACGCCCAAAATGGAAAGTTTTCTTAAGACTTATGGGACAGAGGGAGTAATTGATTTCTTTCCTAACATTTCTTTAAAAAAGCAGCCCAAAAGTCCTTCTCAAAAGTTGTCTTCGGGATTTTCTATAGGTCCCTGAAGTTTTGCAAATTCCACTTAAGTCCTCCAGATTCCAAAAATTCCAGAAAAGTCCTTGGTCTTCAGATTTGCAGTTTCGTCACTGAATTTCTCAGATTTCTGCAGAACAGTCCTCAGCTTCACAATCTTCTTCTGTACTCTTTGACTTTGTTGACTTTTTAGGCTTGACTTTGGCTACTCGAAAGTATTACATCCGGATATAAAATAGAACAACTAAAATGCCCTCGGATTACAATATCTCTCAATAAAACCTCACTTTAACACATTATCCCAAAATTACATCAAATCTAAACTAAATACATCAAAATAGGAATAACATGTCTAAGAAAATAGAGAATTACATATAACAAAATCCACCACATCAAATTCCCCCACGCTTAGACCATTAGTCATCCCTGAGTAATATCCTAACCCCACTCTAAAGCGCCGATCTAAACAGATAGTGTTTCACCCTAATAAATCCACTCAGCATGTTCTGCATCTTGGACATCCATCTTGAGGTAACGTCTTGATTTACATCTTGGACTAACGCCTTGAAATTATTTGTTGTGTTTATCCCATTTTTCAGGAGCAGAATTATAAATAAATAATTCACCCATGTGACCGTTTGAACCTGGTCAAAAAGCAACATAGCAGATTCAACCCATCAACTAAGGGATAACGGTTGAACTCCATCAACGAGGAGCGAGATTCTAGGCGTAAAATCAACACGACATTCAAGTTGTTATTTTCAGTTACGATTACGCCTATATATTACTTTTAGGAAGCACTCGTGTTCACGTTACACAATTTTGCTCACTTCTACTCTGCACTTGTACTAAAAAACTCTCAATACTTAATAAGATTTCTTTGGTTTAGGCAGGCTTGCTAAAAGCCTACCGAGATTTTTCTCTAGGACGATTGCTCTAAGGGCTTCCTCGTTACATCCTTGTGTTAATCTTGCTTTGAGAACTATATTCCATTTGTGCCCAAACCTCCTCGAGAAGACAAATTTACTTGTCGAAATTTGTCCAAAATAATTTGGCGCCGTCTGTGGGAACTTTGGTTTTTTAGATTCCAATCAAGATGAGCAATCCAACTTCAGCTATGTCTACCTCCATCATCACGACTGGGGCAAGGACCATCACATCAAGCTTGCCTATGACGTCTAGTGCGCATTCACCTGTGGGCTCCGGTGCTGCCATGCCTCAAAACCAGGGGCTCAACCAAGGTGGAACTTTAAACCTGTCATTACCAGACATTTCACTGGGAGTGATAACTGCCATGACGTCTATGATGCAACAGCTAAAAGACCAGCTTGATGGGCAACAACATACCAATCAAATGATCTTTAACCACATCAATAGGCTACGACATGATTTCTCAGCTTTCGGACTCGGCCTTCCAATAGTCAGCACGTCAGAGGTCTCACCTTTGCAGCCCAGAACTCTTTTTCCATGTGCTGGGACGAGCGCGCAAGGCGGTCGAGGTGCCACACCCATATCCAACACTGTTCAAACTGAAAGCACCAGCGTCACATCCAACCCGATGCCGCTGACGTCATGCTTCACCTTTGCAACCCCACCTCCTGTGGGGCAAACAGGGAGTTTTAACTTGTTCAATACTCCTTTCAATCCTATAGTTGCCACTAACCCTGTTGCAGATACTGCCCTTGCAAGAGAAGTACAACAACTTAAAGAAATCCTCATGAAGGTTCCCGGAGTCGCCTTGCCCTTCAACCAAGCATCTCTAACCAGCCATCACGATTCACGCTTTGTTCTTGCTATAGCTGGAGTGGAGATCCCTAAGAGATTCCAAGTACCTCCCATGAAGCAATATGATGGCACGACAGATCATGCAGAACATATTGCCTTATACCAAGAAAAGATGGATATCATCAGCATTCCTCCGCATCTTAAAGAAGTTTGTTTATGCAGGGGCTTTGGCTCCACCTTATCTGGTCCCGCCTTGATGTGGATGACTAATCAGCCTATGAACTCTATCTCATCGTACTCTCAATTAATTAACATGTTTCTTAACCAATTTTCTTGCAATCATGTGTTTGAAAAATTGACAAGTGACCTTTACAGGATCGTGCAACAACTCGATGAAACCTTAAAAGACCATGTATTCAGGTTCAACAAAGAAGCTGTAAGCATTCCACACATTGACGCGTTGACTGCAACTGAAGCTTTCAAGATGCACTACCAGAAACAGGTGTTTTAGCGACGGAATTATCAGCGACGGATTCATTCCGTCGCTAAATAGCGGCGGAATATACTCCCTCCGTCCCGCTACATATCATATTCCTTAATTCCCGCATAAACAGTGTTAGTGCGGATATTATCGGGACGGAGGGAGTAAGCTTTAGCGTCGAAATTATTTTGGCGTCAAATTTAGCGACGGAATTTAATTCCGCCGCTAAAACGAATATTCCTCGAATATTCGTTTAATTACCGCCACTATTTTCGCGGTTGATTTACCGACGAAATATTCCGCCGCTAAATCTTTATTAGCGACGGAATTATTCCGCCGGTGAAAATATATCATTTTTTTATTTTTTTATTTATCAGCGTCGGAAATATTCCGACGGTGAAATTAAAATATTTTTTATTTTTTTTTGAAATATTACACCGACGGAATATTTCCGCCGCTGAATAATTAATTTTTTTTTAATTTATTAGCGTCGAAAATATTCTGACGGTGAAATTAAATTTTTTTTTTTTAATTAAACACCGACGAAATATTTCCGCCGCTGATAATTTAATATTTTTTTATTTATCAGCGACGGAAATATTCCGTTGCTGATAATAAAATGTAATTTTTGTTTATTTTTAGAACTTATTACCAAAATAACAAACTAAAAAACATTAACATATCATAAATATTTATGATATTTTTGAAAAAATAAATAAATCATAAATATTTATTAATTTTAATTTAATAAATATCATTATTTTTATTTATATAAAATATGAAAGTTATTTTAAATTACTCTCAAAAAAATAAATATGAGTCAATAAATATTATTTTTGAAAAAATAAATAAATTCTAAACCCTAAACCTAATACCCTATATATACACTATACACTATACATTATATCATATACCCTATATCCTATACCCTATACACTATACCCTATACCCTATACCCTATACCCTATACACTATACCCTATACCCTATACCCTAAACCCTATACCCTATACCCTATACACTATACATTATACCCTATACCCTATACCCTATACCCTATACCCTATACCCTATACACTATACACTATACACTATACCCTATACACTATACACTAATTAATCCTAAACTCTAACCCCTAACCCCTAACCCCTAAATCCTAAACCCTAACCCCTGCAATGTAAGGATACTGGAGAAACTATCAATGACAAGGACCGCTGCCCATAATGCAAGGGCGAAAAGGTTGTACAGGAGAAGAAGGTCTTGGAAGTGGTTGTGGAGAAGGGTATGCAAAATGGACAGAAAATTACATTCCCAGGAGAAGCCGATGAGGCTCTTGACACTCTTACTGGAGACATAGTCTTTTTACTACAACAGAAAGAGCACCCAAAGTTCAAGCGAAAGGGTGATGACATATTTGTTGAGCACCCGTTGACCCTTACTGAGGCATTATGTGGCTCCCAATTTATCTTGACTCATCTAGATAACAGGCAGCTCCTCATCAAATCCCAACCTGGAGAAGTTGTTAAGCCAGATCAATTCAAGGCAATAAATGACGAAGGGATGCCAATGTACCAAAGACCATTCATGAGGGGCAAATTATACATCCACTTCTCGGTCGACTTCCCAGATTCCTTGACTTCCGAACAATGCAAGGCCCTAGAGGGTGTGCTGCCTCCTAAGCCTTCATCGCAGATGACAGATATGGAGCTTGATGAGTGCGAGGAGACAACCCTTCACGATGTCAACATTGAAGATGAGATGTGCATAAAACAACAGGCGGTGCATGAAGCTTACGATGAAGATGATGACATGCACGGTGGTAGGGGCCAGAGAGTGCAGTGTGCTCAGCAGTAATGATGTGGGTCTTTGTTTTCTGGATATCTTAGTTATGACTTATGAGACAATAATCTCCAGAGTGTTGTCTAATAGTTGGTTAGTTCCTAGTTTTGGACTAACCCCTAAACCCTAAACCCTAACCCCTTGGTTAGTTATGACTTATGAGACAATAATCTCCAAAGTGTATGCAATTTACCAATTTGGGAATAGCTCCAAGAACCCTTGCAATTCTTATATATATGGTCATTGTTTCTATTTAAAAAAAAAACCCTAACCCCTAAACCCTAAACCCTAAACCCTAAACCCTAAACCCTAACCCCTAATCCCTAAACCCTAAACCTTAAACCCTAAACCCTAACCCCTAAACCCTAAACCCTAACCACTAAACCCTAACCCCTAAACCCTAAACCCTAAATCCTAAACCCTAACCCCTAACCCCTAAACCCTAAACCCTAAACCCTAAACCCTAACCCCTAAACCCTAAACCCTAAACCCTAACCCCTAATCCCTAAACCCTAAACCTTAAACCCTAAACCCTAACCCCTAAACCCTAACCACTAAACCCTAACCCCTAAATCCTAACCCCTAACCCCTAAACACTAAACCCTAAACCCTAAACCCTAAATCCTAAACCCTAACCCCTAACCCCTAAACCCTAAACCTTAAGCCCTAAATCCTAACCCCTAAACCCTAACCCCTCAACCCTAAACCCTAAACCCTAACCCCTAAACCCTAACCCCTATAGTGTATAGGGTATATTGTATAGGGTATAGTGTATAGGGTATAGTGTACTCCCTCCGTCCCATTAAGCTTAAGAAGATTCCATTTTGCACGGGAATTAAGGAATATTATTATAGTATTAGGAGAGAGAATGAGTGGAAGAAGTGTTGTGAGTGTGAAAAATTAAATAGGAGAGAGAATGAGTGGAGGGAATAGTAAATTATAATGTGTTGTGAGTATTAAAATAATGTAGGAGAGAGAATGAGTGGAGAGAATAGTGATTTAAGGTTTTCTTTTTGGGATTTCTTAAGAGTTATGGGACGCCCAAAATAGAAAGTTTTCTTAAGACTTATGGGACAGAGGGAGTATAGGGTATAGTGTATAGTGTATAGTGTATAGTGTATAGTGTATAGTGTATAGGGTATAGGGTATAGTGTATAGGGTATAGGGTATAGTGTATAGGGTATAGGGTATATAGGGTATAGGGTATAGGGTATAGTGTATAGGGTATAGGGTATAGGGTATAGTGTATAGGGTATAGGGTATAGGGTATAGGGTATAGTGTATAGGGTATAGGGTATAGTGTATAGGGTATAGGGTATAGGGTATAGTGTATAGTGTTATCATTATATGTTGTAGGGGAAATATTATTGGGCACCGGAAATCGACGAGGCGACGGCTAGATATGTTTTCAATGAACAGGCTCACAAGCTATTTAGGGATCATATTGGTAACATATTTATCTATCCTTAATTAGTTTAATTAAAAATGATTATACTCTTTTAATTTTATAATGTCATCATTATATATTTACGAGATATTCATATTTTTTATAGGTACCACGAAGAGAAATTATTATACTAACCGGCTCGCGGCGGGACAACAACCCTCGACACCTACTTGGATGACCGAGGAGGTGTTTCGTCAATTTTGCGAATATTGGGAGTCGGATGCGGCGAAGGCTATATCCAATCAGGCCAAGGCCAATAGAGCAGGCTCCTCGGGGTCGGCGGCGATGCATACCATGGGGACGATCCCGGTCGCCGAGCATCACGATCACATGGTATGTATGTTAGTTTAAATGTAGTAGTGTATGGATGCTTTTAAATAGGTTTATGTACGTATGTTAGCTGGGAGCCATGTTGATGCTATGAAATCCATGGTTTTAGTGTAAATATAGTGCATGCATGCTTTTAAATCAGTTTAAATGTTGCATTTATACAATTTCAAAGTAATAATCTCGCTTATTTTATTTATAGGAAAGGGAGTATGGCCAGAATATCAGTTTTGTGGATGTTTACGCTAGCACCCATCTTCGGAATCCTACAGCGCCCGATCAACCTCCGCAATGGGTTGACGATTGCTCTGCTAATGCCTTTGTAAGTAAACTATCATTAAATGACTTGATTTTGAATATGTAAATTTATTTATGTACCTGTGATGTACCCGATTTTTTTTGAAATCAAACGGAGTCGCCACGCCATTTTTGTTTAAAGGGCCAAAACTTTGAAAAATGCCCGGAATCAAGAGATTCGAGTTCGGAGGTCACGTTACGCGCCGGGAAGGACGTTAGTGTGCACCCGGAACGCCTCATAAAACGAGTCTTCCAAACATTCAAAATCCTTTATTGTGTGTGTGTGTGTGTGTGTGTTTTGGCCAAAATAATTTGAAACTGAGGAAATAAAAATTGGGAACTCTTTTTAAGGCTTTAAACTGATCCCATGATTTTTTGGATGATTTTTGGGTTGAGATTTGGAACTCAAAAGATTTTTGGAAGTTGAAAACCATTTCTGCCAGAATGAAAAAGGCAGTTGACCCTTGACTTTGAAATGGACTTTAGGGCTTGAAAGTTCCAGAATCTGGGAAAAGTACGGGAATGAAAGTTGCTTAAAACACCTTAAATAGGGTTTCTACGAAAGAATTTTCCATTTTGGATAAGATTTGAGGGGTCAAACCCTTCTGTAAATCTCAGATATGAAATCTGGATTTCCAGAAACTGATGAACTAGCCTCTAAAAGAAAATTTGAAAAAGGGAGTTTTACTTACGTAAAAAATAAAGTAAAAATATCTATGGAAAGATCTGGATGTTGGCTACAAAAAGTATTTTGTAGTCAACACCAAATTTCAAGTTTCTGTATGTCCAAAAAATAGGAAAATGGACTGAGATCTCAGAACAATGCTACTGGACAGCAAGATGTTCTTGAGGGAAAATGTGATTTTTGGGGGATTTGCATCTATGTTCACCCCATTTTCATCCCTAGACTTGATTCCACTACTTTGTGTTAAGTGGTTATCATATTCAAGTCATCCTTGGGGAATTTTATGGGGTTTAAACATGTCCTTTGCAAAGGGAAAGGGGATATTTTGTAGAGATGAAATTAAAGAGACAAATCAACTAGAGATTTAAAATTTGGACCATTTGAGATGGTCATTCATGAAGATGAACTTCAAGATGACCATCTTAGGTCAAGACTTAAGTTAAATTAGACATAAAGCAAATCAAAATAAGAAGAACAAGATGAACAAGAGGTTAAAAGGGAATTTTAGGGTTTTGAGAAGGAGGGCTTTACCAATGGTGACACCCTATCTTCCTAGGCTTGGAATTTGACTTGAGGAGTATCAAGATTTGGTGTTTGACTTGAGGAGTATCAAGATTTGGTGTTTTGGAGTTGTGTTTGGGTGGATTCAAGGCTTGAATGTGTTTAGGGTTTGATGATAGAGTTGATCAAAGAGAAAACAAGTAGATAACACTTAAGTCCTCTATGTTTTCTCCCTAATCTTCCTCTTGAGTAGTGTTTTAAGCTAGAGCTTGGTGTGTTTAAGAGTGATATGAGAATGGTTGAAGTGAAATTGGGAAAGGTTCAAGAGAAAATGGTGGCAATCTAAGGATTCCCACTGTTTTCTCTCTAATTTTCGCCAAAATGCAGCTTCTGTGTGTAAAATGTGTTGTGTAAACTGAGAGAGGAGGGTTCAATTTATAGTCCCCTGTGAGAGGCAATCCTATCCGCGCGGAGGGTATCGTCAGCGTGCACTGTTCATCTGCTGCAGTGCTGGCTTTTGGACAGGAGGAATATTATTCAAAAAATTACAGCAGTTTGTTTTTCAACTTGCCTAATTCGGATTTTTCCAATTTCTTTTGCTTTTTGAGATTCTTTTCTTGGTTTAACTTTAAATGGCAATGCCCACTTTACCCTTGCTTTGTTAGAAAGGTTAGGGTTTGTTAGAAATGTTGGAAATGTTAAAACTTTCGTTAATTTTCTAACGAAAATACTAACGGCTCAAATTGGAGCACTTACAGTAGCCCCTCGGCGACGGTGCTTTCGAAGGAAGCGGGGTCGTCGATAAGAGTAAGGCTCCATTTTTGACGGGATGATCAGGTGATCGAGTGGCTGAACCTAGCGATAGGCTACCTACGTATCCCTAGTGGGAATCAAGCCGGCCGTAGTTCGGGTCTTTGACCCTGGGATGATGGCGATTTAGGTGCCTCGAACCTTGATGAGTTCTGCAGTCGTTTGCTGAAAGAAACTCTGCTGGGGGTAAGAGATGACCATTTTGGTCTGGTGGCTGAACCTAGCGATAGGCTACCTACGTATCCTTAAGAGGAATCAAGCCAGTTGTAGTTCGGGTTTTTCGACCATCTTCAGTCGTCGACCCTAAGATTTGACTATTTTTGGGAAGTCGCCCTATGGTTTGACTATTTTTAGGAAGTCACCCTAAGATTTGACTATTTTTGAGAAGTCGCCCTATGATTTGACTATTTTTGGGGAAGTCGCCCTATGATTTGACTATTTTGGGGAAGTCGCCCAATGGTTTGACTATTTTTGGGAAGTCGCCCTGTGGTTTGACTATTTTGGGGAAGTCACCCTAAGATTTGACTATTTTTGGGAAGTCGCCCTATGATTTGACTATTTTTGGGGAAGTCGCCCTATGATTTGACTATTTTGGGGAAGTCGCCCAATGGTTTGACTATTTTTGGGAAGTCGCCCTGTGGTTTGACTATTTTGGGGAAGTCACCCTATGATCTGACTATTTTTGGGAAGTCGCCCTATGGTTTGACTATTTTTGGGAAGTCGCCCATGTAATCTGACTGTTTTTGGGAAGTCGCCCTGTGGTTTGACTATTTTTGGGAAGTCGCCCTGTAATCTGACTATTTTTGGGAAGTCACCCTATGGTTTGACTATTTTGGGGAAGTCGCCCTATGATCTGACTATTTTTGGGAAGTCGCCCTATGGTTTGACTATTTTTGGGAAGTCGCCCTGTAATCTGACTGTTTTTGGGAAGTCGCCCTGTGGTTTGACTATTTTGGGGAAGTCGCCCTATGATCTGACTATTTTTGGGAAGTCGCCCTATGGTTTGACTATTTTTGGGAAGTCGCCCTAAGGTTTGACTATTTTTGGGAAGTCGCCCTATGATCTGACTATTTTGGGGAAGTCGCCCTATGGTTTTGGTTTGTCGAATTAGGGGATGATTGCGTTTTATCGTTTTTCCTAGTGTTGTGTGTGATAGCGTTTTAGGTGCCTCAAACCTTAATGATGGAGTCTTAGGTGCCTTGAACCTTGATGATGGCGTCTTAGGTGCCTCGAACTTTGATGATGGCGTCTTAGGTGCCTCGAACCTTGGAGATGGCGTCTTAGGTGTCTCGAACCTTGATTTGAAATGATTTCCTATTGACGGTTTGGGATGGATGGTCCTTTGGTGGATTTTTGTTCAGGAGTATGAACCTAAATGAGGACCTAGTTCAGGAGTATGATTCTAAGTCGAGGTTTTGTTCAGGAGTATGAATCTAAATGGGGACTTAGTTCAGGAGTATGATCCTAAGTCGGGGTTTAGTTCAGGAGTATGAATCTAAATGGGGACTTAGTTCAGGAGTATGAACCTAAATGGGGACCTAGTTCAGGAGTATGATCCTAAGTCGGGGTTTCAGTTCAGGAGTATGAACCTAAATGGGGACCTAGTTCAGGAGTATGAACCTAAACGGGGACCTAGTTCAGGAGTATGATCCTAAGTCGGGGTTTCAGTTCAGGAGTATGAACCTAAATGGGGACCTAGTTCAGGAGTATGATCCTAAGTCGGGGTTGAGGGAGGCTTGTTTGAGGGCATTCTCGCAGGGAAGATTAGAGTTTATGATGATTATCGGGAAAAAGGGTGACCGTGTTGGTCAAGCGGCCGGACCTAGGGTAGGCCTGCCTACGTATCCTGAGTGGGAATCAAGCACGGACGTAGTTCGAAAGTTCTTTGAGGATGGTCTTTGATGGTTTGACGGTATTTAGGAGTCACCCGAGGTTTGACTGTTTTTTGGGAAGTCGCCCTAAGATTTGATGATAATGTTCTTTTAGAAAAGTAGTTGACTAAGATATGCCTTCATACCTATCTTTGTGCTTACACCGTAGGCCGCAGGAAGGACCGAGGCTACGGGCGATGTTGATGAAGAGTTGTTGGGTTGCCGTTCGTGGGACGGTTTCGCCGACGATTTCTTTGTCTTTGGAGGCATTTTGACCTGAAGGAGGAGTTTGGTTGAGTCTGCATCTTGCTAGTGATCGTCAACCTTGTAGAAGTTGTTGAGCTTGTCTTCACATTGGGACTTCTTGCTTTTGAGAACTTGGTGTCTCTGACCGCATTGTATTTGAGAACTTGGCATCCCTGACCGAACTGTATTTGGGAATTTGGCGTTCCTGACCGATTCGCATTTGAGAGCTTGGCATCTCTGACCGATTTGTATTTGAGAACTTGGCGTCCCTGACCGATTTGCATTTGAGAGCTTGGCGTCTCTGACCGATTTGTATTTGAGAACTTGGCGTCCTTGACCGATTTGCATTTGAGAGCTTGGCGTCCCTGACCGAACTGTATTTGAGAATTTGGCATCCCTGACCGATTTGTATTTGAGAACTTGGTGTCCCTGACCGATTTGCATTTGAGAGCTTGGCGTCTCTGACCGTATTGTATTTGGGAATTTGGCATTCCTGACCGATTTGCATTTGAGAGCTTGGCGTCTCTGACCGAATTGTATTTGAGAACTTGGCATCTCTGACCGAACCGTATTTGAGAACTTGGCGTCTCTGACCGATTCGTATTTGAGAACTTGGTGTCTGTAACCGAATTGTATCTGAGAACTTGGCGTCCCTGACCGATTTGTATTTGAGAACTTGGCGTCTCTGACCGGTAGACACTGGAGGTGGTCTTCATTGGGGGCTATTTTCATCCATTTGTGGACATTGGAGGTCGTCTTTAGCAAGTTGCAGACGCCGGAGCTTGTCTTTGCCAAACTGTAGATCGGAGGGTCTTCATCCATTTGTGGACATTGGAGGTCGTCTTTGGTGAAGGTCATCCTTGCCGAAAAGGGTGATTTGATTTCACTTTTGAATTCCTGCATTCGTTAGTGAAGAGGAAGATGCATATATGACATTCATGATGACAAATGCATGCATAGAGCCAAAAATGATTGTGAGAGTATCACTGCATATGTGTGCGAGATGATGCATTTACTTGCTTTTGAAGATGCACTTAGCCTAAGCTTTTGGCAGGGAAATTATGATTTATGATCAATCACTTAGGATTTTTCCTATTGATTCAAATTTTGTGCATGCTACATGAGCCCTTGGGAGATTTTTTGGTGGGGATGCATGGTGATGAAAGGGGATGCGTTGGGATGTATGTGTTTGGAGACTGTTTGGGACAGATTTTGAGCAAGTGGGGGAGGTGAGAGCCCTCGATCGCTGTTTAAACAGCGGTTGTTGATGAGGTTTTGTTGACAGTATCACATGGACCTCAATATTGATGAGATTGGATTCGGATCCCGGGTTTTGGTTGAAATTTTCCCTCTCATTCTTGGTCATCTGAAGCTGATGCTGACAGGCTCGTCGATATGAGCGACGCTTCTTTCATTTGGGTGAGCTGTGACTTTGGCCGAAACCTTGTTCGGAGAATGATTTGATGGAATTGCTAATGCCGGGAGAAACCCTGATCTTGAATTCCGATGCTACGGGAAGCTGCCGTGTACCAAGTTCTGAAGCTGAGATTCTTTCTTGATAAAATTCGGGTCCAAAAGACCATCTTGACAAAGCCCCCGGATCCTGAGTAGGCAAAGTCCAGATTTTGAAGAAGCGACTTCGCGAGTCTATCTCGTAGTGAAGAACCCAATGTGGACCCAAAGATGACTATAGAAGCCCCAACTTGAAGAGCTGATACAGGAGAATCTGGGAGAACCGCTTAGCAAGCCCCATCGTGAAGAAATTCAGAGCAGTCTTATTGTAGACAAGGTCATCATGTGACCGAGGGGGCACCTATCTTTTCAAATCTTAGTCAACCAGTCACTGGACAAGACTCAGAAACGCTTACGTGCAGGGGCACATCTTTCGAAAAGTGGGAATGAATCCCGATTTTGTGTATACACACTCACTTTAGGTTTGACTCTTTTGAGAGAGTATAAGCATCACAAGGTGTGGAAAAGTGTATGGAAGCCCCTGCTGACAGAAAGACAGTGTTTGGCTCTATTTCCCTATGATGTAGAAAGAGAAGACTTGTCGAGACACTTGAAAACTTGTCTTATCTGTGATGATCACAAAGCTGCTTAAAACCCTTTGTTAATGTTCGGGTTATTCAATCCCTAAATCTGATATGAACAAATATTTTGATTAATCACAAGGAGAAAACCAATTGATATCGAGAATCAAGCTCGGAAGGGCGGAAAGTGTATAGGGACGATCCTTGATGAGACCGGATTTTTTTTTTTGAGATTTGTTTGTGATTTCGACCGGACCATTTCTGGTTGCCTACGTTCCCTCCATTATGAAGAGCTCAGGTCGCCGTAGTTCGGGCTTATCCCGAATGAAAAGAGAATGAATGTGAAAATCCAAGACTTAGAGGTCCTTTTGGGAATTTTAGGATTGTAGATTCGAATAACATATCCCCTTAGAGTGTCCGTGAAAGACACGGATGCGAAGCCCCAGTGGGACATCCACGGCAAGTGTTTGTGGAGTAGAAATGAATTATACTCACATGAATCAAATTCGAATTTGCACAATCTTTGATTGGTAATTTTGAGTCAAAATGGATTAGATTCCAATTTAAGCAAGCAATGAAGCGTTAATTTGATTTAGATCTTAAAGATATTATGATGAAATTGCTATCCGATAGGAATTGCAGTTGGGTTTCAGGCTTCGATCGGCCATCGGGTAATTTTGGAAGTTATGACCTCTTAAAGTGAGAGGTCGGCTGGGCCTTTTGCTGACTGAACCTCTAAAAATGAGAGGTTGGCTTGTAGGGATGTGTTTGAGAAATCTATGGCGATGAAGATTGATTGCCTCTAAGAATGAGAGGTCAGATTTTGACCTTGGCCAAAGGCGAGGGTAATGGGAGTATCCTCTAAAATCGAGAGGATGGCTTGGGATTGATTTAAGGTAATGGTGAGAGGAAATCCAAGCTATCGACAACTTTTTGCGATCTTGCGAGAATTCAGGTTCCTTTTTGATCATTGGAGAGCTTCTTGAGAAGTCGGGGATTTTTACTGAATTGTGAGGATCGACAATCCTTCTTTTTTTTTTTTTATATATATATTTTTTTTTGCTTGAGATCCTTTTTTTTTTGACTTGGAAAGCTTCCTGGGGAGTTGAGGACTATCTTTGTCCTTCCTTCATGGCTTGAGATATTTTGCGCATCGCGGACTCTCGAAGTTAACTTCTTGGGCTTGCTTGGACTTCTCTCAGTAAGGAGCAAAAATAATGGCTAAACCGGGTTTCAAAACACGCCGATCTTGAAATGAAAGGGTATTGTTTAGTGAGGGTGAGGTAATGGCTTTCCTATGGGTGAAAGGCTTCAACCGCAATCCCTACCGGATGACCTAAACGAGATTAAGTCTTCATTGCTTGCTTAATCTTTTAAATGAGAAAAGATCCATGCAAATTCATCGAGCAACGAGAGGATGATGATGAAAGGGATGTGAGCATATGAGATGCAAGATGGGGAGTTAGTAAGCCCCAATTTGGGAAGGATATCAGTTGGTTTTCTCACTCCGATTAATTTAAATATTAATCATTTCAAAGAATTAGTGGTTGAGCAGCACAAGTGATCATCTAGGATAAAACCATTTCAATTAAGTGTAACGTGGGTGTGCAAGTGATGTCTCGAGTCTAGCAAGAAAAGAAGAAAGACTTATATATATATAAATTTTAAATGATAGTTAAGCTATCTTTCCACAACATTCGAGGTGGACAAAACCGACAAGTGTCCAAGATGGACTTAGGTGAAAGAAAACTACTAGAACCTACGAAGGTTGACTAAAAGACTATTTTAGAGATAGGTAGCCCCTAGTCTAGCCGCTCTTTGCTGTTGGACCATGCATCTATTCTTCGACGCTGGAGATGGGAGCTATTGCAGGTCTTTCCATCAGGACTTCTTCTTGCTCAATCCAACCATTTTCCTTGCCTGCGATGACTGGTTCATTGACCTCGCAAAGGGACGAGTCAAACTCCATTGTGCCCACGAGGCTTGAACCACCAAACTCGATCATGTTGACACTCATGTTGTTAGGGAGAGGGTTATTGATAGTATTAGGCCCTTCAGGCATCTCTAACCTCCCTTGCTCAATCAAACGTTGGATTTCCTTCTTTAGGGGG
The DNA here is from genome assembly GCA_022495995.1 of Adenophora triphylla var. japonica. Taxonomy (NCBI): domain Eukaryota; kingdom Viridiplantae; phylum Streptophyta; class Magnoliopsida; order Asterales; family Campanulaceae; genus Adenophora; species Adenophora triphylla. Next base: position 110,015 of record JAFEMH010000897.1, read on the forward strand.
ACGCAATCATCTGTCAGATGCCCATGGTACTGATGAAAGGCACAATGCTTGGAGGTATCCAAAGGAGCATTGGGGTTTCTGGGCTGATAATTTTCCAACGGCCGGAGCAAGCCTTCTTTTACCAAACCTCTGAAGATATCACTCAAAGGCATCCCAAAGTTTCTCAAGTCTTGGAGCCGGGATCTGGATGCATCAGGTTTCTTTGGAACAAAGGAAGTGGCATTGTTACGATCTGTCCCGCATAGCTAATCACTTCTTTACCTTTTGGTTGGGCAGAGCCGTGTGTTGGAGGTGGAAGAAACCCGGTATACGTAGCGAGTGCAGCAGTCGGCTGCTGATTGTAAGCCTTTTCGAACTTAGCCCCGGAATTAACCATTGCACGCAAGTCAGCGTAGGGGAAGTGACTGAGGGAAGCTCTCAAATGCGGCTTCAAACATGACTGAAAGATGTCTAACTGCTCTTCGTCAGAGGGTGGAATGTCCATTTCACTGAGCTTTAAGTTCCACCTTTTATAGAAATCCCCAATATTCTCATCGTGGCGCCGCACCGTTGTCTGTGTCAACTCTGTTTGTTTCCCATTCCAAGTTGGCTTTATACTTATCCGTGAAAGTACTGGTAATCTGTTCCCAAGTAGCCCTAGCTTCAGGCTGCAATCGGAAAAACCATTTCAAAGCCCCTGACTTCAAAGAGAGACTGAAGTAGTCAGCCAACTGCTGGTTTGTGCATCCCTTAGCTTTCATTGCCAAAGTGTAGGTGTCCAAGTGAGTTTTAGGGCACGCACTTCCATCAAATAGTTCGAGAGTGGGCATCACAAACTTGTGAGGCAGGGGGACAATCGAGTCGGGATCTGTAGGCCGAAGAGCAGTGTTCTTTTTGGCGGTCAATTCAGCAATCTGTGCTTTCATTTCCTTGTGTTGCTCCATAAACCAAGCCAATTGGGGATCCAAAGGTGGAGCGGGAATTCCTGAGCCGATATTTGAGCTAGGAAGAGGACTAGCTGTTGGTGGTGCATTGGTGGAAGGAATACCATATCCCGGAGCATAGGTGAAAACCTGTCCTTGGCCCAAATTTCCCTGGGGAGTGTAGGTAGGAGCTTGGGCAAAGGGATAGAATCCAGCGACTTGCTGTTGGCTTCCAATCGGCAGGGAAGACGGAGGCAGATCTGAGGTAGCCAGATGGCTTGGATTTCCGGAGTGAGGCCCATAAGTAGGCTTAAGTGCGGGCTGCTGTCCCTGGTTGTTGAATTGCATGGCTGGTTGTGGCGAGGATGCATAACCGAGAGGATCTTTGTAGTCCCGGTGATTCTGATGAAACCGGGATGGGGGCTTGGTAACCCATTGAACCCCGAGTGAGAAATGGGTTTGCGGAAGCCGTGTGAGGAGCAGCGAGCTAGCATCATTCTCGAGGAGGGCTCACCGTTGCCCCGAACCAAACTGTGGTGGCATTCCAAACCGTTGCTGCGAAAGTCCGGATTGATTGGTCCCAAACTGAGGCATTGCGAACTGGCTCGTCCCGTCAGGCTGCGTGGATCCAGTGGTCTGCAATTGAGGAGCCGGCTGACCCAGAGATCGAGGAGCATGGGCTCTGGTGGTAGTACCGTGGGAGGCCGGTGGTGGCATCCTGAGTAGTCGGGTTGACCAAGAGCGGGATTGAGGTCTTCCTCTTCTTCCACAAATGAAGGTACCATCCGGGTTGAGACCGCGGCCAATCCATGGCTTTTGATAGCCTCCATAAGGCCGTTCACCAGTGCTTCTGTCGCACTCTCATCCGTTCGGCTAACCGATTCCATTGCGGTTCTGTTTGAGGAGTCCCGGGAGGCGGAGTGACGTTGTCCCCATCGTTACCACCGATGCAGACATTCTGAAACCCGGAGTCGGAACAAACGGTGAAGCTGACGATGCGCTTGACTCTTCCCAACTGATCAAACGGTGACCCGGTGCCCGAAACCAAGCTTTGTGCGGAGCTACGGGGGGAAAGACACGAGGGTTCAGATGTTTGGGAATTGAAGGTGGGTAGGTGTTTGGGCTTTGGGCTCATGCAACATGCAGTTATTTGTTCATGTTTACTTAAAACATGTTTTATTAACCTAATCGGTTGGAAAAGATTGCTCTTCTTTTTCGCAAACTACTCTGGATCCTGGATCAGTGGGCCCCGTCACTACGTCTATAAGCCCCTCGTATTCCACCTGTATTTCGACCTCCCAGGGTGGACAGCCCCGGGCGAGGGTCCTATAGGGCAAGCGGGTCCCACCGACCGAAAGAAAAACGATCCTAAAAGTCTGGTGGGTAATCGAGTCTTAACGAGCATTCGATGTAAATTACGGACAAAGCTGACGTCAAAAGTCGAGATCATGTCCGGGGGCTCGACAAAAAGTCGGCATGATTTGGACTGATAAATGTCCACGATTGATCTTGACTTGTCGTCAGTTAAGCCGTAATTAGGCATGGAATAATCATTAATCCTTGATGACTCAGTGTCAATGCTGGGAGTCAGTGTATAATTTGTGCCAGTCAGAGCCGAAGTCAAGGCGCCGGTCAATATCTTGGTCAAAGTCTGCGGCGAAAAATCGGCAGAACTTCGACTGATTAGGGTCCCCGAAAGATATTGAGTCGGTATGCCGACAAAGGCTTGAAAGGAAAGGTCTATACACAGACAGGCATGACACGGACCGTACTAAAAACCAACCGGGTCTCGGACAAAGTGTGTCACGGACAAGTGCATGGTCGACACGAGGCTCCATGGGATGTTTGGGTAGTCTTGTGCTCGTCCGAGAGGCGTAATAAGACCAAACGGACCGCGACAAGGATTTCCCCGGGTTAGGGACGTAGTGTGCAGTGTAAGGCCACGTGCGCGTAGTGTGCAAGCAGTCTATCTTCTTTTTCTGAGTAAAATAGAGATTTTTTATGTGTCTTAAAAGGCATGATGCATGATTCTTTTTTTGAAAATTTCCTTTTTTTTTGAAAATCCTTTTTTTTTTTGAAATTTTTTTTTGAAATTTTTTTTTTGAAATTTTTTTTTTGAAAATTAATGAACACATAAGCACATAATCACAAAAATTCCAACAGTTAGGGACATGATTTCCGACAGTCAAAATTTTGACTTTTTCCGAGGCGACCAAAACAAACACGAAAATGTGCAAAAATCAACACACACAAAACAAAGGATTTCAAATGTCGGGACGGAAGCTTGACCCTCAAAAGTTTTTCTTTTTTTTTGAAAAGATAAAACTTGTAAGTCCCCAGCGGAGTCGCCACTGTGATGTACCCGATTTTTTTTGAAATCAAACGGAGTCGCCACGCCATTTTTGTTTAAAGGGCCAAAACTTTGAAAAATGCCCGGAATCAAGAGATTCGAGTTCGGAGGTCACGTTACGCGCCGGGAAGGACGTTAGTGTGCACCCGGAACGCCTCGTAAAACGAGTCTTCCAAACATTCAAAATCCTTTGTTGTGTGTGTGTGTGTGTTTTGGCCAAAATAATTTGAAACTGAGGAAATAAAAATTGAGAACTCTTTTTAAGGCTTTAAACTGATCCCATGATTTTTTGAATGATTTTTGGGTTGAGATTTGGAACTCAAAAGATTTTTGGAAGTTGAAAACCATTTCTGCCAGAATGAAAAAGGCAGTTGACCCTTGACTTTGAAATGGACTTTAGGGCTTGAAAGGTCCAGAATCTGGGAAAAGTCCGGGAATGAAAGTTTCTTAAAACACCTTAAATAGGGTTTATACGAAAGAATTTTCCATTTTGGATAATATTTGAGGGGTCAAACCCTTCTGGAAATCTCAGATATGAAATCTGGATTTCCAGAAACTGATGAACTAGCCTCTAAAAGAAAATTTGAAAAAGGGAGTTTTACTTACGCAAAAAATAAAGTAAAAATATGTATGGAAAGATCTGGATGTTGGCTACAAAAAGTATTTTGTAGTCAACACCAAATTTCAAGTTTCTGTATGTCCAAAAAATAGGAAAATGGACTGAGATCTCAGAACAATGCTACTGGACAGCAAGATGTTCTTGAGGGAAAATGTGATTTTTGGGGGATTTGCATCTATGTTCACCCCATTTTCATCCCTAGACTTGATTCCACTACTTTGTGTTAAGTGGTTATCATATTCAAGTCATCCTTGGGGAATTTTATGGGGTTTAAACATGTCCTTTGCAAAGGGAAAGGGGATATTTTGTAGAGATGAAATTAAAGAGACAAATCAACTAGAGATTTAAAATTTGGACCATTTGAGATGGTCATTCATGAAGATGAACTTCAAGATGACCATCTTAGGTCAAGACTTAAGTTAAATTAGACATAAAGCAAATCAAAATAAGAAGAACAAGATGAACAAGAGGTTAAAAGGGAATTTTAGGGTTTTGAGAAGGAGGGCTTTACCAATGGTGACACCCTATCTTCCTAGGCTTGGAATTTGACTTGAGGAGTATCAAGATTTGGTGTTTGACTTGAGGAGTATCAAGATTTGGTGTTTTGGAGTTGTGTTTGGGTGGATTCAAGGCTTGAATGTGTTTAGGGTTTGATGATAGAGTTGATCAAAGAGAAAACAAGTAGATAACACTTAAGTCCTCTATGTTTTCTCCCTAATCTTCCTCTTGAGTAGTGTTTTAAGATAGAGCTTGGTGTGTTTAAGAGTGATATGAGAATGGTTGAAGTGAAATTGGGAAAGGTTCAAGAGAAAATGGTGGCAATCTAAGGATTCCCACTGTTTTCTCTCTAATTTTCGCCAAAATGCAGCTTCTGTGTGTAAAATGTATTGTGTAAACTGAGAGAGGAGGGTTCAATTTATAATCCCCTGTGAGAGGCAATCCTATCCGCGCGGAGGATATCGTCAGTGTGCACTGTTCATCTGCTGCAGTGCTGGCTTTTGGACAGGAGGAATATTATTCAAAAAATTACAGCAGTTTGTTTTTCAACTTGCCTAATTCGGATTTTTCCAATTTCTTTTGCTTTTTGAGATTCTTTTCTTGGTTTAACTTTAAATGGCAATGCCCACTTTACCCTTGCTTTGTTAGAAAGGTTAGGGTTTGTTAGAAATGTTGGAAATGTTAAAACTTTCGTTAATTTTCTAACGAAAATACTAACGGCTCAAATTGGAGCACTTACAGTACCTTACATTGTGTATATGATTATAATTGTTTGTTTTATTTTGACAGTCTGCATATCAAGCCGCCGTTGCTCCCGAAGGAACGCCTCTCGGCGAGCCCATCCCCTTCGTGCCTGATGTTTGGTACTCGGTCACCTCTGAGGGACATCCAAAGAGAGGAGCCCGAGTGTTAGGGATGGGGGATTACGGGCGGCAATGCCCGTCGACGTCGACCGGCCGTCGGCGAAATGTTGCCCCGCCCACGTATGATCCGAGGGTTGACACTCTGGAGGCTGCGTTGGAGGTGGAGAGACGCGAGCGGGCAAAGCTTGCGGAGGCTTTGGCGGTTCAGACGCAGATGCAGGAGGAGAATGATCGGCGTCATGCAGAGACTCAAAGACAATTGGCGCTGTTGATGGCTCATATCGGCCAGGACTCCCAGGGTAATTTCCAGCCTCCCCCGAGTTGATTGCGGACTTTTTTAGACATTTTTGTACTAATTTATACTTGTTTGTAAATATTTGAGACATTTGGTACCCGCGGGATCCCCTCCCCCCTCTCCCCCACTCTCCCCCCTCTCCCCCTCCCGAATTGGTAAGGTGATATTTAGTTTTTATTTGATACGCTGATATTTGATTTTTAGTTTTTATAGTTTTAGTTTTATAAATTGAAATGTTATATCAGGTACAAAAAACTTTGGTTTATTGATATTTTAAATAATTTTTTTAAAATTTATTTCAGAATCAGCGACGGAAATTTCCGTCGCTGAAATTAATTTATTTCAATTAATTTTTTTACAGCGACGGAAATTTCCGCCGCTATATCAATTAATTTTAATTTAATTTTTGATTATAGCGGCGGAAATTCCGTCACTGAAATAAAAATTAATTTAATAAATTAATTTCAGCGGCGGAATTTTCCGTCGCTGAAATTAATTTATTTTAATTAATTTTCATAGCAGCGACGGAATTTCCGCCGCTAGCTCATTTAATTTTTATTTAATTTTTGATTTCAGCGGCGGAAATTTCCGTCGCTGTAATAAAAATTAAATTAAAATTAAATAATTTCAGCGACGGTAATTTCCGCCGCTGAAATTAATTTATTTCAATTTAATTTTTATTACAGCGACGGAAATTTCTGCCGCTGAAATTAATTTAATTAAATTAATTTTTATTACAGCGACGGAAATTTCCGCCGCTGAAATGAAAATTTAATTAAATTAAATTGATTTAGCGGCGGAAATTTCCGTCGCTGGAACCATTAATTCACCGGCGGAATTAAATTCCGTCGGTAAAATCAAATAATACCTGCGAAAATTGACCCGTCGGAGCACTGCGACGGGCTGGTAGCGGCGGACCACCGACGAAATTTTTCCGCCGGTGATTATTTTTAGCGACGGAAATTTAATTTTAGCGACGGAAATTTCCGTCGCTAAATGACCTTTTTCTGGTAGTGATGGGCCTAAAGAGAGAATCACCATTCTACCAGGACTTTGTCATGTTCCCATCTCGAAGCTTAGAATAAGTCAGGACGAGGTCTGTCTGTTTCATCAGGTTGGAAGAAGATGAAATGATCCATGGCAAGGCGTCAAAGAAGACGCCTACATATGAAAATCCTGACAGAAAGGCAGATTCATCCCACCATTGATCTAATAGGGGAAAACCCTACTCTAAAACTGACTCTTCTAAAATTAACGTTGTTGAAGAAGATGACGAGGAAGATGATACAGTTTATCCTAAGATTAGTGACTACTGTTTTTCTGTTGACGTTTCAGGCCTCCTACATGCTATGAACAACCTAGGTGGCAAGGCAAGATGGCCAAAGGCAGCTGATAAATCAGCATCCTGGAAGGACAAATCAAAGTGGTGTGCCTACCATGAAGATTTTGGGCATACTACTGATAACTGCATCGCCTTGAGAAAAGAGATTAGTTACTTACTATCGAAAGGACTCCTCAAAGATTTATTGGGAAAAAGGAAAGGACGGGCTGAAAAAAAAAGGAAACTATCGCTGAAGCTCCGTCTTTACCTCCTCCTGCAACTAAGGTAATCAACTTCATCACAGGTGGGTCGGACATTTGCGGAACAACGTATTCTGCTGCAAAACGTCATGCTAAGGATTCCAAAGAGGACAAGGTGGAATTGCCAGTTAGACATCTCGATCACACACCGGAAGAACAAATTATTTTCGATGATGATGATAAAAAAGATGTCTTAGACCCGCACCATGATGGTCTGGTCGTCACCCTGCAGATTGCCAATTGCAAGGTGAAGCGCATCTTAATCGACAATGGCAGCTCTGTCAACTTGATCATGAAGAGCACCTTGGAAGAAATGATGATTCCCCTATCAGAGGTAGTAAGGAATTCCTCTGTCTTGGTAGGCTTCAGTGGGGAGACCAAACAAACAATTGGAGAAATTAAATTGCCTATCTATGTAGAAGGAATGAATTCTATGAAAAGGGTTTGCGTGATTGCCATAATATGAGAGCGGTTCCTTCAACGTACCATCAATGTGTTAAAATGACAACGCCTTGGGGAGTCATCAAGGAGAAAGGAGATGAACAAGCCGCAAAAGAATGCTACAAAACGGATATGAAGGCGTGTGCTACTAATTAAACACGACTAGTAAATCTAGATACGCTTCGAGGTCCATGATGACGAAGATGACGAACTATACCAGTTAGCTAGCCGGACGTGACTGGGGCAAGCTGTCACCTACCTTCCGATATGATGTCATGAGTTACACCTTGAATGATATTACGTGTAAGTTAAAATTCATTGCAATTTTAACGCCGAGGTACGAACTTCTTCTTAAAATTTAATTTTTAATGCCTTTTAAATCATTTATCTTTTTATTTAATCAAAACCTCTACTGACTTAAGCATCAGAAGGGTGTTAGCAAAGCTAACACCTAAATCCTAATATATTCTTGTGATGCAAGATTAAATGCTCCTGGACAGTGGGTAAAGGGTTTTATAAAATCACATGGCGAGCTCCTCGAAAGAACAAACGTTTCTTGATAAGTCTAAGGTACATGATTTCCCATACTTCGAAGCATCTTTGCAATGTACTTATAAGATAATGACCATAACCGCCTGGGAGCACGATTTTCACACTCGACTTAGAATAGCAAATACAATTCGCCTTGTCAAGGGAATCGCATTTGTTATCCTAAAATTCGAAGATGTGAACTAAGGATTGTAACATTAACATGTTACCTAAGGACTCCGAAAAGTGACATTTCTACATGTCACCTACAATCTGGTTATAACATCATTGCATGTTATCTTTACAACTTGGTTATAACATCGTTGCATGTTATCTTTACAACTCGGTTATAACATCGTTGCATGTTATCTTTACAACTCGATTATAACATCGTTGCATGTTATCTTAGCCAATTGGTTACAACACTTGTACGTGTTGTCTTTCGTACCTAAAACATAAAAATTCTCAAAGGTATAAAGCACCCAAAAGCGTCACCGCAGTTAAAATTTACCAAACGACCAAAAGATGTTGGACCAACCCAACACCATCAAAAGCTAAGCTGTTTGGACTCTTATGAGCCACTTACAAAAAATTTAATCTGTTTAAGGGGCTAACCCCCTCCAAAAACCCAAATTAACGTGCCAAACAGGGGTACGACCCAACAAAACGTAACCATTGTTATGGCCAGATTTTTCACATGTCGACATCATGAATCGTTCCTGCATGGCGAGATCCTGATTTCCTGTAAGTTACGCATAAATTATTTTTATGTTTTATTAACCACTCTTTATTTACAGCTATTATGGAGATATTTTCGGGATCACTATTATCAGCACGTGAACTTCTTCCATCCACTCTAAGGAGACCAAGTCAAGAGACGTTGGTTGAAAAGATAAGGGATAAGGCCGAGATTATAGGGATTTTGTTATTTTTCTTGTTAGGCTTTACTATTAATAGGGCAGGGAGACTCACAAACACACACGTTCTCGTACACACATTCTCACACGCACACTGAACACACTCTCATTGTAATCTCCATTGCTCTCCATTATCATGTAACCGAGTAACACTTAGTGGATTTTTGGTAAGGAAGGTGACCTAACCTCCCGAGGTTTTATGCCGGCGAGATCATTTGACTCAAGGGCTTTCCTCGTTATATCGTTGTGTCCTTGATTGTGTTTCTTCATTTTAGCATCCATTTACATCAAATTCCATAGCTCCCTCCTTAAGATATATAATCCATACACTACTTAGTTAAGATTCTACATTGATTGTTTTTTCTACCAAAACAGTTTGGCGCCCACCGAGGGGCCCTTGGTCTATTGAGTATTTGGATCATTTCCTGAATTCACCATGTCAAACAATCTGAAGGTTTCCGCCGCCGGCAAAACCATCGCCGTTACTCCATCGTCCGGGGGCAAGACAACCTCATTACCACTGCCTCCTCAATCAAAACCTCCGATGATGCCGCCCTCGCCATCATCCCACAAGGCAAGATCTTCCACTGTGAGCGATGACATCCGTAGCGCATTGACTTTGCCGAATCAAAGGCTGGACAACCAAGATAGTAATTCAAAGTTGTTGGCCAATGCTATGATCAAGATGCAACAAGACCAGAAGTTCATTGTGTCACAGCTCATGATGTCAACATCTTAAAAAGTCGAAATCTTAGATGATGTCGACATCTTTATCCAGTGACACCTTGCTGACACCACCCCCAACAGGATTCACCTCTTACTGACAACACCGTTGTTACCTCGACTGTAGACAACACTGGGTTGCTTAATAATCTTTTTAATAATAATGCTTTCAATCATATTCCTGCGGCTGACCCTTTTGCAGGTAATCCGTTATCCAAGCATATGCAGGACCTTAGAGAGCTGATAATGAATGTACCAGGCATCCAATCCAGCAAGTCTCATCGAATTGTTATAATTAATCTCGATTTGTCCCAGCCATTGCAAATGTCGACATCCCGAAGCGTTTCAGTGTTCCGTCCATGAAGCTGTACGACGGCAGGACAGATCCGGAGGAGCATGTCGCCCATTATCAAGAGAAGATGGACATAGTGCATATCCCGTTACAGCTCAGAGAGGCTTGTCTGTGCAGGGGATTTGGGTCAACCTTGATTGTACCAGCTCTCAAGTGGTTGATTAGGCAGCCCATAGGCTCAATTGGTTCATTTGCCCAATTTATCAACATGTTCTATAATCAATTCTCATGCAGTCGACAATTTGAGAAGTTGACAAGTGATCTCTACAATGTGACCCGGCAGCCTACTGAGACCCTGAAAGAATATGTCCACCGGTTCAATAGAGAAGTTCTGGAAATTCCCAATCTTGACATGTCAACAGCCACAGAAGCATTCAAGATGGGGCTGAAGAAGGACTCCCAATACTATCAGGATTTGGTGATGACTCCTTATAAGCGGTTGGAAGAGGTCAGAAGCAGGGCCCTAAGATTCATAAGATTGGAAGAAGATGAGTTGCGGAGGTCAAAGTCTTCAAGCAAGGTGTCAACATAGGACAACCCGGACAGGAAGACAGAGTCATCCCACCGTAGAAGTGTACTTTATGCTATGGGCAATCTGGGAGACAAAGCAAGATGGCCAAAGAAGACAGATAAAACCACGGGATGGCGTAACAAGTCAAAGTGGTGTGCCTGCCATGAGGACTTTGGGCATGTTACAGAAGATTGCATCACACTAAGAAAGGAGATCAGCTACTTGCTCTCGAATGGACATCTTAAGGAGTTGCTGGGATCCAGAAAGAAGAAGGCAGAAAATGCAGAAGCTCCACATGAAGTCGAAAGACCAGTCTCTCCTCCAACATCAACGAAGGTGATCAATTTCATTAGTGGAGGGTCAGAAATTTGTGGCACTTCCTATTCTGCCGCGAAGCGACATGCCAAGGAGTCAAAAGAAGAGAAGCCAGAAAGACCATCCAGGATGTCGACACCTTGCCAGGAGCCCATCACCTTTGATGAGAGTGATCGAGACAACTTGCTGGAACCTCACCATGATGGCCTAGAGCCATCTGATCAAGAAGACACCGCCTTCATAACACCCACAGGTATCTACTGTTATATTGCTATGCCTTTTGGACTAAAAAATGCAGGTGCAACGTATCAAAGGCTCGTCAACAAGATGTTTAAAGATCAGATTGGGGACACAATGGAGGTATACATCGACGACATGGTGGTAAAGTCCATGAAAGCCGAAGATCACATAAGCAACCTCTCTCAAGCCTTTGACATCTTGGACTGTTTCAATATGAAACTAAATCCAGCTAAATGCAACTTTGGAATGAAGGCCGGGAAGTTCTTGGGTTACATGGTTACTAAAAGAGGCATTGAAGCCGCCCCAGAACAGATACGTGCCATTGTCAACCTGTCGTCACCTCAATCTGCCAAAGACGTCCAAAGATTGACAGGGAAGATTGCTGCACTCACCAGGTTCATTTCAAAATACTCAGACCGATGTAAACCTTTCTATGACATCCTAAGGAAAAACAAAAAGTTCCAGTGGGAAGACCAGCATGAACAAGCCTTTCAGGAGCTCAAAAGTTACCTGTCGACACCTCCATTATTGGCCAAACCTCAGGAGGACGAACATCTTTACATCTACCTAGCAGTATCAGAAAGTGCAGTAAGTGCAGTCTTAGTGACAGAGCGAGATGGTAGTCAGCAACCCATATACTATATAAGTAAGACACTTTTAGATGCGGAGACCAGGTACTCTCATTTACAGAAGTTAATTTTAGCTTTGATAACTGCTTCTATTAAATTAAGACACTATTTTGAGACACATACTATAATTGTGCGTACTAACTATCCTATTAAGAATGTTATGAGAAAACCAGAGATGTCAGGTCGAATGGCTAAATGGTCCGTACAATTGAGCACTTATGATATCAAATATAAACCCAGAACAGCAATAAAATCTCAAGCTCTAGCTGATTTTGTGGCTGACTTTAGTCCAACCATGCAACAAGAAGTGGAGTTGGAAGTTCAGCAACTTCAAGATGATGACATCCTGAAAATATGGACACTCTACACAGATGGTGCTTCCAACATGAGAGGTACAGGTCTTGGAGTTGTACTAAAGTCGCCACAAGGGGACATAATACCACAATCCATCAGTTGCAGTTTTAAGGCCAATAATAATGAAGCAGAATATGAGGCATTAATTGCAGGTTTAACAGCGGCCCAGGACCTAGATGTCAAGCACATCCGGGTGTTTATGGACTCTTTGCTAATTTTTAACCATTACAACGGATCCTACGTAGCAAAAAATGCTAAGATGACGACATATTTGGAAATTGTTAAAATTCTGGCGGCCAAATTCAAAACATTTACTTTGGAGCAGGTTCCACGTGAGGAAAACTCTCAGCGTATGCCCTGGCAAACTTAGGTTCAGCCTTCAAAAGCATTTCACAGACAAGCATCCCAATTGTGCATGTTGACATCCCAGCAATTGATCGTCTTGAGCTGTTCGTTCTGGATGTCGACATACCTTCCCCTCCAGCAGTAACTTCCTGGACAGCTCCTATTATCAAGTATCTCTTAAATGATACGATCCCATCTGAGGAGAAAAATGCTAGAGCCTTCAGGGTAAGTTTGTCTAAATATATACTTATTGATAACCTTTTGTTTAGAAAATCTGCTGCAGGTCACTACTTAAGATGTCTAGAAGCAGACCGAGCCCATCAGGTTCTAAAGGAGCTGCATGAAGGGAAGTGTGGAAATCATACCGGGGGCAGAAGTCTATATACCAAGGCTCTAAGAATGGGATATTTTTGTCCCACAATGCGAAGAGACGCTGCAGAGTATGCAAAGAAATGTGATTCCTGTCAGCGACATGGCGACATCCTACATCAACCAGCCGAACTGTTACATCCTATCATGTCTCCATGGCCATTTATGATTTGGGGAATGGACATCGTAGGGAAATTACCCAGGGCTCCAGGAGAAAAGTATTTCTACTAGCCATGACAGATTATTTTTCCAAATGGGTAGAAGCTGAAGCGTACGTACATGTCCGAGATAGAGAAGTTATCTCTTTCATAAGAAGAAACGTATTCAGCAGGTTTGGGATACCTTCATTGATAATATGTGACAATGGCTCACAATTTATCAGTCAAAAAAATAAATATTTCTTGACTAGATGGGGAGTCAAGATGGTGACATCTTCACCTGTTCACCCTCAAGCAAACGGACAAGCAGAATCCAGCAATAAGATTATCATAAGCAACCTAAAGAGAATACTGGACCAGAAGAAAGGGAGATGGGCAGAGGAGTTACCATTGGTCTTATGGGCTGATAGGACGACATCTAAGGATGCAACAGGGCAAACACCCTATTCTCTAGTATGTGGAACATAATCAGTCATCCCTGCAGAAGTTTTAGTGCCTACGGCTAGATATGGTTTGTTGACACCTGAGCATAATGGTGACATCTTAGCACATGACTTGGACACTGTGGACGAGCTAAGGGATATGGCTAAAATAAGGATGGCAACATATCAACAAAGAGTAGCCAGGTCTTACAACAAAGATGCGAGGGTCAGAAGATTTCAGGTAGGTGATTTAGTCCTACGAAAAGCATTTCAAAATACAAAAGAGCTCAACGTAAGCAAGCTTGCCCCAAAGTGGGAAGGCCCCTATTTGATAGATGCACAGGCCGGAAAGGGTGCATATCGTTTGTCAACCTTGGATGGCCAAATGATTCCATGAAGTTGGAATGCCATTCACCTTAAAAGGTACTACATTTAAGCAATATTTTCCTAACCTCACCCCAAACCAAGTATGGACAATCCTCTATTAATATTTTTTTATTGAATATGAATAATCTTTCATTCCCCTCTTTTTCATTTTTAAATTACTTCAAAATAAGATGTCACTAACACGACCTGTGGAGGGGCGTCAACATAGTTGACGGCCATCTCTAATATGTCTCTGTCTTGCAAGATATTGACATATGAAAGTGGGGACATGTCAAAGTGCTCAAATCGAAGCGACAACAAACTCTCCTCCGCTAGAGGTTGGCCACCTCTTCTAAAGTTAAGGTACACAATCCCTTCTAAGGTTTAAAGAGTTAATTACCTCTTTCTTCGAAAGTTAGGTTTCTACACCTTCGCACAGGCGCACGATATCTCATTGGTTGAGGTGTGGGATGGGCCTATATGAGGAAACTTGTATAGCTTACCCATTTCCACTCAGTCAAATGATTGATCTTAAGCATGATTCAATTGGTTATGGCATATTCCTGTCATCTTAAGTACATCCGGTTATGACATTCTCATGTCTTCACTCGAAAACAAAAATATGACATTTTATTATGTCAACATCCTATGATAATACTTTAGCATCAGGGATCAAAGCATGACATGCACAGAAGTTGCTAACAAAAGTTTTTTCTAAACATTAAGATACTAAATACCATTAATACTTCTCCAAATTCAGTTGGCCCGCTCCAACATCCAAACAACATAAAACTAAAAGTAAAGTGTTGAACCAACCCAACACTTGAAATAAATTTTCTTTGGTCCTTATGGACCAGGTACATACCAAAATTGATAAAATTATCTTTGGGGCTCAGCCCTGGGAATCATCATCAAACAAAACAACTTAAAAAACTAACTTGAATTTTTCTTCACTTAGCATCTGCTGCGGTGTTGCCGAGGAAGTTACTGTGCTTCTTCATCCTTCTTCTCTCTTTTTTCTTCAACCATCGTATCCTTAGGGTTAGATGACACCTCTCCTTCATCCACTTTTCTCACCCAACAGATTCTTCAACTTTGCATACTCATTCTCAACCTTTCAATCCTTAGATTTTCCATCATTATGTTCTTCCATTATCTTGATTTTGATCTTCGACATGACTTTGGCAGCAACCAACTTCCAGGATTCCCTTACTTCATTTATTTCATTTAGATAGTCACCCTTAATAGAAGTCAGATTGCTAACAATCCCTTCACTGTCTTCTTCTGTTCCTCTAAATTCCTCTTTCTGCTCGTTAAAACTTCTTCTCCTAAAAAGCAGCTTCCTTCTTGGCCTAAGCCATATCACTCTTAGCGCTCTTCTTAAATTGCTCATTTATCTTAGCCATATCTTCCACTTGGGACTCCAAACATCCCATTGCCTGTTAAGAAAACACCATAAAGTTCCAAATCAGCAAATAATAGAGCTATGGAACAGTCAGAATAGTTTAGTAACATCTTACATTGGTTACTAATCCTAGAAGCTTCTTCTTCACCTCTCCTGCCTTCAAATCTCGAAAATATCCGCATGCGTAACTTCGATAGTCTCACTCTCTACAGCCTTCCTCTTCTTTACCCTTGAACCAATGCCAGTACTTTCACCCGTCTGGACTTGTTTCTTTGGGACAATTGGTGGCCTAACATCAGACTTAGCAGGAAAAGCACCAACAAGAGCATCCAAATCTTCCAGATCAAATTCTAAGCACGAAGCAAGCGCCTTTGAATGCGAGAGAAAGTTTAAGCATTGAGGAAAAGGAAGATTAACAAGAATAGAAAGACGGGATAAACTATTCTTACATGTTGACATTTTGAGAGATGACGACGGCTTGACTTCTTCTTGATTTTCTTCACCACCGAATGTTGTCAAATCATGTCCTTGATTACTCGGAGTTTGGAAACTTACCTCTTCGTATTCCACGAAGTGATAAGTTTGGGGGCAATTGTTATGGCCAGATTTTTCACATGTCGACATCATGAATCGTTCCTGCATGGCGAGATCCTGATTTCCTGTAAGTTACGCATAAATTATTTTTATGTTTTATTAACCACTCTTTATTTACAGCTATTATGGAGATATTTTCGGGATCACTATTATCAGCACGTGAACTTCTTCCATCCACGCTAAGGAGACCAAGTCAAGAGACGTTGGTTGAAAAGATAAGGGATAAGGCCGAGATTATAGGGATTTTGTTATTTTTCTTGTTAGGCTTTACTATTAATAGGGCAGGGAGACTCACAAACACACACGTTCTCGTACACACATTCTCACACGCATACTGAACACACTCTCATTGTAATCTCCATTGCTCTCCATTATCATGTAACCGAGTAACACTTAGTGGATTTTTGGTAAGGAAGGTGACCTAACCTCCCGAGGTTTTATGCCGGCGAGATCATTTGACTCAAGGGCTTTCCTCGTTATATCGTTGTGTCCTTGATTGTGTTTCTTCATTTTAGCATCCATTTACATCAAATTCCATAGCTTCCTCCTTAAGATATATAATCCATACACTACTTAGTTAAGATTCTACATTGATTGTTTTTTCTACCAAAACAACCATTGTTCAAAAAACTTGAAAACGAAATTGTTTTTTATATTGTAGGTACTGTTTCTTTACTTTCATCATCCTTCCCGCTTCCTTCATTCTTCCCACCTTCATTAGTCACCTTAAGCTCTTGTGCCTTGGAGTTCACCTCGCTCACTTCTGGGACCTCTCCCAGGAATTCATTCAACATGGCCACTTCTTCATCAATCTTCCAATTTACATGTTGCCTGCTTTCGAACTCCTTCATCATGTTGATGCGGCTTTCCATAACCGACTTGCTTGCGCTCATTATGTACCCTTCTCTCACTTCACTCAACTCCTTAATATGCTCTTCTTCCACCTTCAACATCCTAGCTGCCAAGTGAGCTAACTCATTGTTCTGCTTCTTCACTTGTTCCTCAACCCTCACCACTCTGAATGCTTCAAATTTATTTTTCTGAGTGAGGACCTTGATCTTATCTTCCTTCACTTCTAGCTCCTTCATAAAAAGGTCCATCCCTTCCAGTACCTACGTGTAAAAGAACATACCATCATGTTAAAACTAGTCCTAGAAAATCAAAAATTTATTTTTCAAGAAAGAAATATACCTTGGCTCTTGCATCTTCAACCTTCCCTTCATCTGCTACCGAGACCTCTGTCTCTTCTAGCTTTCTCTTCCTGTCTCCTTTTGTACCCTTTAAGCCTTCCCCCTATGGAAGAGGAGGTCTCCCTTCTTTCTTGACACCAACTTTTGCCCTAATACCAGAGAGGACATCATCCACACTAAAGTAGGCCTTGGATAGAGTCGCTACACAAGAAAGAATATCAAAGAGCGGCAATAAAGTAGGAGGAAAAAATATATATAAGAGAAGACATACCGGATGACATTCTACCAGTACTCGAAACCCCCTTCTCCTCAGCATAATCAACAGCAGGTGGCTTAAATTTTCGTAGCTCCTCGGGGAACAAACTAAAAATACGATCAACATTATCAGGCGTATCTGCGAGAGGTGGGAAAAGCTCCTCCAACTTGGCAACTGATAGTATGTGCCATCAACATGTTCTAGAGTTAAACAAACAAGCATGACGCAACAACCAGTCATATAAACTAGAAAAACTACCTGAAGGGTTCCATGTCGACACCAAATCTCCTCCTCCCTCCAGGCTACTTTTCCTTACATAGAAGAATCTATGTTTCCATCCCCTATCAGCCGCGTCAAGACCTAGAATCAGAGGGTCCCTATTCGACCTGACCCTAAAGTTATACCTACCCTTACCAAAAGCCCTAATTTCTGAAGCATACGCCAACTCTTCTAAACCTGCCACTATACCGTGCTCGGCCGCGATTCTATCTAAAGTGAGCAAAATACGCCACCCAATGGGCATCAAATGACAATAAGACAGTCGGGTCACTTCAAAAAAGTGGGAAATCGAAGCGAAAAAGGGAAATTTCAAACCTACACTAAAGGGATACTCGTAAAACCCTACCCACTCGTCAGAAACACAATCAACACTAAAAATATCAGTTGGGATCAAGAATTCAGCATTGGAAGGAAAGACGTTGTTTCTTTTCAGAGCGTTAGCGTGGGACGCATCAAAGTTACAACTCTCACCCTCCTTGTCACGGATGAACCCTAAGCACCTAAAACCATCCTGCAAGGACGCATCAACATCTATGACTTTATTCTTATTTTTACCCATAATACCAGGGGAAGATACAGAGAAACGACAAAGGAAAAAGAGAATGAGAACTCACCGGAGAAACTGACAGAGACCTAGCACCGGTTGGACGGAGGATTTGAAAAAGGAAAATATGGACTTTATCAAAATTAAACCACATATAAAAGGACGATCTTCAGCGCCTACGAAAAGCCCATAATGAGCCCTAATTCCTCGAGCAGCGTGCGGGCCAACCACCTCATCACCTTCCTTTCAAGACCGAATTGACACTTGGCAAAATATTAAAGCCCTCTGTATTCAACATGGAACGCTTCAATATTTTGGGGGCAATTGTTTCACCCTAAAAAATCCACTCAACATGTTCTGCATCTTGGACATCTATCTTGAGGTAACGTCTTGATTTACATCTTGGACTAACGCCTTGAAATTATTTGTTGTGTTTATCCTATTTTTCAGGAGCAGAATTATAAATAAATAATTCACCCATGTGACCGTTTGGACCTGGTCAAAAAGCAGCATAGCAGATTCAACCCATCAACCAAGGGATAACGGTTTAACTCCATCAACAAGGAGCGAGATTCTAGGCGCAAAATCAGCACGACATTCAAGTTGTTATTTTCAGTTACGATTATGCCTATATATTACTTTTAGGAAGCACTCGTGTTCACGTTACACAGTTTTGATCACTTCTACTCTGCACTTGTACTCAAAAACTCTCAATACTTGATAAGATTTCTTTGGTTTAGGCAGGCTTGCCAAAAGCCTCCCGAGGTTTTTCTCTTGGACGATTGCTCTAAGGGTTTCCTCGTTACATCCTTGTGTCATCTTGCTTTGAGAACTATATTCCATTTGTGCCCAAACCTCCTCGAGAAGACAAATTTACTTGTCGAAATTTGTCCAAAACAGATAGCATGTGAAGAAAATGACCCCTAATCTTCTATAATCCACCAATACATGTAAGTCAACCACAATACGAAATATACATACTTTCATCTTCTTATAACTCCCCAAAAACATATGAGTACACGACCTTAGCTCAATACCAACTCCAACATTTAAATGGTCATCCGAACTAAGGCCCACAAATAAAAGCAAAGGGGAAATACAATGTCCTAATTTTCCTCCACGTTTATCTCACACTACTACCGCCCTCGTATAATAGTTTTGTTAAGGAATATGAATCCCCCACAAAACTACCTCGTGAAAGCACCAACTCCCCTTATAACTCTAAAAGTGAATGAGGGTTTCTATCCTAACCACCACTATCCGAACCTCCTACTCCAAATAATGATCCTACCCGACACTCCAAAACATTCCTTATGTCTCCGCTCCGGCGATATAAAAGATGTCAAAAATTTCACTTTCTCACCTTTTGCCTAAGCGCCCTTGCGGAACTACTGAGGCGGTGGGAAGCAATCTTGTCCCCATGTTGGTCCTTGGCTAGAGCTACTCCCAGGTTGTTGTTGTTGCCACTTTTGCCATCTCCCATCATCACATTGTGGTGCCATACTGTAAGTGCTCCAATTTGAGCTTGTTAGAATTTTCGTTAGAAAATTAACGAAAGTTATAACATTTCTAACAATTCCTAACTATCCTAACTTTTCTAACAAAGTGAGGGTAAAATGGGCATTGTTATTTAAGGCTAAACCTCAAAAAGAATCTCAAAAAGCAAAACAAAAGGAATAAAACCACAAATAGCAATGGCTGGGAACACAAAACTGGCTGTTAATTTGAAATTTCAAAAAGATTATTCCTCTTGTCCAAAGCCTGAAGCTGCATTTAATGAACGATTACGCTGCGGGTCTGTCCGCGCGGATGGGTTTGTAATTTTCAGAGGGCTATAAATTGAGCCCTCCAGTCACAAAAATAAGGAGCCACAACACATTTTGCACCGAACCTCTGGCGAAATATAGAGAGAAAACAGTGAGAATTCACTTGAATTGTCACCATTTTCTCTCCAATCTTTCCCAATTCATACTCATCCACTCACTCTCATGTTAAAGCCCTAAACACTCATACACTCAAGCCAAACACTCAAGAACACAAGGAAGATTGGTAAACCCTCTTTTTCCTAACCCTAAATCTCATCCATGCATGCATCTTCAAACTACAAAATGTAGTTCCTTCATCTTCTTGCTCTAGATCTAAGAAGATCACCATGGAAGACCATCTCCATGGATGATCTTCTACAAAGATCAAAATTATTTTCAAGTTCTCTTACTTTCTTGCAAAGAAAACTCATTTTCAAAACCCTAAAAACCATTTTCAAGCATAAAATCTCATTTTCAAAGGATAAAAATCCCCTTCCCAAGCAAATGAAATGCTTAGTCCTAATGTACCCCAAGGATGGTTTGGTATAGTTGATTCACCACTAAAATGTCTAGTGATCACTAACCAAAACCTAGGGAAATGGGGACAAGCATGGATGCAAAACCCCCTTAAAATCATATTTTCTTTCTTGAGAAATTGCTGTCCAGTAGCAATTTTCCCAGACCTCAGTCCATTGTCTTAATTTTTGGACACAGATGAACTTGGAATTTGGTGTTGACTACAAAACACTTTTTGTAGCCAACATCCAGAGATTTCCAGACATATTTTTACTTTATTTTTTGGGTGAGTAAAACTCCTCTTTTCAAATTTTCTTTCAGAGGCTAGTTCATCAGCTTCTGGGAATCCAGATCTCATATCTGAGGTTTCCAGAAGGTTTTGACCCCTCAAATCTTCTCCAAAATGGAAAATTCCTTCGCACAAACCTTATTTAAGGTGTCTAGAACAACTTTCATTCTCTGAGTTTATCCAGATTATGAAGTTTTAAGACCCTTGAATACATTTCAAAATCAAAGGTCCACTGCCTTTTTCATTCTGGCAGAAATGGCTCTCAACTTCAAAAGGTCTTTTGAGTACCAAATCTCAATCCAAAAATCCCCCAAAAAATCATGGGATCAGTTTAAAGTCTTGAAAAGATATCCCTCTTTTTACTTTTCTGAGTTTCAAAGTATTTTGGCCAAAACACACACACACACACACACACAAATGATTTTCAGCTTGGAAGACTCGTTTTACGAGGCATTCCGGGTGCACACTAACGTCCTTCCCGGCGTGTAACATGACCTCCGAACCTAAATCTCTGATCTCGGGCTTTTTTCAAAGTTTTGGCCCTCAAAATTAAAATGGCGTGGCGACTCCGTTTCGTTGATTTTTTCAAACAAAAATGGGAAAATTTTCGATACAATCACACATCATCACAGTGGCGACTCCGCTGGGGACTAAGCTTTTTTAAAAAAAATGGTATTTGGTATATTGGTGGAAACCACTAAATTTCCCGTTATCGCCTCCTAACACGAGTCGGGGATAAATTGTGGTCTAACAATCCCACGTACCGGTATCACCGTTTTCAAAAAAAAAAAAGCTTTTGAGGGTCAAGCTTCCGTCCCGGCTTTGAAAATCATTTTTGTGTGTGTGTTGATTTTTGCACAAGTTTTCATGTTGTTTTGGCCGCCTCGGAGAAAGTCAAAATTTTGACTGTCGGAATAATGTCCCTAACTGTCGGAATTTTCGTGCTTACGTGCTTATGTGCTCATAAAAAAAAATCAAAAAAAAAAGATTTTCAAAAAAAAAGAAGAAGAAAATTTTCAAAAAAAAAAATCATGCATCATATTTTTAAGACACATAAAAAATCTCTATTTTACTCAGAAAAAGAATATAGACTGCTTGCACACTACGCGCACGTGACCGTACACTGCACACTACGTCCTTAACCCGGGGAAATCCTTGTCGCGGTCCGTTTGGTCTTATTACGCCTCTCGGATGAGCACAGGACTACCCAAACATCCCATGGAGCCTCGTGTCGACCATGCACTTGTCCGTGACACACTTTGTCCGAGACCCGGTTGGTTTTTAGTCTGGTCTGTGTCATGCCCTGTCCGTGTATAGACCTTTCCTTTCAAGCCTTTGTCGGCATACCGACTCAATATCTTTCGGGGACCCTTATCAGTCGAAGTTCTGCCGGTTTTCCGCCGCAGACTTTGACCAAGATATTGACCGGCGCCTTGACTTCGGCTCTGACCGGCACAAATTATACACTGACTCCCAGCATTGACACTGAGTCATCAAGGATTAATGAATATTCCATGCCTAATTACGGCTTAACTGACGACAAGTCAAGATCAATTATGGACGCTTATCAGTCCAAATCATGCCGACTTTTCGTCGAGCCCTCGGACATGATCTTGACTTTTGACGTCAGCTTTGTCCGTAATTTACATCGAATGCTCGTTAAGACTCGATTACCCGCCAGACTTTTAGGATCGTTTTTCTTTCGGTCGGTGGGACCCGCTTGCCCTATAGGACCCTCGCCCGGGGCTGTCCACCCTGGGAGGTCGAAATACAGGTGGAATACGAGGGGCTTATAGACGTAGTGACGGGGCCCACTGATCCAGTTGCGAAAAAAAAGAGCAATCTTTTCCAACCGATTAGGTTAATAAAACATGTTTTAAGTAAACGTGAACAAATAATCGCATGTTGCATGAGCCAAAAGCCCAAACACCTACCCTCCTTCCATTCCCAGACATCTGAACCTTCGTGTCCTTTCCCCCACAGCTCCGCACAAAGCTTGGTTTCGGGCACCGGGTCACCGTTTGATCAGTTGGGAAGAGTCAAGCGCGTCATCAGCTTCACCGTTTGTTCCGACTCCGGGTTTCAGAATGTCTGCATCAGCCGGTAATGATGGGGATAACGTCACTCCGCCTCCCGGGACCCCTCAGACAGAACAGCAGTGGAATCAGTTAGCAGAACAGATGAGGTTACGACAGGAAGCACAGCTAAACAGCCTTATGGAGGCTATTAAGAGTCACGGTCTGGCCGCCAGCCTCAATCCAGATGGCACCTTCACCGTGGAAGAAGACGAGGATGCCAACCCCACTCTCGGTCGCCCTGATTACACCAGGATGCCGCCACCCACCTCCTATGGTGCCACTACCAGAACCCATGCTCCTCGATTTTCGGGACAGCCAGCTCCCCAACCACAGACCACCGGATCCATGCAGCCCGACGGCACAAATCAGTGGGGGCAAAATCAGTACGGAATGTCTTCTCATGGTTGGGGCTATCTCGGAATGCCACAGCTAATCGGGATCCCGCCTCAGTTCGGAACCGATCCGGACCTTCACAACAACAGCCACAGTTCGGAATGCCGCCACAACTTGGTTCTGGGCCACAGTCAGGAGCCCCTCCTCAGAACAGTACTAGTTCAGCCGCTCCTCACACAAATCCATTCCTCACTCAGACTTCTATGGGTTACCAAGCCTCCATCCCGGTGTCATCCGAATCACCAGGACCGCAGTACCCCCCGGGTTACACACCTTCACCACAGGCAGCCATGCAATTCAACAATCCGGGACAGCAGCCCGCACTCAAGCCTACTTACGGGCCCCACTCTGGAAATCCAAGTTATCCGGCTACATCGGGGCTGCCTCCACCTACTTTGCCAGTTGAAAATCAACAGCAAGCCGCAAGGTTCTATCCCTTCGCCCAGGCTCCTACTCATGCTCCCCCGGGCAATTCAGCCCAAGGACAGGTTTTCACCTACGTCCCCGGATCGGCCGTTCCCTCCACCAGTCTGCCTCCAGTGGTAGCTCCTCTCTCTAGCTCAGCCACTAGCTTGAATGCCATGGTTCCGCCACAAGACCCTCATCTGGCCTGGTTCATGGAACAACACAAGGAAATGAAAGCGCAGATCGCTGAACTGACTGCCAAGAAGTCTGCCTTCCGGCCTACAGACCCGGACTCCATTGTTCCTCTGCCCCACAAATTCGTGATGCCTAATCTGGATCTCTTTGATGGGACCGCATGTCCGAAAACCCATTTGGACACGTATACCTTGGCGATGAAAGCCAAAGGATGTACCAATCAGCAGTTGGCTGACTATTTAGTTCTATCCTTGAAGTCCAGTGCCTTAAAGTGGTTCTTCCGTTTGAAACCTGAAGCCAGGGCTACATGGGACCAGATTACCAATGCCTTCACAGAAAAATATAAGGCCAACTTGGAATGGGAAACAAATAGGGTTGACCTACAAACAACAGTGCAGCGTCCTGATGAGAATGTTGGGGACTTCTACAAGCGGTGGAATCTGAAACTCAGTGAAATGGCCATCCCTCCTTCCGAAGAGGAACAACTGGACATCTTCCAGTCATGCTTGAAACCACATCTGAGAGCCTCCCTCAGTCACTTCCCATACTCAGACTTACGGGCCATGGTTAACTCTGCAGCTAAGTTTGAAAAGGCCTACAATCAGCAACCGGCTGCTGCACCTGCCTACAGATATCGGGCTCCTCCTGCAAACACCGCCCCTGCTCCTGCTAAAGGCAAAGAGATGATTAACTATGCGGGACAGGAATGTAATAACACGACTCCTTTTGCTCCCAGGAAACCAGCCGAGCCCAGACCGCGGGTCATAAATCTCGAAAACTTTGGAATGCCCCTGAATGACATCTTTAGGGGACTGGTGAAAGAAGGCTTGCTGCGGCCTTTGGAGAATTTCCAACCCAGAAATCCGAATGCTCCCGTGGATACTACAAAGTATTGTGCTTTTCATCAAGCTCACGGACATCTGACTGACAGCTGCTTTACTCTGAAAAAGGCAATCCAGGGGCTAATAGAGCAAGGAAAGTTGGAAGGCCCCGAAGGGCCTAACACAGTCAAAAATCCTCTGCCAAGGAACCATAATCAGGTGAATATGATTGAATGCGGAGAATCTTCGCATGACCATGAAGATGCTGATGAAGGTCCCCAAATACCCGTGGCCAACCTCGTCGAGGATCCTGAATTCGGATTCCCCCTCAGCCTTGAGGATATCGAACGAATCAACCCATCTTGGTCTCATGTCAGAGACTCCTTGCAAGAATACGAGGCCCGCTATTTCTCGGATGAAGGGAAGGCCGATACCGAAGAACTGGGGCTGTTCCGTTCAAAACATGAAAGAACCATTTACACAAGATGGTTAGAACAATCGAGAAGAATCGAACAAGAAAGCTTCCGGCGGGCGCCTGTACTGGGGCTTATCAGCAAAGAGGCCGAAGAGCATCTGGAGCTAGTACACTTTTGCAAATTGGCTTTGGGAGAGCCCGAATATGATCCCGAGAACAGTGAAGAATCGGAAGAGGAGGATTCCTTCTATATCCTACCTGGTGTCAAATACGTGCCACCCCCTCTCACTCTTCCCCCGCAATTTCTGGGAGGAGAAGCTGAGTCACAATTACCACTTCCGGGAATGGGAACATATGACAATTTCTGCGGCTGCACGCACCCATATTCCCCCAACGGGTTTGATCGACGTTCCCTCTCAGCCGAAATCCCGGTAGTATGGGAAGAAGATTCCGATGACAGCGATGATGATGATGACGAGAGTGAAGAGTCAACTGAGGCCCCAGATCCGGAAATAATCTGGAACAATCATGCCAGAAATGAGCCCATGGGAGCCAGGCACAATGGTTGGTTATCAGCAAGCGACGACGAAGAAACTTCGGAAGACGAATATGAGACCGAGGACATGAAGGCCATGAAGTTTCATGGATCTGAGCACGTGGATGTCTTAGAATTCAACACTGCCTACCATGCTTTGGGGAAAGGGTTTTCAGGTGTCCGATCCAGGCTGATAGTCGAAGATCTGATCGAAAGAGGAAAATTAACTCCCATCCGCCCAAATGAGAAAATAACCATGGTTAGATCAAATCCACCCCAGAACAAAGTAACACTCCTTGTCAGGGTTACCCAAGAAGAGGTCACCTTCCCCGAATGTATGTCAGCTTTCAGAGAAGTCCTAGAAACTGGCATGATACCGGATGCGCCTCCCACACAGAACGCTATAATCATCTCCAACTCTGAGTATTACAGAAGGGAATCAGAATGGCTGCACTATACCGGGGATGAGATCGAAAAGCCGCCGAGTCCCGACAATAGCGACTCTTGTTGCATGATAACTATGAGCAAGGCCGGCCATGAGAGTGAATCGGAGGACGCCCTAGCTCTGTGGGCCATCCAAGGGGCAACAACACAACCCCAAACCCAAAAGCCTGTGACTTGGGAAGCAGTTATAAGGGCCGCCCAGGAAGGAGCCAGTACAGCTCAGCCCCTCACTGTCACTAGACTCCGTCAGAACCAATGGCCAATAGCCAAAAGGGCTCCCCCATTGACCCTAGCAGCATTGAAGAAATCCAGTCAAGAGACGACTGATGAGGAAGTTAATCTGTTGACCCGCTCTGGGCAGATCTTCCAAGGAAATCCCAAGGCAGATAAGAAGGCCACAGATCAAGCACCGAAAGAAGATCGCCGCCCCTATGCTAAGACAGCTGAAACTCCAGATCCCGAAAAAGAGGATCCCGTGCTCACCCAGTTGAAGCAAACACAGGCCAACATTTCCCTCTGGTCTCTACTCACCTCGTCCTATCCCCATAAGCTGAAGCTGGAAGAAAGCCTGGCTCGCACTCTCGTGCCTATTGATGCTACTCCCGATGATGTGGTACAGCTGATTGGAAACATCCACTACGGGAACATAATCACTTTCACAGATCTCGACCTCCCTCAATTTGGGGCTGATCATAATGAGCCTCTCTTCATCATATCCCAGGTTTGGATGAACGACGCCTTCCCTCGGGTCCTGGTTGATAATGGGTCCGGAATGAACATTCTTCCGGCAAAGATCATGAGCTTGCTTGATATCAAGACTACAGACTTGAAGCCTTCTTCCCTCACAGTCAAAGCTTACGACTCAACATCCCGAGCAGTCCTTGGAGTCGCCACTTTAGACCTCTGGTTCGGACAGAAATTGATACCTGTGGAATTCCAGGTTATTGACATCCCGATTACTTTCAATGCCCTGCTTGGAAGGCCTTGGCTCCATCAAGTCAAAGGGGTCGCCTCAAGCCTCCACCAGTGTGTGAAATTCGTCTCGAATGGGGATCTGACGACCATTTACGGAGATTTAGTCACTTTAGAGGGCACAGATACGGGCGGAATACCTATTCTGGAAATCAAACATGACGAGGAAGGTCACATGCTAACGGGCTTCACGGTCGAGCCTCCCAAAGCCCAAGTGTGCAACATAGACCTGACGGTCACTCGGGATAAAATCCCACCGGTCTTGAAAATGATGAGAAAAATGAGCTATCTACCTGGCCTCGGTCTGGGGAAGCACCAACAAGGAACTCACAAACTCATCGAGGTGAAAGGACAGAATACTCGCCACGGCCTGGGATATGAGGCCTCCCCAGTGGACACTGCAAAGGGAAAAAGATTTGAAGCTGCCACAGGAAAGGTCCCGGCCGACAACCCTAAATCTCTCCCCTTCAGTCCTAATTTGGCTGACTACTTTGTAAAGGGTCCCACACAACCAGGAAACATCACAGAGCCCACTCCTACGGCAGGATGGCTAAAGCTACAGGATAGCCTCAACAAGTTCAGAGGAACCAAGGCTAACCCGGTCCGTAGAATGTTCCTGGACCTACCCAAGATACCCTGGGCTACCACTACCATGAAGAGTGAGTATACCTTCGTAGGCGTGCCTGACTGGTGGAACAGGTTCGAGAAGCTCACAACCACTATTCCTACTGCCCGGGAAGATCCGAAACCCGAATTCGAATTGACAAAGTGCCAAAAGCTAAGGCCACGGAATTTCCCTCGAGATGATCGGGATGGTCTCGATTATGCGGCAATTGTTCGAAGAAGAAGTCCGGTGCCGACTGATTGATCTCGGCTCGGTCCAAGAAATGATAGCGGCAATTGAGAAAGGAAAACAAAACACAGACAGCTCCCGAGTCATGAGGCCACCAAGAAGCCGCTAAAAAATTGGGAAAACCTCTCAGGCCCGTCCGCGACCAAGGAGGAAATGATCACCAAGCTTGGATTGGTCCCCCGTCCCTTTGTGTCAATCTAGGACAAGTCCTCCCAGTCTCTCTTTGTTAAGATCGAGTCTCTAGGGTCGTCCGACGGCCTTACGCCTGAAGACTACGAGTCTGTAGCAAGCACTGTATTCCTTTTCGTTTTCAATGAAATGACGAACCTTTCTGAGTATCCCTCGATTGCCACTTTAACTAATGACGAATTAAAAAAAAAACACTTAATAATAACTCATTAGATAAAGAAGCAGACACATTAAACAAAAAAAATCAAACAACAAAAAAAAAAAAATCTTTAAGCAGGTTGTCCGGAAAGAGGAAAATCGAGCCCAAGCTGCCGAAGAGATTTTGACGAGTGTGAATTTGGGAACTGCGGAAGAGCCTAAAGAGACGCAGATTGGTGATTTCTTCGAAGGAATCGGAAAGGATGCTCTGCAAAGTCCTACAAAATCACTCAATTCAAGGAAAGTTGCCCTCTTCATCAAAGAAAACATCATGTGCAGATACGGGTTGCCCGCCGAAATCATCTCAGATAATGGATCCCACTTCGAAGGGGAATGTGAAAAACTGCTGGCGGAATTCCGAATAACCCGTCACAAGTCATCTCCCTACAGGCCCCAAACCAACGGAGCCGTCGAGGCAGCAAACAAGACTCTGGAAAATATCATCCGGAAAATGGGCATCCCAAGGCGGAGATTGGCCCGGAAGTTACACACAGCACTCTGGGGCTACGAGACATCGGTCAGGAACGGCAAGCGGGAAACACCTTTTGCCCTCACATACGGAATGGAAGCCGTACTCCCAATCGAGCTGGAAATACCCTCGCTCCGTATCTTGTTGGAAAGCCGGATCAACGAGGTCGAGATGGCTCCCGAGTCGCCATGACGAATTGGCCCTACTAGACGAACGCCGACTGAAGGCCATGGAACACATCCGGGCCTACCAAGGAAGAATGGCCAGAGCCTTCGACAAGAAAGTAAAGCATCGGGAGATCCGACAAGGTGATCTCGTTTTGAAAGAAAAGCCCCCAGTCCGTATCAACCCCCTCGGCAAATGGGAGCTGTATGGGTCGGGCCGTATGTCGTCCGTAAAATCTTCTCCGGAGGAGCCATGCAACTTGCGGACCTCGACGGGAATCCTTTGTACACCCGAGTGAATGGTGACAAGGCTGCGCGAATACTACGCGTAAAAAAAAAAACAAAAAAAAAGAGTGCTAAAAGAGTAATACCCAACTAGGTTGAAAACCCGAGAAGGGCGGCCTAGGTAAAAACGAGGTTGCACCAAAAAAAAAAAAAAACAAAAAAAAAAAAAACAAAAAAAAAAAAACAAAAAAAAAAAAAAAAACAAACAAAAAAAAAGAAAAGTGTTAAAAGAGTAATACCCTAACTAGGTTGAAGAACCCGAAAAGGGGCGACTTAGGTAAAGACAGGGTTGCACTAAAAAAAAAAAAAAAAAAAAAAAAAAAAAAAAAACAACAAAAAAATCGGGTTGAACTACGAAGACTGAGCTCCTCAAAATGAGGGAACGTAGGCGGCGGAAACGGTTCGGTCTAAAGCACAAATAAAAGCCATACTTTGGCATCAATACAATTGATCGGACCATGAAAGCGTCTCGAAAAACTCTAAAGCAATTCAAATATTCATTACAAGTTAAAAGCTCTTTGATGAGTCTAAGCCCGATTCATTCCTACAAGCGGCAGCTTGCTAAAAGAAACTAAGATATATAATCAAACTAATGTGTACGCCATGACAAGAAAGGGATACTAGGAAACCTCGGAGTCACTCCAAGCCACTCGTGCTTGGCCTCTCCCCTCTTCTTCCCCCTTCGAGTCTTCTTTTACGAACGGGAAAGATGTCGGTGTTCCTCCTACCAAGCTACGGGTATAGGAACAAGATCTATCAAACCGGCCTCTGTCGGGGCCTTAGTAGCCACTAGCGTCATCTCTCATCTCCTGTAGCCTAGGCGGTAGCATAGGAGCCCTCCTCTCCTGTCTCTTGACGTAAGCCTCATAATCGGTCACGGCGTCTCCGCTCTGTCATGAGGGTTGGCCCTCGCCTCGGCCCTCCTCCTCTCGAAGCATCGGGTCCTCCGCACCCACAATGGCCTCACGCCGTCTCAAAATAGCCACTGAGTCTCTCCCGGATGCCTCTCATACCAATCCAGTGTACCCAAGTGGTCGGGAACACCGGTCTTGGACGCCTGAGAATGACCCGAGGAGGAAAGGCATCATACCTCCATGCTCGGGAAAGAAATGGAAACACGAGGGATCATCCATAGAAGCAGGAGCCACCACCACGGTGGCTATATCATCAAAGCCCTCCAAAGGAACCTGCTCCAGGCCAAAGCGTCTCGAGAACTAAAGCCGGAATATAGAAGCTAGGCGAGAAAGCCCGGAAGCATGACCACGGGAGACCCATCCTGAAGCACTCTGCGAGTCTCCACCCGCCAATGAGGCACCGACCATCGATATCTTCGGTCTGGCGACCCGCCATCCAACGCTCCCACGAGCCACGATCATCAAAATCTACATCAACACCTCTCTGGCAAAAGTCCAAGGCACGATCATATCGAGAGGTTTCCCGAAGAACCCCCAAACGCTCCATCGGCCACGGGGTCAAGAGAAACGGGCTGCCCCGTGCATATACCGCCTTCCGTAGCTAATGCTATCTAGAGCATGAAAAGTCTCCCAGAATCAAAGGAACGACATCTCTGCCCGAGGGCGGCAGTGAACGACAACATCCAGCAAAGACCGATGGCGAAATCCCAAAGGAATAGACCATGAACGAGGGTGCCAAACATACAAAGTGCAAAGGCATCCCAATAGGCATCATCCACAAAGCCTAGGCCCTAAATCTGTCGGGAAGACCGAAAATATCGAAATGATCGGGACCATGGATCATGCCTTGCGCTTCCTCGGGGAAAGATGAAGGAGGACGCACAATCTGTCCGTCAACAAAAGAAGCCCCTCCGGGCAAGGGAACCGCTATCTCTTCCACCTCCGGACCTCCAAGCAAGGCCCGAAATTCTTCCACAGTCGGAACAATCTCGTTGAAGGAAAGGCAAAAGACATGCCTTCTAGTATCCCAAAATGATGAAGAAGCTCTCAAGAGGTCGTAGTCCGGAACCAATTCCTTGAGAGACCATAAGCACCTCACCTTGTACCTTTCTTCAAAGAAGGACCTCCTCTCATGCATGATCTCTCGGGACCAATCCTTGAACTTGTTGAAGAATGACATTTGGGATTCTTGGAACAATTTTGATGGAGCTTTTCTAAAGTTTTCCATGGTTTTTCTCTCTTTCTCCCCGAAAATGGAGTTTGTTGGGGTTGGAGGTTGAAGAGGATATTTGAATTTGAAATAAAGCAAGACCGAGATACGAACCAAAATTAAAGGGACAGTGTCGATTCTGTCCTATCCGCGCGGATGAGTTTGCCAAAAAAATAAATCTTTACCTTGATCCAAAAGTGCTACACCAAAAGAGGAATATTCCGTCCCGTTGCTCGAAACACATTGCAAAAAAACCTCTCCAAACCGAGTCCATATACCAAACACCCTTGCAAAGAAAAAAACCAAGGCTCATGCAACACTGCATTCATACTGCATTGCATTCATAAAATAAAATCCTAAATTATTACATTCCAAAAAAAAAAAGAGTGTGCATAAAAAAAAAACAAACAAGCATAAAATAAAATCCTAAATTATTACATCCAAAAAAAAAAAAAAAAAAAATGTGCATAAGTTGTACAAATCTAAATCTCAATCTCAAATCTCAAAAAAAAAAAAAAAAATCAATCGGAGTCTCCGGCGCCCGATGTCTGCCCCGGCCCCTCTTGCGACTCGGGCCCGCCTCCTCGGGAGCCACGAAAATCTCGGGCTCAGAATCGTCCTCGTCTCCCGCAAAGAGGCTCATCGGGACCAACCGTGCACGCTACGATAGGGCAAGCGAGATCTGCGAAAAAATCGTATCCGAAGGTGAAGGCGTCGGACTCCTGGACATACGAAGACGACCCGCCATGCTGCCATACGTGTCCCTGCCCGTGTGGATCCCCGAGAATGACGTGATCCGAAGGCAACACCGCGCGGGGATCAAGGAGAGGAGACGAAAGGAGTCTACGAGGAAGTCTACGAGCGAATAGGGGAAGCCTCCCGTCGACGGGCGCCGGCCGTGGTCGCCTCGCTCTAGCACGAGGAGCCCCGCAAGCGACCATCCTCCTGATGAATCTCTTGGCCCCGATCACTTGCTTCGTCGGCTTCTCGACGACCACCTCCGAAAACCGCACAAAAGCAAGCGTCAAAAAAAAAAGAAGTGATGCTAAAAATGATGAAACAAAAAAAAAAGAAAAGAAGGGGAAAAGGTGAAGCCATACCTTCACACCCAGACGAGGTCGGAAAGCTCGTGGAAGCCGCTCGGGTGAGGATCTGCACCCTCAATCGGACCCCATCCTGGATATAGGAAAAATCCGTCCGAGGGTACCGCGGGATCCCAAGCCCCTCCCTATCCAGGACTGAGGCATCCTCGGCCTCCTCAAGACGAATGTCGCATATGGCTCAATCGCCACGAAATCCGAGAAGTCTTTGGCCGGCTCGGTAATCATCCCAGGTCACGGACCGATCGCTCGGGTGCATCATATCGGCGGGAGGCTCCACCGGTGTCCTCAAAGGCGAGTTCACGCCATGCTTTGGCGCGTCACCCTCTCTCCCGAGATAATAGGCATCGCGGTCGGACCTCTCAAAATCCTCCGCTGCACAGTCCGGATCTCGGCGCCCTTCGGTGCGCCACCTCAAAGCGATCCCGTGGGAAAAATATCATCCCCTCATCCGTCTCGGCCTCCGTCGAGGAAGGCAATCCGCGTACACGAGAGTCGTACGCCCCCTGGAGCTTATCTTCTCCCGGGCATGCTTGGACCAAGGCTGCATGGCCGGATACACCCGACGTACTCCGCGGCCGTCGCCACACATCGTGACGTGGAAAAACTCCAACGCCCATACCTGCGAAAGGTAAAAATCAAATCAATCCGGTCACGAAAAAAGAAAAGTGTGTGCTAAAAAAAAAAAAAAAAAAGAGGGGAAAGCAAAAAGAAAGCTTATACCTCCGGGGCAAACTCGAAGCGGTACAAAGAGCTCACGGCCTTCCTTTGTACCTATCGAGAGCAAAGTAAAGCTCTGCCCGGCCCGGCCTCTCCCCACGAGACATCTCCAGGCCGTCTCCATGTCCTCCAAGGACCTCAACAAGGCAAAGACTGCCGTCCCTCGGCATGCCCAAAGAGGGTGCTCGAAAAGGCAAACCACAAGAAGGCCACGGCAATCGATCGGCGCCTATCCTCTCCTCCCGACCTCATAGCTCGCTATGGTCTCCACAATCTTGCCGTAGACCACGGCATACTCCATCCCCATCCCTTTTTGGGAATAGGGGAAAATCCCGAGAAGAGCACAACGGATCGGCATCGCCTGTAGCCATCCCGCCACTCAATGCCGCGTCCATTAAAGGACAGGCCCGTAATCGCGGCGTAATCGGAGGGCGTAACCGTAGCCTCGCCCCGGAAGAAGTGGAAGGTGTGGGTCGCGTCCCACCAATCTTTGCGCTGAGCAAACATCAAGCCCTTGCTCTTAGGGAACTTGACCGGCCCCTTAAGCACTCAACGAACTCCCAAAGCCCCGTCTCAACAACAATCTGTCTCGGACTCGGCAAAGCTCCTCGGCCCGCATTCGGAAGCCGGTCCCACAAGTCAATCACGGACTCCACTGATCCTCGAGTCTTCATTTTGTTCAGCTGCTCCGTCACAAAACGGTTTCCGCCCTGTAAAAGAGAAAAAAAAAATGTCAAAAAAAAATTTGCATTTGCATTTGCACAAAAAAAAAAAGAGCATACACATGCATTAAAAAAAAAAAAAAATTCGACAGCATAACAGCATACAATGAGCATAGCCCCATTTTTCTCACAGAAAAGACAGTTTTCAGCAAATCCCAATGCATTCATCAAAAAAAAGATGCATTCCTACGGAAGTAAAAACTCCGTCCCATTTTCATAAAATAACATGCATACCATCCATCATCTCAAAAAAATTGCATACATGCATATCATCCATCTTACATGCAACGGGAGGAAAAATCCGTCCCACTTTTCAAAAAAAAAATATATATCCTAAACATACATACATCCCATATTGGC
This sequence comes from Adenophora triphylla var. japonica, assembly GCA_022495995.1. NCBI lineage: Eukaryota > Viridiplantae > Streptophyta > Magnoliopsida > Asterales > Campanulaceae > Adenophora > Adenophora triphylla. The sequence goes on from JAFEMH010000897.1 coordinate 144,113, forward strand.
AAAATGCCCATTCTTTCAAAAGCAAAATGCATGCATTGCATCATCACAATTCACAATATTTCAAAAAAAAAATGTGGCAAAAATGCCAATTCTTTTCCCAAGCAAAATGCACATTTTGGGATACCCACAAATTCATTGCAACATGCATATCATCAAGATCAATATTCAATTTCGAAAAAAAAAATCATCATCAACATGCAAGATTCAAATTTCAAAAAAAAAAAAATCAAAGTCACAATTCACAATTTTCGAATTTTCACATGCAATTTTCGGATAAAAAAAAATGTGGCAAAAATGTCAATTCTTTTCTCAAGCAAAATGCACATTTTGAGTTACCCATATACTCATTACAACATGCATAGCATCAAAATCAAAATCCAAGGCCAAGAACATGGTCATTTTCGAAATTATCAAAAAAAAAAAATCAAATCACCCAAAAATCAATGTCAAGCAAGAAATCGACAAGAGGATCAAGAGGATTCGAAGTATACCGTTCGGAGATGCGGATCCGAAGCCCAATGTTGCCAAGCATCGGGGTAGGGCTCTTCCGCAATCGATTGCGAAAGATTGTAATGCCTCCTCATCCGGACGAGCTCCAATCGTCTCTCCGCCACCGGGCCACGTCCTTGGCCTTGAAAAGCGCCTTCCCCGTGTTCCATCGCTCGAAAAATCGAAGAAATCGAAAGATTTTCGAAGCTTTTTGGCCTTCAATGGAGGTTCTCCTCGGTTCTCTCTCTCTCTCCCTCGTAAGTGCAGAAAAAAACTGTAAAACTGAATGGGGAAGAAGAAAAGGGCGTTGGCCCTCATTTAAAAACCCTGGAACACGCTCCTATCCGCGCGGATAGGATTGCAAGGGTCAAAATGACCCTTTTGCCCCTTAAAATTTCAGGACTCTGCAATTCAGTCCCCAACTTGACAAAGTTAACCAAAGTTAACCAAAGTCAGCCCCTTGTCAAGAAAATCATTCCCCGGCAGTCAAACGTAAGACCGAGTGCCCCGAGAAAGATAACGGATCCCGTATCTTTCATCAAAATCATTCCCCGGCAGTCAAACGTAAGACCGAGTGCCCCGAGAAAGATAACGAGATCCCGTATCTTTCATCAAAATCATCCCCGGCAGTCAAACGTAAGACCGAGTGCCCCGAGAAAGATAACGGATCCCGTATCTTTCATCAAAATCTTCCCCGGCAGTCAAACGTAAGACCGAGTGCCCCGAGAAAGATAACGGATCCCGTATCTTTCATCAAAATCTTCCCGGCAGTCAAACGTAAGACCGAGTGCCCCGAGAAAGATAACGAGATCCCGTATCTTTCATCAAAATCCTCCAACGGCAGTCAAACGTAAGACCGAGTGCCCCGAGAAAGATAACGAGATCCCGTATCTTTCATCAAAATTATCCAACGGCAGTCAAACGTAAGACCGATTTCCCAGACGAATACGTCTGATTTTCCCCAGCAAAGGCTAACAAAATCCCCAGCAAAGTCAACGGAATCCCAAAAGCCAACGAAATCTCGAGTAGTACTCGAACTACGAAAGGGCTTGATTCCCACTAGGGATACGTAGGTAGCCTATCATTAGGTCCAGCCCCTCGACCAAAACGGTCACCCTCTCCTTCGGCAGCAGACAAAGTCCACCGAAAGGCCATTTCAAATTAAGGTCCGAGGCGCCTAAAAAGCCATCGTCATCAAGGTTCGAGGCGCCTAAAAAGCCATCATCATCAAGGTTCAAGGCACCTAAAACGCCATCTCCAAGGTTCGAGGCACCTAAAACGCCATCTTCAAGGTTCGAGGCACCTAAGACGCTATCACTAGAAAGCGATAAATCGCAATCATCCCCAGCAGAGACCGAAAATGGTCATCCCTATCCCCAGAGCGGATACCCATCGAGACCGAAAATGGTCATCTCTTATCCCCGACAGAAGTTTCTCTCCGGAACCGATCACAGAACTCGCTCATCGGAGTTCGAGGCACCTAAAACGCCATCATCTCCATGGTCAAAGACCCGAACTACGGCGGCTTGATTCCCGTTCGGGATACGTAGGTAACTATCGCTAGGTTCAGCCACCCGATCACTCGATCATCCCGCCAAATATGGAGCCTTACTCTTATCGACGACCCCGCTTCCTTCGAAGCGCCGTCGCCGAGGGCTGCGTAAGTGCTCCAATTTGAGCTTGTTAGAATTTTCGTTAGAAAATTAACGAAAGTTATAACATTTCTAACAATTCCTAACTATCCTAACTTTTCTAACAAAGTGAGGGTAAAATGGGCATTGTTATTTAAGGCTAAACCTCAAAAAGAATCTCAAAAAGCAAAACAAAAAGGAATAAAACCACAAATAGCAATGGCTGGGAACACAAAACTGGCTGTTAATTTGAAATTTCAAAAAGATTATTCCTCTTGTCCAAAGCCTGAAGCTGCATTTAATGAACAGTGCACGCTGCAGGTCCTGTCCGCGCGGATGGGTTTGTAATTTTCAGAGGGCTATAAATTGAGCCCTCCAGTCACAAAAATAAGGAGCCACAACACATTTTGCACCGAACCTCTGGCGAAATATAGAGAGAAAGCAGTGAGAATTCACTTGAATTGTCACCATTTTCTCTCCAATCTTTCCCAATTCATACTCATCCACTCACTCTCATGTTAAAGCCCTAAACACTCATACACTCAAGCCAAACACTCAAGAACACAAGGAAGATTGGTAAACCCTCTTTTTCCTAACCCTAAATCTCATCCATGCATGCATCTTCAAACTACAAAATGTAGTTCCTTCATCTTCTTGCTCTAGATCTAAGAAGATCACCATGGAAGACCATCTCCATGGATGATCTTCTACAAAGATCAAAATTATTTTCAAGTTCTCTTACTTTCTTGCAAAGAAAACTCATTTTCAAAACCCTAAAAACCATTTTCAAGCATAAAATCTCATTTTCAAAGGATAAAAATCCCCTTCCCAAGCAAATGAAATGCTTAGTCCTAATGTACCCCAAGGATGGTTTGGTATAGTTGATTCACCACTAAAATGTCTAGTGATCACTAACCAAAACCTAGGGAAATGGGGACAAGCATGGATGCAAAACCCCCTTTTAAAATCATATTTTCTTTCTTGAGAAATTGCTGTCCAGTAGCAATTTTCCCAGACCTCAGTCCATTGTCTTAATTTTTGGACACAGATGAACTTGGAATTTGGTGTTGACTACAAAACACTTTTTGTAGCCAACATCCAGAGCTTTCCAGAAATATTTTTACATTATTTTTTGGGTGAGTAAAACTCCTCTTTTCAAATTTTCTTTCAGAGGCTAGTTCATCAGCTTCTGGGAATCCAGATCTCATATCTGAGGTTTCCAGAAGGTTTTGACCCCTCAAATCTTCTCAAAAATGGAAAATTCCTTCGCAAAAACCTTATTTAAGGTGTCTAGAACAACTTTCATTCTCTGAGTTTATCCAGATTATGAAGTTTTAAGACCCTTGAATACATTTCAAAATCAAAGGTCCACTGCCTTTTTCATTCTGGCAGAAATGGCTCTCAACTTCAAAAGGTCTTTTGAGTACCAAATCTCAATCCAAAAATCCCCCAAAAAATCATGGGATCAGTTTAAAGTCTTGAAAAGATATCCCTCTTTTTACTTTTCTGAGTTTCAAAGTATTTTGGCCAAAACACACACACACACACACACAAATGATTTTCAGCTTGGAAGACTCGTTTTACGAGGCATTCCGGGTGCACACTAACGTCCTTCCCGGCGTGTAACATGACCTCCGAACCTAAATCTCTGATCTCGGGCTTTTTTCAAAGTTTTGGCCCTCAAAATTAAAATGGCGTGGCGACTCCGTTTCGTTGATTTTTTCAAACAAAAATGGGAAAATTTTCGATACATTCACACATCATCACACATACGCACCAAATAATCATGGAGTTGTTCTTGACGCCCCATACTAATAGCAAATTGGGTATCATCAAGGCACGCGCCGAGGCAAAACAAGTATCAATGTGGGCTTTCAATTGCTCCATGCCTCCACCATCTTGGTAACCAAACTCTCCTCTTTCACCTTCGACACCCTCCATGTATCGTCATCTTCTTCCTCATCCTCCTCCTCTTCTTCATATTTAACTTCTTCCTCCTCCTCCTCCTCAATAACTCGTGCATTCACCCCCTTGATGTCTCTCTTACTGTTCTCTAGAGATAGTCGTTAAATAGGCTTACTTTGGACCCCCTCGGCTTTGACTAGTGCGGTAACAAGTGCTGGGTATGGAAACCCATTCCTCTTACTAGCCCTTGCTTCTTGCATCTGATGAGAGATAATATGACACAAAGAGACTTTCCCTCCGAATATAATTAAGTGAATCAACAATGCATGATTCCATGGTACCTTCAAGTGTTGAGATGTAGGAAAAATATTCGAACACAAACTTATGAACACCCTTCGCCAAAATATTGAACTCAGTCTCAAAGACATGCTTGGGCGACCCATCCGAATTCTCAAACCACCAAAGTTTATTCCCTTCCAAATTTCTCACAACATAACCAAAATAAAGCTTCCAATCATCATTCACCGCTTTCTCAAATTCACATTCCGCTTTTTTGACATTTGGAAGCCCATAAAACTTGTTGATATCTTCACTTTTGAAATTTATTGTTTTCCCCCGCACATAAGAATAACCCCGACCCATGGGAATTTTTTGCATATTTGAATAAAACTCCTTAACAATCATACTATTTTCGTCCTCCATTGGCTCGGAATAAAACCTTTGCCACTTTCTTCCCACAAAATTCGACTTAAGCCCAAATGTTTCATACAAAAATTTCCTTTTAGCATGAATAGGCAGGTTCGTATGAAAATAAAAATAATTTTGAGACTTTTAATAATTAAACCTCGATGTATTATAGGGGTCTTCACATTGTAAGAGAGTTCCGAGAGAAGGGGGCACATGGGAGGTATTCACATCATGTATTTGTTTCTTTCGGGTTTCCTTGGCCTTACCATCTCTTTTTTTAAATTGTTCTTTTGATTTACCCATGTTCAAGCACAATTTTTCCCAAAGAACAAAAACTCAATCACTCAACAAAAATTGAAATCAAAAAGAAGATAGTGAGCTAAAGTTACTTCGAACCTCTTTTAATTTTCTGGAAAAATTCACCGAAAAATTCAAGAACTCGCCGGAAAATTCAAAGGTTAGACATGAAATTTCCCGGATTTAAATATGAATGGGTGGATCTGAAAGCTTAGTATGAGAGAAGTACTTTTTGTGAAGGGAGTTTGGTGAGTAAATGGGTGGAAGATGGTGTAATCGCCGAATTTAATGAAACTTTGGCCGGAATTTTAGAGAGAAGTTAGAGAGGGGAGAGAATTCCGATGGGTGGTTGTTGTTTATGGGTGAATAATAATCCATATTCCTTTTATATCCCTTGACCCGGTTCACCAATCCATCTGACCCGTATTGATTTTAAATCCTCCAACCCGTTTCTTCCTTCAGATGGGTCGAATTTCCCACTGGTGGGTTCGTGAGGCAGCCACCTGGCTCAGGATGAGGCTGGTCCCTCGCTGGCAGTTCCTTCGGCCCGTGTTTTTCCCAGGTGAAGCGGCCGCCTGGCTCAAGGTGAGGTCGGCGTCTGGGCCTTTGCTGATTTTGGACCCCAATTTTTTACGAGGTTGGCGCCTCACTTTTTTTTGAAAAGGCCCGAGACTTTTGTGTTGTTCTCATCTCGTACATCGTGCAATTTCCTACACAAAACACCAACAACAAAAAGCTTTAGTAGCACCGATTCGAGCCATAATAAAATATAACGAACAAAAATTTTAAAACACAAATAAAGCCAAACAAAGCAAAAGAAATTATCGGGTTGCCTCCTGATAAGTGACTATTATATAGTCATTTATCCTTAGTTTTATATACTTTTTATTGCATAAAAAATCATTTCTCATTTCATTTTATGTACTTTTTAATTCCTTTTTCATATTATCTAGATTTTACGCCTTTTGGTACTTTTCTTGCAATTAAAGACAGGTTTTAGGTTCTTTTTATCAAAAGGATACTTGGACACTTCAAGGCAAAAGACATGGAAAAGCACCAACCAAATCAAGCACACAAAGCTAAATTCCAGATGGAGCGGCCGTGCAGCCAAGATGGAGCGGCCGTGCACACTGGCCTTTTCGGGCCATTTGTGGCCCTAAAATATAGAGTGGCCGTGTCTTGAAGAGGGAGTGGCCGTGTCATTATATGGAGCGGACGTGCAGCTTGGACAGGATCGGCCGTGCGAAGTGTCAAGACTCAAATTCAAATCTGGCGCCAAGGGTCACACGGCCGTGCAACTTCCTTGACGCGGCCGTGCAAAGCAGCGGCTGCGAGATGTAAAGGCACCTTTGATGGCACCCAATTGAAGAGTCTCCTCATTTTTATAAATAGGACCCTAGTGATCGAGTCTTAGATACGAAATTTTAGAGAGAAAATCACTGATACTTCATAGATAGAAGATACAAACACTTGTGATAACAATTTTCTAAGGAGATTTGAAGATCAAGTTCATTATTTGTTCTTGGAATAACTTTGGAGGAAAAGCAATAAAAGTGAAGCATTATTCTCAGCATTTGACTTCTTTATTCATAAGTCTTTCTTACTCAATCTTTTATTATTGCTTATACATTATAAATGGCTTGTGAGTAATCCCTTTATTCTTGGGGTTGGAAACTCAAAAGCATACTTGTTCATCATCTAAAAATGTTAAGTCTTGTCTTCTTTCTTTATCTAATCAATTTCTTTATATTATTCTCTAAACGCCTTACATTTCGGAGATATCCAATTTGTATGATTCAGTCAATTGAGAGAAGTACCTAGCGGAGAATCTCGATTGACGGAACCATATAAAGAAACTAGGTTTCATTGATCACGAAAGTAGTTCAATGGCCTAGGGATGTTCCTTTAATGGAAAGTATGTTGACTCTCGTTCTTAATGGATTCTTACTAATTATGGTCAGCTAGAGATAAGCCGGAACGCCCGTTTGTGACAGGGCGGGAACAACGTAAACGGAAACCTCAAACAGTTAGGGCATAATTAATGAATAATACAAACGCTACTGTCTTAACCCGAAGTAGCGAAGGCTTAACATACCATCCTTGTTTTTTATGAAAACCTTTTATCTCTAAGACAATGACGATTTGATGAACAAAGTTATGTGTATGATTTCCAATCCCGAGAATGCTTCGTTTTATAAGAATTTAATCAAAGTACTTTCTGTTTATGTTCTCTCTATTTTTCTAAAAACAAATTTTATCTCCCCCCAATCTTTTCTATTACTTTATAAAGACAAAAATATTCCCTAGTAAACCACATGTCTCTGTGGGATCGACTCGTACTTGCACCTCTGCTATATTACAATAGCTCCGTGCGCTTGCGGAATTAAATTAACCGTTAGGTTTCGACCGAACAAGTTTTTGGCGCCGTTGCCGGGGACAACGGTTTACTTTTATTTTTGTCTTTACTACATAATTTTTAGTTTTTGTTTTATTTTTACTATCTTGCTTTCTCTTCCTATAAATTGTTGCGTTTAATTTCTCTTCAAGTGTTTTTCTTATAGTTTATGAAACGGTCTCGGACATACGTTGACAACTTTGATCCGGAACCCGAAAGAAGCTTTCACGAGAAATTAAGAAGATTTAGAGAAACTTTGAAGAAGCATATGGACGGAGAACGACAAACACCCGCTAGGACCCTACGGGACTTTGTTAATCCAAGTACCCAGGAACTAGATCCCCTATTGTTGTGCCGAATGCCGGAGGCGGCACACTTCGAGATAAAGCCGCAGTTATTGCATATGGTTATGAATAACCAATACAGCGGCACCGCTTTTCGAAGATCCCCATCTACACATCCAAACATTCCTTGAATCTTTGTGATACCACACGTATTCAAAATGTTACGGTGGAAGCAATTCGGATGCGCCTTTTTCCTTTCTCTCTTAAGGATAAGGTGAAATAATGGTTGAATTCGAAGCCCCAGAATTCATTAACAACATGGGACCAAATTCAAGAAGCATTCCTTGGTCGATTTTTCCCACTCAAGCAAAACCTGCTCAGATCTGGGACAAAGATCACTAACCTTGTCAAACGGATAGTGAGACTTTGTATGATGCATGGGAGCGGTTCAAGGAACTTCTCGAGAATGTGCCCCCACCATGGGCTTGAAAAGTGGTTGATTGTTCACACCTTCTACAACGGTCTCATATTCAAAACAAGAGAGACCATTGATGCCGCTACGGGAGGAGCATTGATGAACAAGGGAGTCGATGAGGCATACGACCTTATCGAGAACATTGCATTGAACCATTACCCAATGGTCAAATGAGAGGGAGCGACAACAAGGTACGCCCGGTAAATATAATGTTGATGTAGTTACTCTTCTCTCCTCTAAAGTTGACATGCTTTTGAAAAAGTTTGAAAATCTTAATGTCAATCCCATTGCTAGTGTAAATGTGTTATGCGAACTATGTGGGTCTAACTCACATAGTACGGATAAGCTAGAGTTACTTGACGTTACTTCTAACGATCAAGTGAACTTTGTTAATTCTTTTGGACAAAAAGGGGGATGTATTCTAATACATACAATCCCGAATGGAGGAATCACCCCAATTTTTCCTATAAGAATAACAACGTTCTTAACCCGCAACCATCTACACAACCCCGGGATTTGCACCTAAGAATTTCAACAAAAATGCAAAGTACCTTTCCCCCTAAATCTAAATTGGATCTTATAATGGATTATGTAGTGGAAAATAAAAATTCCCAAGAAAAGATCAATAATGAATTTAGGGAATGTTTTAAACTGCTTAATGCTAGGTTTGATAACTTGGCAGCGCATAATAAGATGCTAGAAACTCAACAAGCTCAACAGGCTACCCCAATGAATAGGCCACAAGGGAGTCTTCCCGGTCAACCTCAAAGGCCAAATGAGCAAGTCAATATGGTAAAAACTAGGGATGAGAAAGAAAAGATAAATGAATGCCCTAGAAATAATCATAGTCCAATCCCTCAGATGATTGAGACTAGTTTGGGGACGGATCCCCTAAAAAGAAAACAAGGATTATGATGAATTCCTTGATAACCTAGATGCCATTAATGTTAACATTCCATATTTTAGAAAAGATGAAGATATGCCTTTAGCCGTTAAACCATTAAAAAAATTAATTTTTGAAAAAGAAAGGTTAGAAGAAAATGAGAATGTTATGTTGGCGGAGGAAGTAAGCGCTGTTTTGCAAAATAAAGACCCTCCGAAATTAAAGGATCCGGGTACATTCACCATTCCTTGTTGTGTTGGCAGAATAAACATAGATAACGTTGTCCTTGACTTAGGAGCTAGTGTTAGTATAATGCCATTATCGGTTAGCGAGAAACTTGGTATAGGGAACTTCAAACCCACAACCATAACTCTCCAATTGGCGGACCGATCCGTTCAATACCCGTGGGTATTATGGAAAACTTGCCTTGTCGAGTAGGGAACTTGATCATCCTGTCGATTTTGTTATCTTGGATATGGCGGAAGACCATTATATTCCCGTCATTTTAGGAAGGCCATTTCTTGCCCTTGCGGGGCAATCATAGATGTGAAAAATGGCACATTTTCCCTAAATATAGGGAAAGAAAGGGTCGAATTTAGTATGCATAGGCCAGTTCTTGAAGATCCCTATTTAGATGCCTACACACCTAGTGAAGAGAATTGGACCCCAAATGAAGAGACCTACACCCCTAGCGAAGAAAATTGGATTCCATGTGAAGAAGATTTAATGGGTGAGGAACCAAAATCAAAGAAAGGAATAGAAAATGATCCCATAAATGTTGAACCTTTGATTTACAATAAAAATAATGATTTAGATATTTACGCATGTCCCAAAACTAACAATGCGGTGAAAAAGCCAAAAGGAACAAAGAAGGAGGTCACTTGAATTTTCGAAAGTGCAAAGACTATAGGTCGCTTGTTCTACCAAAGAAATCGGGATGGAAGAAATGCCTACCACGAAGATACTTATTACCCGGAAGGATTGCAATGGAAAGTTGTCAATGACAAAAGGCCAACCAAATATCATGCATCCCCTACTACGGGAAGGGGTCAAGCTAAAGACCTAAAACAAGCATCATCGGGATGGTAACCGATGGATTATTTTTGCTTTATTTTTCTTTCTTTCTTATTTTAAAGTTTTTATTATTAGTGTGCTAACCTTGTTTTGTAGGTATTAAAAGAGAAAAAGAAAAAGATTTAAAAATGGTGAAATTACAGTTAGCACGGCCGTGCGGTATAACTTGGAGCGGCGGTGCGGTTCATATCGAGTTCGAACGGGTTGACTCGGCCAAAGGGAACGGGCGTGCAAGTCCCTTGACACGGCCGTGCAAAACGTCTGGGGAGTTGCGTCGTTACGGTCGAAAGACGTGTCTCCCTCCTCCCTCATTCACTTCATCTCCTTCACTCTTCTCTCTATACCTCCGCCCCTCCCACCTTAAATACCCATTTCTCTACCATTTTAACCCACAATACAACCATCAATCATCCTCAAATCCACCTCTCAAACATTTCTCCCCCACCAAAATCATCCCTAAACCCTCCTAAAACCCCAATTCCAAAAATACCAAAACCCTTCACCCATTTCATAAATTCAAAGGGATTACTCAAGATTAAGGTTAAGGGAGGAAGCTTTGGACATTTAAGTGGTCGGGTAGCAAGGATTTCGTGATTCCTTCAAATTCTTCGGGTAAAAACTCTTTCACTTCTCTTGTCTTTCAACTTTTTGGGGTTTTGCTACAATGTCTACCAAGGAAAAGGGAAGGCTACGAGAGAGGGTAACAAAGAAGTCTCGAAAAGAGCAAGGCTCTTCCTCTAGCTTTAATCCTACTCTCAATACTTTGGGGATTGATTTTAGAAGCCCAAGGGAGACGGCACGTTTTGTTACCTTGAGTTCTAAAAGGATTAGGCCAACCCAATTTCCTGATAGGCTTGCCCTAAGAGCTTTAGGAATTTATGGGGATGTTCTTACTCTTCATATGGGATTGAGATCCGATGGCTTCCTTCAGAAGCATGAAAAGATTTATGAGGTCCTTACCCTAGAATTTCTAAGCACGGTGAAGAGTAAGATTGTGCAGGAAACTTGTCGATTAACGGGAAGGATTTTTAATCAATTCCATTTGGACTTTCGCCTTGGAGGAAGAGAGCTTCATTTGACCGGGGCTGAAGTGAGTAGAATTTTGGGTTTATCATTCCAAACTGAGTCTTTTCCCGACATACCCATTGAATATAATGAGACTGCTTTTTGGAACCAAATTACCGGCCTTCCATCCTACACATCCCGGAGTGCCAAAGCCTCTTCTATCATTCACCCATCTATCCGCCTCATGCATAGGATGTACGCTTGCACCATCTTTGCTAGGGAGGATAAGGGAACGGTAAATAGGAAGTAGTTGCATGTTTTATGGTGTTTTCTTTGGGAAAGAAGGAGGTTGAATTTGTGCAATTTTCTTTTTGAGTTGATTGGTGACATCATTTCCCCAACCTACAACGGGGAAATTCATATTGGAGGTATAGTTACTTTGTTTGCCAAGCACTTCAATTTTGAGATTCCAAATGATTGGGTTGAGGTGAGAGGGTCAACAAAATTGGATATTCCAACCCTTCGGACTATGCAGCTCATTACGGAGAGGGGGAATAACGAGTACAATTGGTTAGTAGGAGTGGGAAAAACGCCCTATATTGTACTCCCAAGCAACAATCTCCCCACCATTCGGATAAGAGAGCCCGAAACTTGGATATTTCCAAATGCCATTGAAGGAGAAGGCCAAGAAGAAGAAGGAGAAGAAGAGATTCAAGCACCATTGCCACCCGACTTCTATCAAAGATTTGATCAAATGTTTGCCCAACAAGGTCAATTGCTTGAACAAAACGCTCAAATCAACAACTCGGCCAAATGGACGGTCGTATTCAACATGCCCAAGGAAGGATTGACGACATTTACAACTATGGGGCAAACTATTGGGACAACTTTCCACCACCACCACCATTTTAGTAAGTTTTTCTCTTTACCCTCCCGGGATTTGACATTGTTCCTTGAAACAATGAGGACAATGTTCATTTCAAGTGTGGGGGGGTATATCTATCCTTTTATTTTCGCTTTCTAGTTTTAAATTTTTACTTGCTTTCTAGATTAGATTTAAAATGCTTTCTAGTATAATTTTTTTCGTTTTAGCTTAGTTGCGTTTTTCATTTATACATGTATAATAGTATATATAAAAAAAATAATAAATAAATAAATAAATAAATCCCTATGATGATTTATATCATTATTTCTTATGCTTGCCATTAGCCCTAGAATAATACCTATTTATCTTTCCTCTCATATTTTATATAAACTTAGAAATTTATAAAAAGAAAAATATAGGGATATTTCTAGGAAATAATTTTGAAGCCTCATAAGTTAGTATAGCACAATATAGAGTTTTATCAAGAAAAAGGCATTTGATTAGAAAGAAATCTTTATCAATCTATACTTGATCATCTTTATGAAAAATTTTGAAAATATTTCCTTAAAATTGTACATCTTTTATCTTTATTAAATGTTTATTCCCTTTTTAGAAGCACCCTTTGTTTTGTATCTTTTGAATCACACCCTTTCATCAAAAATTTCATCTTTCCATTTCTCAAATCAAATCAAAGTAAACATCTTTATCTTATTGCTAAAAAGAGTGACTTAGTCACCAATCCTTAAAAGCAAAAAGAAACCTATTACTTCCTAAGTAACTCGGGGCACGGCGTTCGCTGCGACGATGCTTCCTTGCCAAACGGGAGTAATATCCAAAAGTATTCTTGATCTAAGTATTAGGAACATGGGGTTCGCAACCACAATGTCTCCTACTTGAAAGGATCAAAAATAACTTAGGTCTTTTGCAAAAATATAACACGTGCAAAGATAAGATAAATTTGTTTAAACTTTGATGAGATTTTTCCACTACCATCATCCATTTTCCACCCTTGTGATTCAAGAATGTAATACAATTCTTCGGGAACTTCTAACTTGTGAATAAATATTTATACTTTCTCTTGTACATTTTAAAGAAATAAATTCATTTTTTCTCAAAAATCTCTCTAAAAAGTGAAAGCTTCTCTTCTACCAAGAAATGAATCTAAGATTTATCCTTCTAGAATGATTTACTTGGTTAAAATTCTATATATGCTATATTAGGTTATAGTCTTATAAATTATCTCTTTAAAAATATCCCCAAAATGCTTCTTCCTAGATAAATTTTTAAAGGTATACAAAATATGATTAGAAAGATGAAGGCATTATCCAAAAGGCATTTAGGGCTTGCTACATTATTTCTGAGGGATCATTCTTGCTTTTTCTCCCTCTCCGTATTTCATTCTAAGTTTGCTTGGGGACAAGCAAAAGCTTAAGTGTGGGGAAGTTTGATAAGTGACTATTATATAGTCATTTATCCTTAGTTTTATATACTTTTTAAAGCATAAAATATCATTTCTCATTTCATTTTATGTACTTTTTAGTTCCTTTTTCATATTTTCTAGATTTTACACCTTTTGGTATATTTCTTGCATTTTAAAGACAGGTTTTAAGGTCTTTCTATCAAAAAGGATGCTTGGACACTTCAAGGCAAAAGACATGGAAGAGCACCAACCAAATCAAACACACAAAGTTAAATTCAGATGGAGCGGCCGTGCAGCCAACACGGAACGGCCGTGCGCCTAGCCGTTTTTAGGCCATTTGTGGCCCTAAAATATAGAGCGACCGTGTCTTGAAGATTGAGTGGTCGTGTCATTATTCAGAGCGGCCGTGCAGCTTAGAGTGGAGCGGCCGTGCGAAGTGTCAAAACGCAAATTCAAATCTGGCGCCAAGGAGTGCACGGTCGTGCAACTTCCTTGACGCGGCCGTGCAAATCGTGAATGCAGAATGTAAAGGCACCTTTTGATGGCACCTTCTTGAAGAGTCCCCTCCCAATTATAAATAGGACCCTTGTAATCAGTCTTAGATACAAAATTTTAGAGAGAAATCACTGATACTTCAAAGATAGAAAATATAAATACTTGTGACAACAATTTTCCAAAGAGATTTGAAGATCAAGTTCATTGTTTGTTCTTGGAATTACTTTGGAAGAAAAACAATAAAGTGAAGCACCATTTCCAGCATTTGCCTTCTATATTCATAAGTCTTTCTTACTCAATCTCTTATTTTAATTGCTTGTTTATTATAAATGGCTTGTGAGTAATCCCCCTTATTGTTAGGGTTGGAAACTCAAAAGCATACTTGTTCATCATCTAGAAAATGAAAAGTCTTGTCTTCTTTCTTCATCTAAACAATTTCTTTATATTATTCTCTAAATGATTTACATTTTGTAGATGTCCAATTTGTATGATTCAGTCAATTGAGAGAAGTACCTAGCGAAGAATCTCGATTGACGGAACCATATAAAGAAACTAGGTTTCATTGATTACGAAAGTAGTTCAATGGCCTAGGGATGTTCCTTTAATGGAAAATATGTCGACTCTCGTTCTTAAAGGATTCTTACTAATTATGGTCAGCTAGAGATAAGCCGGAACGCCCGTTTGTGACAGGGCGAGAACAACGTAAACGGAAATCTCAAACAGTTAGGACATAATTAGCGAAAAATACAACACTACTTGCTTGACCGTGAGAAGTAGTGCAAGCCGAATGTATCATCCTTGCTTTTTATGAAAACCTTTTATCTCTAAGACAATGACGATTTGATGAACAAAATTATGTGTATGATTTCCAATCTCGAGAATGCTTCGTTTTATAAGAATTTAATTAAAGTACCTTCTGTTTATGTTCTCTCTATTTTTCTAAAAACAAATTTTATCTCCCCCCAATCTTTTCTATACTTTCTAAAAACAAAAATACTCCCTAAAGTAAACCTTGTCTCTGTGGGATCGACCCGTACTTGCACTCGCTATATTACAATAGCCCGTGCGCTTGCGGATATAAATAAACCGTTAGGTTTCGACCTCGAACACCCGTACCTGTTGTACCGGGCCCACGCTCGGTCTGATCTAAGGAACCGGTGACGTGGCACTTCCTAGACAGCTGGGGTAAAGACCGCAGACAAATAGGCCCTTGAGGTCAAGACCGCATTCCTCCCCGCATCATCCATCTCAAAGACCGGAGGGATCCTGACCGCTATATTTGTGCCCGCACGATCTATGACCGCTGGGTCCGTGCCCGCTCAAGGTATGACCGCTCCATCCGTGCCCGCGTCAAATACCTTTGACCGCGCCCAAGATGTTGACCGCGGGCACATACCTGACTCCCGGTTATCTCACCAGACTCCCGGTTAATGTCAAGCTTTACTGAGCAAGTTAGCTTACTGGCTCTGACATGCAAGTTGCCGGCTCCTCCATCACGCATTTAATGCGGCTCAGACAGGCGCCTAATATTTCATTTAATGCGCCAAACCATGTACACGGCTCATGTCCCTTTCAGTCATGTCCCCTTTACAATCAATGTTCCCTCCCTGACATGATCAATTAGCTGCGGACACGTGGAGGCGGTCAAATACCAAAGTGCCCTCTAGGGCTGATCTCATTGCTTACATCAATAAGCACCTCTCCATTGCCTATAAATAGAAGACCTTTGTCCCCTTGGACAAGGTAAGTTCCAAATATATTGAGTAAGCCATATTACTCTAAACCCTAAACACTTACACACACTCCAAGACATTCAAACATCTTATGTATCTCAGTATTCTTGCTCTCGCACCCGAGGGCCTGAGTTGGAGTAACATCCAACTTTGACCTTAACGGTGCTTGTTTGTATTGTGTTCTAGGTACAATAAACCACCAAATATATCAAGTCAGATATCTTTGAACCGCTCTTGATCCTGAAAAGCTTGGCGTTATCACCAAAAATAATAATAATGTGTATTGAAACTATAACTGACTTTCTTCTTCGCTTCATTTCTCTCTTTTTTTCTCTCTTTTTTTTTCTCTCTCTCTCTATATACACACACACACTTGTATCAAGACCAAATTTAGCAAGCTAATTGACTGGTGAGGCATTCTCGGAAGATGGGTTCTGATTGGTTGAGCCTCATTAAGGCTGCTTTCTCAACTTTCCTGATCTTTACTGGTTTCGATTTCGTCCCTCACCAAAATCTCACTGAAAATGGTACTTTTCCTTCTTCTTCTTCTATTTTGTTCATGTATTAGTATATTTTCTTTGAATGTATTGTATTGATTCAAAATACTTGTCGTATTTTGTCTTAAAACCTATTAAATCTCATTTTATTCCTAAATTGAAATTTGTTTTATGACATTGCCTATACTCATTCGGTTCCACTTGAAATTGAAATAGGATTTTTGAGTTGGGCACGAATACTATTTTCTTATTTTAAAATCAATATTTATTTTAATGGTTCACTATATATCTAGTAAACTATTTTCTTTGTCTCGAAATAAATAAATGTCCTACTTTTTATTTTTATTTGTCTCATAATAAATATAAATGTTGTAATTATAAAGATAGAAAACAAAGTTTGTTGACTTTCTAAAATATCAATTTTACTACTTTACGTACTTCTCTTTCTATCACAATAAGCCAACTACCTCAATTGACTCTGAATAATTAAGTGACAATACCATGGAACTCAACCTTCATTTAGGAAGATATTCCAATCGTATTTTAAATTTTTATCAGAAAAATTATAATTGTTTTTTTAGTTTTTTTTTTTTTCTTTATCGAAGTTAGATCAAATTAACTTTTTAAAAAATGGAATTATTGTTCCGAGAAAATAAAAAGATTAATAAGTGAGAAACCAGAAAGAACGAAAAGGTGATTCAATGAAAATTACTTTTTTTTTTAATTTTTATTTAAGAGAAAAAATACAATAGTGATTTACCTTCAAAAGGAATGAATATAAATTTGTTAATTAAAAGTATTCTTTGTCATTTATTTGAGAAAATTGGTGGATGATGGGTGAAGATATTGATTGAAATCTAATGTGAGTGAGGCTGGAGACTGAGAGGCATCTATTACGGATCTCAAGTAGATGCCGAGCACATTAGATGCAATGAAACTTAGACTCCGTTTGTTTCGCGTAAAATATTTTTCGGAAAATATTTTTATGTAAAATGATTTCATGTAATGTAAAATGTTTTCATGTAAAACATTTTCCTTGTAAAATGTTTTCTTGTAAAATATCATGATCTTGTTTTCAGTTGTTTGATAAATTTGACGAAAATGTTTTCCGAAAAACATGATATGCAATGAAACTTACTAAAACGGGGCCCAGCGTGCGTCTATGGATCGCCTAGATGATAATGTTTTCTAAGTCTAGATATAGATAATGTTGGTACTTCCTCCTCTTCTGCCACACAATAATAATAACTACTAGTAATATAAGGTTTTTAGTTACCAAAATTTAAAATAAATAAATGAGATGGTTTTACGGGTCAATCCATGTCCGTGACCCGTCTGATCAACTGCCTGTCTGCCAAGGCCATATAGCTGTCAATTTTATTTTTTTAAAAAAAAAATTCCAACAACTTTAAAATGAATATCTTAAAATTTTGAATTCGAAAAAGAAATTTGAAAAACACCGTTATTATGTTTGTATCGATGAAACAAATCAGTAGCAGCGTAATGATATGATTTTCAATTATTTTTGTAAAATCATATTTTGTGCAAACAAAAAAGTTGAATTGTTCGTCGCATGAAATGTACACTTATTATTAAGGAAAGTAGCTGTTAAAATTCTGAAATGTGAACAGTTTTTATTATAAAATGTAATGTAACTGTAATTTTGAAGAAAAATTTAAATAGTTTGATAGTTATTTTTAGAGAAAGTAATAATTGAATTGTAACAAATTATATATATGAGTATAATTTGTTCTATAAATTAATGAAACAGTTTTTGTAAAATAAATGTTACATTTAAAAAAATATAAGAGTATTAATTTTCCACAAATGAATGTACCATTTTTATTATAAAATGTAATAGTAGTTTTACAGTAAATCTTATGTTATCATTAATCCATTTTTCTTCAAAACTATGGTTACATTTCAGAATAAAAATCGTTACACTTAAGAAAAAAAGGGCTATATTTCAGAATAAAAACTATTACATGATAGAAAAAAGGTTCCTCATTTAGTATAAACTGTAACATTAGTTTTGCAGTAAATCTTATTTCATCTTTAATTCAATTTCTGTAAAACTACTGTTATATTGCAAAATTAAAACTACTACATTTTTTTTAAAAAAAAACAAATAAATTACATTTCTTTATAGTAGATGTTACATTTATTGAAACTGGCGGGAAAAAAATGACGGGCAAAAAAAATGGGCGGATCGGCAGGTGGGCGACCCATCTCACAGTTTGAGACCCTCTCATCACAGGAGACTGCATCAATAAATATTGTGAGTGAAAAAAGTAAACTAGAAGAGAGAAAGTGGATAGATTTTGTTGTGATAATGACAAATGCGTTCTATTGTCCATTTTAAGTAACAAAAACCTTATTCTAAAACAAAAGACCAAAAAATAAAGTAAGAACTTTATTTTAGGATATTTGAATGAATAATATAATTAATGGTCCAATTTTTAGAAACAAATATTTAACCTTTTGGTTGTTGCTTTATTTGTGCCATTTTTTATCAGGTTCATGATAACTGCGGTTAATTTTTTTTAACATTCTCATTAAAGTTCTTTTAGCAAAATTAACATTTTAAAAGTCAATCCCTGATAGACGGCAATACCACCTCATATTAATCTTAGGATGAATGATATTTTGTAGGAATGTAAATGATTCGGTTTGGTTTGATATAATGGAAATTTATGTACTGAACTACTAGTTATAAGTTTAAGAAAATTTTAAATTGAATCAAATCATGAAAAATTAAAAGTGAACCAAACCCAATCGTTATGCTATAGTTTGGTTCGATTTGATTCAAACTGCGATTCAATTATATTATATGGTTCAAATCACGTTTCGAAGCGCGATCCAGATCATGATTTACACTACGGTTCAAATCACGTTTCAGACCACTGCTCATTATCAAATTTAGTTAAAAATTTTGTGATCACGAGGGAAAAGATGCCGATGTTGAAGAGGAAAGTCGAAGTAAGTGAGAGATTAGAGGAAGAGAGAGGACGAAGGAAGAAAAAGCTTTACAATGTCAATCGTTTAGAGAATTTGATTATTTATGTGTCGCAATGAATATAACAAATGACAAAATTAATATTAAATAAGATACAAAATTGGAGTTATAATTAGTCTATGTAGATTTTTTATTGATATAACAGTAAATATTGGAGTAATAAATTTATGAAGATATTACATAAGATACAAAACGGGGGTTATAATTAGTTTATGTAATGTTATTTGGTCTGACAGTTCAGTTTAGTGGTTCGATTTTACGATCAAGCCACAAATAAACTAAGCTATGTGGTATGCCAATATTTTAGAGCGAACCGAACCGTTTGTGCTTTAAAACCAAATCAAAACCAAATCGCATGGTTCGGTCTAAAATCGAGTTTTGAACCGAATCACTTATACCCCTAATTAATATTTGTATCAAAATATGTCTTTAAATAAATATAATTTTTACCGATGAAAAATGTATTTACAAAATATTTCTTAAATAAAATCATCATTCATTTTGAAACAAAAAAAGAAAAAAAAAAATTAGTTGGGATGAGACGAAAAATTCTTAGTTGGATTGAGCATATACTTTGGGTGAGGGAAGGGGGTGTAGGGGCATTCTTTTCTCAAAATATTGCTTTTTTAAAATATTTTTCAAAATACAACAAAAAATATTCCCAATAACCATTTTTCTAAATAAGCTTTTTAAAAAAAAACAAAAAAACTAAATATGCTATTAAATATCAAATTTAAATTCGCTATTGTACGGTAATAGCGACTTTGGAAAAGTGGTTCCTCTTTAGATAATACTTTTTCATGTATTGTATTTTGAGAAATACAACAATTGAAAAATAATTGTCATCTATTTTTGTTAGGAGAAATGATAACATTACAATTGACCAGAGTCTCAAAATTTTCTCCACAGCTCCCAACTTCAGCTTCATCCGCAATGCTACCACTGCTCCAAAAGTCTCATACCACGACTACATCATTGTCGGCGGCGGCACCTCTGGCTGCGGACTAGCCGCCACACTTTCCGAGCGATACAACGTCCTCCTCCTGGAACGCGGTGGCTCCCCCTATGGAAACCGCTTAATAGAAGGCATAGATGAGTGGATAGAGCTTCTCTCCGACCCTTCCCCCTACGCCCCCAGCCAATTCTTTACCTCTACAGATGGCATCGGAAATACACGTCCACGTATTCTAGGTGGCGGAACCTCCATCAATGCGGGATTCTACTCTCGTGCTCAGACAAGCTTCATTAGAAATAGTAAGTGGGACCCTAAGTTGGTCGAGGAGTCTTTCCGGTGGGTGGAAAATAAGATGGTGTTTGAGCCGGAACTTGAGGGATGGCAAGCGGCGGTTAAAGCTGGGATGATTGATGCTGGGGTGACTCCGGATAATGGTTTTACGTATGATCATTTGGTTGGGACGAAAGTCGGTGGGACCATATTTGATCGGCAAAGGATGAGACATACTTCTGCTGATTTGCTCGAGTATGCAATTCCTAAACGGATTAATGTTTTGCTCTGGGCAACTGTTGATCGAGTGCTCTTTACATCTAAAGGTTTCGTATATTTTTCTTGACTGAATATCTGAGTGTCATGAAACAAAACTAGACTTGATATGCAATTCTCTCGTTCTTGCAGCAAAACTGAAACCAAGGGCTACTGGAGTGGTGTTCACTGATTTTAACGGGATTCAACATACAGCAATGTTGAAGGATGGATTAAAGAATGAAGTAATACTTGCAGCTGGAGCAATAGGAAGTCCGCAACTTTTGATGTTAAGTGGTGTGGGCCCAAAAAAGCAACTCGACCGCCTCAAGATCAAAGTTGTTTTGAATCAACCCCTTGTTGGACAACGCATGAAAGATAACCCGATGAACAATTTATTTATACCTTCTCCACGCAACGTAACGGTTACACTAATTATTCTCGCTGCTATCACCCCCTTTGGTGCCTATATTGAAGCCTCAAGTGGCCTTAACAGTGCTGGTGCAAATCAAACTCAATACGGAAACTATACCTTTAGGGTACGTTAACATATCTGTTCTTCCATTCTTTGATTTTTATCCGAGATGTTTAACCTTTTTTTTTTTTTTTGCAGAGGGGTGGATTCATTCTGCAGAAGGAAATGGGCCCGGAATCAACAGGATTCATGGAGCTGCAGACTACTAACGCGAGTGATGTTCCATCATTGACTTTCAACTATTATAAAGAACCAGCAGATCTAAAAAGGTGTGTTGGTGGGATACGGACAATTATGAGAATAATCGAGTCAAAAGGGTTCTCACCGTACGTGGTTCCTGGTATAACTGGACAGGACGTTCTTGAATTGAATGTACGCTTGCCACAAAATCATCCCATACATCCTAATACTACGACTTCCCTAGCACAAT
Source organism: Adenophora triphylla var. japonica (assembly GCA_022495995.1). Taxonomy (NCBI): domain Eukaryota; kingdom Viridiplantae; phylum Streptophyta; class Magnoliopsida; order Asterales; family Campanulaceae; genus Adenophora; species Adenophora triphylla. The sequence continues at coordinate 165,649 of JAFEMH010000897.1, forward strand.
TCTGTAGAGATACAGTGAGAACTATATGGCATTACCATGGAGGGTGCCATATTGGGGAAGTGGTTGATCATGACTATAAGGTTATTGGTGTGGATGCTCTACGTGTTGTTGATGGATCAACTTTTAATAACTCTCCGGGAACTAATCCTCAAGCTACCGTTTTGATGCTTGGAAGGTAATAATATTCTTATGACTGACTAATTTGGTTCGAGTAGATATCTTGTGACTGTAAAGATGGTGACTTTAGTAACACATGATCACTACTCGGTCTTAAGAAATGAAAGAAATGGTGTCCATGTCTATAATTAATTTTTAGGTTAAAATACATACTGAAATTAAGTTGTGTACTATATGATGCAGGTATGCTGGAGTGAAAATAATTAGAGAAAGAAGAGGGCAGTGAAGGATTTAGGGCATTGAGAGTCCATTTTCTTTAATTTTCTGCAAATTAATAAGGTGAACATAAGCAAGGTTAGAAAGTCCATGTAAGGACATAGTTATGTATAATGTATCAAGTTATTGTTGAATGAGTGCAACAGAATTTCTTTGTTTTGTTTTGTTTTGTTTGTTTAATTATTCAATAAATTCTGGAATCGTTGATTACTTATCTATCATGGTTGACCTAATTGGTGTTCCTGCAGTTTAGATTCTTCTGAACGATTTAATCAACCTGCATAAGAAAGATAGAAAGAACAGAAGAGGAAAATGGAGGAAGGAGGACTTGACAGAGACAAGAAAGAAGGAGATCTCAAGGCAGAAAGAAAGGATGACCCATCTCAACGTTTAGGTCTCCATATCATTGTATTTATATAACTCTGTACACTCCTATTCCTATGAAAAGATATCAATTACCTACAACAACTATGGAAAGATAAATAAAACTTCTATTGTATCTCAATAACTCTCCATAATACATGGGATATTTACCTAGGAAAATAGGGAAAGGATTTACCAAAATATGTACAAAGTCAAACCGTATAAAGTGAGTCTTGGAGAAGATCACGTATCTTTGCTTTCACCCCCCTCAAGCGAAGTGTCGTGGAACTAAGCTGAAGCTTGTCGGAGAGGAGCTGAAAACGAGGAGCAGCAAGGCTCTTTGTGAACATGTCTGCCACTTGATCCGAAGATGCAATATGGTGAAGCCGAAGGAAACCCCGAAGATGAAGTTCACGAACAAAATGGAGATCGATTTCAATGTGACGAGTTCTAGCGTGAAATACCGAATTTTTGGACATATGAAGCGCCGAAATGTTATCACAAAAAAGATGCGGTGGTGCGAGAGGAATACCAAGTTCACGAAATAGATAAGAGAACCACCGAATTTCAGCAGCCGTGGAGGCCAAGGCCCTATATTCGGCCTCACTACTTGAACGAGATACCGTATGTTGCTTTTTAGCTGACCATGCCACTAGATTAGGGACAATGAAAACACAGGCACCAGTTGTAGAGCGACGGTTGTCTGGGGAGCCTGCTCAATCGGCATCGGAGAAAGCAACAAGTGAAAAATCTGGGGAAGATCGGAAAGATATGCCAAGAGAGGTTGTGCCTTTGAGGAACCGAAATATGCGTTTAACTGCTTGCATATGGGAAGTGCGTGGAGAGTGCATAAACTGGCATACCTGGTTAACCGCAAAAGAAAGGTCCGGACGAGTGAGAGTAACATATTGGAGGTCGCCTACTATGCTTCGATAGAGAGTAGCATCGGAAAGTGGGTCTCCGTCATGGGCGGTGAGATGTAGCCCAGAAGCAAGTGGTGTAGAAGCTGGTTTGCTCAAGTGCATGTTAAACTTATGGAGAAGATCTGAAGCATATCTCGTTTGGTTTAGATGTAAAACATTCTCGGTTAGAGTGGCTTCGATACCGAGAAAGAAACTCAGAGGTCCAAGGCGTCTACTCTCAAACGTAGCACAAATAGAATCAATGACCTTGTTGACCACGGAGGAGTTAGAACCAGTAACTATAATATCATCCACGTATACGAGACTGGCCACTGTGGTGTCGTGTACATGGCGAATAAATAAGGAAGAATACGCTCGGCTGTTAAAGAAACCCAGGGAAAGAAGGAAGTCATGTAGTCGACGGAACCACGCACGAGGCTACTGCTTAAGTCCATAAAGAGCACGATGAAGGCGACATACATGAGTAGGCTGATGTGGATCAACAAACCCCGGTGGTTGGGACATATACACCTCCTCAGTTAGAATCCCATTCAGAAAGGCATTCCGAACATCAAGTTGTTCAATAGGCCACTTACGAGAATGAGCAATGGAAAGAATTGAACGAATGGTTGCAGGTTTAATGACGGGACTAAACGTCTCATCATAATCAACTCCCTCTTGTTGTGTGTATCCCTGAGCCACTAGTCTAGCTTTATAGCGTTCAAGAGATCCGTCGGCTTATCACTTGACTTTATAAATCCACCTATTGCCAACGACATTATGACTTTGTGGACGGGGAACAAGAGACCATGTACTATTTTTCCGTAGAGCTATAATCTCATCTTGCATTGCTTGTTGCCAGTGTACAAAAGGTGCAGCCTGTTTGAAAGTCTTTGGTTCGAAGAACGGTGAATCCGAAGTTGTTGCACTAAGTGCGAAGTGGTGTTTCGGGCGAAACACTCCAGATTTGGATCTAGTCTGCATTGGATGAGAGCTAATAACAGACGGTTAGGCAGCTTGTTGTGGAGGAACAGACTCGGTGGGCTGATCCGGAGGTGGAGTGTACTCAGCGGGTGGATCCGGCCCAACCTGATTAGTCGCAGCTTGATTTAAAGAAAATGGAACCGGGCTGGTGTGGACTTGAGGTCTGCTGGAAGGAAGAGCTGAAGCCGAATGTGAGCTGGAGGCGGCACATGGGCTAGCTGTAGTACATGGGCTACTGGGCTATTGAGAAGGCCCAATTTCGGCTGGTTCCAGCAGTGTTATTGAGGAGTTCAACATAGGATCAGAACAGGCCGGATGAGATACTGACTTAGTAGTTGGAGCAGCGGAAGTAATTGTTGAAATGGCCTGGTGATCATTGTGTTGTTGAGTTTGACTTGGAATAGCTGTTGCAAAATTATTCTTCACATAGAAAAAATGTTGCTCATCAAACAAAACATGGCGAGATATATATATTTGACCCGTGACAGGATTAAAACACCTATATCCTTTTCGCATTTGATCATACCCCAAAAACACACACGGAGTTGATTTAAGCATCAATTTGTGTCGATTATAAGGAACGAGATTTGGGAAACACGTACACCCAAAAGTTTTGAGAAAACGGTAATTCGGATTGCGTTGCCACAATTTCTCATAAGGAGAAATAAAATTAAGTTGACACATAGGCAACCTATTTATGAGGAACACAGCTGTGGAAAACGACTTAAGCCAAAATTTTTGTGGGGCATTGGATTGGGCAAGAAGACATAGACCCATTTCTACAATATGACGGTGTTTACGCTCAACCACCCCATTTTGTTGGGGCGTGTATGGACATGAGGTCCGATGACTAATGCCATTTTTCACCAAGAAAGCAGCAAATTGTCTGTTAATAAATTCACCCCCTCCATCAGTCTGAATAGTTTTGACAGCATGAACAACAAAAATCTTATTTGACAGTTAATTTTCAATAAGAATAATGAATTCAGAGAAAAATGTTAATACATCAGACTTATGGTATAATGGAAAAGGCCTAACATATCGAGAAAAGTCATCTACAATAGACAGATAATATCTAAAACCAAAAACAGAGGGAACGGTAGATGGTCCCCAAACATCCAAATGCAATAAGGCTAATGGTTTCTTAGAATTAAAATTACGAGGTTCAAACGGAAGATTACAAGATTTGCCTAACGGGCAAAAATGACACATCTCCTTTTTATTAACAGGACCGCTAACCGGAAGCCTGATTTTATTGACTAAACACTGAAAGATATGAGAAGAAGGGTGCCCTAAACGGGCATGCCAAGTGGAGGAAGAAGCACGTTCCCCGATCAACGCTAAAGAGTTTACGCGTGAACTGGGAACCACTACAACAAAAACAGGTTTTTGTGGCACTTTTTTAAGTGCCACAAATCAGAAAAAAGTGCCATAAAAGCTATTTCCGGCACATTTTCCGTCACTTTTATAAGTGCCATAATAAGTCGCGTCGGCAATACTTTTCGGCACTTAAAAGTGCCACAATTTTCCGACACTTTGAAAAGTGCCACAATTTTCCGGCACTTTTAAAAGTGCCACAATTTTCGGCACTTTCAGAAATGCCACAATTTCCAGCACTTTTTTAAATGCCATAATTTCCGGCACTTTTTTAAATGCCATAATTTTCCGTCACTTCTTTTTTTGCGGCAATTTTCCGGCACTTATGAAAGTGCCACAATTATTCGGCACTTATGAAAGTGCCACAATTATCCGGCAGTTTTGTAAGTGCCTCAAATTTCCGGCATTTAAAAAAGTGTCTTAATTTTCCGGCACTTTGAAAAGTGCCACACATTTTCGACACTTTTGCACAGTTTTAATGAACTAACGGATATGATTGCTGCCGATAATTCACTACAAATAGATACAAATCTCAAGCATATTTAATGCCACATTCCTACATAATTTTGACTAACTGCAACAAAGTATATAAAAGATAACTTTTTCTCATTGTCATCAAAGAAAATAAGTATAAATTACATCATTCAGAAAGTAATAATTCAAAAATTTAAGCAAGGTATACAGCCTTGACATCATAACACCAAAAGCTAAATATTCAATTGTTCAAACAAAAGCGTGATGGAATAATGGTCTTCTTCCATAGCGAATGTATTACAAGAGACGTGATCCATCACCTGCAAACAAACAATTATAGCATTAAAAATAATCTTGACTTTGTATTCCATATTCAGTAAGTAAACGACGTCCAAAAAAATCTGAGGTTCCCACTTAATAACTCCAAGTGAGCCTTTTCAGTCTCTAGTTCACATTATCGATCGGTCACCGATAGTGCAGCTGACCAGCCCAAAGACAAACCACACATATTCAGACTACAGAGGTCAAATGGGGAAAGGCATGACAAGGGAGGACTCCAAAAGGCACATTCAGAGTACAGTGTGCCTTTACTGATGTAATTTTGTACATTAAAATGGCTGGAAAGATGCCTGAAAGCTTCTGACTTCAGTGTCCACCACTTGGACCTTTTTCTGTCCGTTCTTTGCACTATACCTATTGAGGAGACATGTGTGTGTTTCTATTTCTAGTATAGTTATGAAAAGTAAAGCAAATCTGAAGACACATTTAACATCAGCAGTATATCTTCTTTCTCCAACCAGCTAATATTAGTCGCTCAATGTAATGTACCTCAGCTTTATTCCAATTTGAGCACTTCCTTGTGGTTCTGATGCACCCAGTAATTTACTCGGTCGGACAATGGTTCTTCCGGTTCATAAGCATCAATATCATATTATCCCCTCTGTCCTTAAGTGAATGCCGTAAAGATACTGAGATAGCAATATGTTAAGCCTAAACAGAAAATAACGGGGATTTCCTTTAATTTGCTCGAGAAAACAGTAGGTGTATAAATTTATTATGAGAAAGAAAATAAGAAGATACATGAGTCCCACCACCAGTGTTAAGCCTACCAACCTCGCCTCCGCTTGAGGTGATGCGTTCCCTCCTGAGAAAGAAACGAAAGGTAATTAATTGAAGGAGGAAGAGAGGGGTAGAGAGAGAGAAAGAGAGAGAGCATTTAAAAGAAAATATTTAATGTCAAAAGCAACTCTAAGTTGAGAATCTGCCAGCTTACTCTTCTTCATTGCATTCAAGTCTATGATCAGCGGAGAGATAATAAATTTCCCCACCAGCAGATTCAAGTATGCAGCGGGAATCACCAACCGACGCAACAGTCACAATTAATCCTTCAATAATTACAAAGGTGACGGTTGTTCCTGAAGTTTGAGCTGATATATGATCACAAAAAAATGTAAGTATCACATATGCATGTCTCACTCACACACACACACACAGGAAGAGAGAGAGAGAGAGAGAGAGAGAGAGAGAGAGAGAGAGATCAATTGAAATGAAATGAGAGTAAAGGAAAACAGCAGCAAAGCAATCATCCACACATTCCAGTGTGATGCCATAACGCAGTTGAAAGGTGACCTCCTTTAGATAAACACCTATTGATCTATTGGGGGATTACTTCATAGTTATAGCAACTAGAGAATCCAAAAATCAACGGATATGCTGATAAACTATTTCTTACCCTACAAATCTTTCTGATCTTAATTACATAGATACATCTCTATATCATCAGGTAGGCATACAATATATGACAAGTTTGTAAGGAATTAAGAAATTAAGAATTTCCATTACCTTTCTCGGTAAAATCTTTATCTGTTTTCACGAAACCTGATACTAAAGCCCTTGGCAATGCTGCAACCCACTCATCCCTATTAAGATCTGGTGGGATAGCACTCAAAACATTATTTAGGAGATTCTCCTTAGTGTATATAGCAGCAGCGGATCCATTATATCCATCAAATAGCTGCAAACAAAGATTTTGAAAGCACATTACGAAAATGCATTACAAGATAGAATAATTAACGAGAAGTGACCAGTGAGGATTATAAATGTTTTTGTAAAATCATCAAATAGAAGATATAAAAGTCAAATAATTAGAGACTAACCATAAAGACTTGTACAATTATAAATGTTTTTGTAAAATCATCAAATAGGAATTTGAGTTCACCGAGAGCACTACAAGAAAATTAAACTCATCTAAACATAGATGTTTCGGAGATCCAGACTAACGCAAGCAGTAAACTCATCCAAATTATAAAGAATTCTAAATCTCTATTTCACAAGAACTTAGGTATATTCGTGTGAAATACGCACCAACAAGTCTAGTTGATCTGTTTGCAAAAGTGGGAAGCCAATGTGTGTCTGACCTTAAAAACCCCTTCAAAAGAGAAAATAGAATGTGGAGAAGAGAACCTAGGGTTTGGGAGAAGGGGCAAAGAAACAAAATTGGGAGAGAGGGAGAGAGAGAGAGAGACAATACCAGCGATTAAAGTAAAACCGTGATGTTGTTGCAGAGAGTAATGAGTGTTACAGATCTGAATTTCCCCTTCCCAAGCTGCTCCAATCGACCTAGACAAAGAGGAATTTTGAAAATTGTGAGGGAGAATCTAGGTTTTTAAGAAGGGGCTGAGAAAGAGACTAGAGAGATACAGAGATAGAATTACCATGATCTGTGAATCTTTAAACCGCCGGTGAACTCCCCTCCGCAGAACTGATCTTTGCTGACCTAGAAATCCTTATTGTCGCTTGATTTAGGGGGAGAGAGAGAGTTTTTGTTATGAGGGAAGAAGGAGTTTTGAGGGAAAAAGGGATTTAAATTTCTAGGAAGTGGGCGTGGGCGGGCAGAGAAAATTTTAAGTTTTGAGGGAAAAATGGATTTAAATTTTTCGGCACTTTTCTTAAAAGTGCCGCTAAATTTTCGGCACTTTTGAAAAAGTGCCGAAAAATTTGCGGCACTTTTTCAAAAGTGCCGGAAAATTTGCAGCACTTTTTCAAAAGTGCCGGGAATTTAGCGGCACTTTTAAGAAAGTGCCGGAAAATTAGCGGCACTTTTGTAAAAGTGCCGGAAATTAGCGGCACTTCTAAAAAAGTGCCGGATATTTGTGGCAGTTTCTGAAAAGTGCCGGAAATTTGTGGCACTTATTAAAAAAGTGCCGAAAATTGGTGGCACAAAATTAAGTGCCGGATTAAAAGTGCCGGGAAAAGCCATTTTTCTTGTAGTGAACAAAAGACAAAGTGTAAAGGTCCCCAGAGTTACTGCCAGAAAGGATAGTCCTCTTGGTATGGTTGTCCTTCACGAATAAACCAAACACAGTTAGTTCAAAAAAACAGTTATTGTCTAAACAAAACTTGCGAATTGAAAGTAACGAACGACTAATTGTTGGAACATGCAAGATAGTATTCATAACGAAATTGTGATTATGAACAGAAAACCGAGTGGAACTAATATGAGCAATAGGAATAGATGCACCATTAGCAACAACAATCGAGTCATTACTTGAGTATGGAGAAGACTGGTGCAGGACATCCGGATCGGATGTCATGTGATTAGTTGCCCTGGAATCAAGAACAAACGAGATGGGAGCCATAGGCGACGAACCACTAGGAGAAGTCATATGGTGTTGTATACTGAGCGCTATAAGCAAAATTACCACGTTGATAGCAAGTGGTTGCTTCGTGACCGGGTTTCTTACAAAGCTGGCATGTCACTGAGTTTGGATCTGGGCTTAGGAAAGGGTTTGGTGGATGGTAGGGTACAGTAGCAGGTGGGGTGTGAGGCCGAAAAGGTTGGAATTGTGTGGGAAATGGCAAGAGTCCTTGGCCTTGGTTCCTGTTACGATTACCCTTTCTGTTGTGATTACCTTCGCCCCCACGGTTTTGGCTAGGATTGAAGAAGAAACCCCCCTGGTAAGGCTGTCCAAAAGACCGAGAACCCCCATGATAGTGCTGGTTCGGTACACGCTGCATGCTGGAGGTGTGGCTTTGGGTTTTTCCGGTTCTTTTGCGGCTGCAAGAGCACTAACAGTAGGAGAGATTTTCGTGGCAAATTTCTGCTAAAGGGTTTCCTCCTGGAGTAGAAGATCCTTCAGGTCATCGATAGTAGTGAAACCTCTTGAATTTTGAGTTGTTATAAACTCCTTGTACGTATGACCCAAACCACCAAGTATTCTACGACAAAGGGTTTGGGTGGAAACAGCTTCACTCGCACGAGAAAGGGAATGGGAGATGGTCTTGGCACGAAGGATGTAATCCTGAATAGCCATGCCAGGGGAAAGATGCAGATCGTGGAGCTCCTCTTGGAGATTTTGGATGTTAATAGTAGAGGCAACGCCAAACTCTTTGGCAAGAAGGTCCCATGCCTCCGGTGCCGTGGTACAAGGGTTTACATGAGGCTGAATTTCAGGTGTAACAATGGTTTTTATCCATTCGAGGACGAATCGAGAGGTGTGGAAAAAAGCTTCATAGGCTAGATTTTCAGAGGTTGTGTTATCGGCTTTGACAAGGGTTTGGGAAGGTGGGATTTTATATGTGACTACATTGGTAAGGTAATGGATTTCCAACATGGATAGGAAGAGGGAACTCAAATTTTGGTAATTCTCATTCGACAATCGACTGTGTCCCATATACGATTGAACATTGAAGAGAATAGGGAGTCCATGTTTGTTGCGAGGATTAACTTGCCCAGGATTGACGGTAACCATGGTTTTCGATGCTTCGTCACCCATGATTATATTGAAGTTGCTCTTGATACCATGAACGATTTAATCAACCTGCATAAGAAAGATAGAAAGAACAAGAGGAAAATGGAGGAAGGAGGACTTGACAGAGACAAGAAAGAAGGAGAACTCAAGGCAGAAAGAAAGGATGACCCATCTCAACGTTTAGGTCTCCATATCATTGTATTTATATAACTCTGTACACTCCTATTCCTATGAAAAGATATCAATTAACTACAAAAACTATGGAAAGATAAATAAAACTTCTATTCTATCTCAATCGCTCTCCATAATACATGGGATATTTACCTAGGAAAATAGGGAAAGGATTTACCAAAATATGTACAAAGTCAAACCGTATAAAGTGAGTCTTGGAGAAGATCACGTATCTTTGCTTTCATCTTCTACGATCTCAGTTTTGACAACCCAGGACCATAATAATACAAAATGACATAAAACAAATATATATAGAACGTAATTTAGTGTGTAACCAGATTTGCATAGACTTGGGTGTACAGTTGTGCACACAAGTGTCAGCACAACTTATTGAATAGAATTTTCCAGAAAATAAAATAAATAAACAAAATTAAATGCAGCGGAATAACAACGAATTTAAACACTTCAGCAAGACTATGCTGGCTGGAAACCTTTCATAAAACACAACCTTGTTGAGAACAAGTTGTAAACAAAACTTACAATGAAAGAAAAATAAACTTGCGAAAAGATCAAATTGGTTCTACAATAAGAACACAAAAACAGAAAAACCAATCTTGAATGATCAAGCTCTGATCTTCAAGAAGCAATAAAACATTCAAGGATTTCTCTCTATGCGCCGTATTTTCTCTTTGAATCCGTATAGAATAAAGGAGGCGGAAGTCTCTTTTTATAGCCAATCTAGAATCCTTTGTTGACAAGGATTCAATCACTTGTAATCCGGATCCTCCTTTCCTTATCTTCAAGAGTCTTTCCTTCCTTGAGTTTCCTACCTAAAATACATAAAAACATATCTAAACATAAAGTCAAATGTTAGTGAAAAACCTAATTCTATATTTACAACTTTCCTAATCTATTTATGTAAAAATATACAAACCATAATTACAAAAATAAAAAAGAAATCTCAAGAGTATATTCATACTCTTTCTATCTCCCCCTATTTTTGTGATTATGGACAAAAACTGCAAAATCAATATTATCAATTTCAAACCTACCAGAATAGGAAAAATAAAAGATATCAAGAGTATATTCATACTTTTTCAATCTCCTCCTATTATTGTGGTTCTGGTCAACACCTGTAATCACCACAAGGAAAGTCCAGCCCCCTAAATGCATCGTGGTTCCATTCTATCAAACTCCCCTAAACTGGTTGTATCTCTCCGTAAGGATCATCTCATGTATCTCTCTTGATTGATCATCTAAAAGACATCTCCCCCTTGATTGATAATCATCTCCTCCTTGAATGACTGTCTGAGAGAGACATTTTTCCTATTCTCCCCCTTTTCTTTAGAGATTTTCAAAAGATGTGCGCACATCCATGAAAATATCTCAAGAAACCCCTTTTGAGAAATATGATCATCTAAATGAAATTTTTGGAGGCAAATGAAATTTTGTTTTTCTCACCATCTCTAAATTCAAATGTTTTTTGTGTTTCCCACATAGATGTATCCTACATTTTTCTAATCTTTCTTCTACTATAAATAGATGATTCATCTTCATTGTTTTTCAAGTTTCTTTGGGACCTCTCTTAGTGAGAGGACTTTTAAGGGGACTTCCTCTTTCTAATTTATTATTTTTTATATATATAAATAATATATATATATATATATATATATATATATATATATATATATATATATATATATATAAAATATATATATATATAGAAAGAAAGAAGGAAGAGAAGAGAAGAGAAGAATTAAATAAAATAAGAAAAAAAGGGATTCCGGAATTGATAATTCCGGATACCATTCGGTGCGGTCGCCCCAACTGATAGCGCGATCCCTTTAATCCGTTTTGAAAAAAAAATAAAAAATTGAATTCCGGAATTGGTAATTCCGGATTACCTTATTCCGGAATTACCAATTCCGGAATTCAAGTGGAAAGTGCTAGTTTGATATTTAAGTTTTTGAAAATGTTATTTTGATATATGAATTTTTAAAAAGCTATATTTTGAAAAAAAAATCCTCTTCATATGATGATCAGCAAACGGGCCGGGCGGGCTTGGATGTGGCTGTGGGTTGGGGCGCGATATGGGTGGGAGTTAATGGAAAAGTTGGAGGGTATTGCTGTCCTTTCACTAGCGATGGGTTTATATGAAATTTTTGAAATAAGGTGGGCAGATTGATTGATTTGGTTTTGTTGAAGTTTGATTAGAACATTGATGTGCATTTTATGTATTTGGGTTTAGAAATTTGACTATAATTGTTCTAAATTTAATAATTCTTATAAAACTCTAAAATTGTTATTAGTAGTAACTATTAAATTGTTCTTATAATTTGAGGTGATAGTCCAGTTTAAAAAAACTACTCTCTCCTTTCCAATTTCCATGATGATTGATAAAAAAAAATTGAAATTTGTTCTTAATTGAGAGCATATTTGACAAAAATATCTCCAAATGTATCTCCAAATTTAAGAAAAAAAATTTGTCCCAAGATGAATGTCTTTTTTGCAAAAACTTGTCACTAAACGTTTTTTTTCCAAAACTAATTTCGCTATTCATTTTATTATCGTAAAATAAAATGTTTAAAAAGTGGATAACAATAATATTTATGAATATTTGCCGTTAAAATATGTAAAAAAAACATATATTTTCAGAGAATCACAGAACAAGCATTAACCAACACATACATGCATTAAAAATATAGGTGAATATGAAGTAAATCATTCATAAGTTTCCCAAATTACATTCAAATACACCAAATATATTATTTAATAAATGAAATCAATTACAAATAAGATGCATGAACAAATTATAGTTACATAACTTTAACCCAACCTTATTATAAAAAAAAAAAAAAATTAAAAAATCCCATGCCATCTTCATCAACTTAAATTTTATTAACACATCAGAAAAAACATCAATTGAATAGTTATAAGTTGAACTGCGTAATCACTGCATCACATTGTCAACCCATTCCCATTACTTGTTGAGCCTTTCTCCAAGTATTTTAACTCCCATATACCTACACCATTAAAAATAAAATCATCTATCACATATATAACCAATTAAAATCAATATAACTAATTACTCCTTCCTTCCTTCCGTCTCAAAATAAATGTCAAATCAAGAATAAAAATAGACATTCATTTTGTAACAGATGTAGTAGACGTACCTTCCAAGCATCAACACAGTCGCCTGAGGATTAGTTCCAGGAGAGGTATTAAAAGTTGATCCATCAATAACTCGAAGACCATCAACACCAAGAACCCTATAATCTTGATCCACCACTCTTCCAACTTGACACCCGCCATGATAATGCCATATACTCCTCACAGTATCTTTACAAAATTGTTCTAAGGATGTAGTTGTATTCTCATTTACTGGGAAGTTTTGTGGCAAGCTTACGGTAATATTGAGAATGTCTTGGACAGACAGAGAAGGAATTTTGTACTTTGAGAATGCTTTTGATTCAATTACGCGTATGATAGTTGAAACCCCTTTAACACATATCTGCAAGTCTTCAGAGTCTTGGTAGTAGTTGAATGTAACAGAAGGGTTGTCAGTCGGGTCGAGGTTTCGTAGCTTTAGGTCTCCGAATGACCGTGGACCGTTCACCTTCTGAAGTATGGATCCACTCATCTGAAATCCATTAAAATCATCTTAGTTCGTACTATCTCTTTATATTTTATGTATATCATATATAACACAAACATGCTACATGGGAGTATGGGACTACTATGGCTCTTATATACTGGATATGTATAATAAGTAGGGGTACATGGACATTGGCCCGTTTTTGAGTCTGTTAGTATTAACAGCTGTCGATCCAATAGCTGTTAGGTAAACAGGGTCTCACCTATCTCAAAACCATTATTAGATAGGCAACAGGACAAAAACACTGCATGTGAGGTTAGTTTTTGAACATTTTTAAAGCGTGTTAGTATTGACGGCTGTCAATTTGATAGTTGTGAGATGGATAGGGACCACTGATCTTACAACCATTAAATCGACAACAGGTCAAAAATACTGGCAAGTTATATAACAAAAATCAAGACACATTGAGATGAAAGTAAAGTAATGCATACCCTAAAAGAGAATCTCCCATTTCCATATCTTCCGGAACCTCCGCCGACGCTTTCTTGGCCACTTGTACCTTCAATATAGCTTTCGAAGCGAGTGATACCCGCGAGTACAATAAGGTCATTTTCAACTGGTATATGAGAAGGTATAATGATGGTATTCATTGGGTTATCTTTCATGCCTTGACCAACTAAGGGAAGATCCAAAACAACCTTGATGTTAAGTGACAAAAGGTGCTCTTTAGGCCCCAAGCCACTTAACATCAAGAGTTGTGGGCTTCCTAATGCTCCACTAGAAACTATAACTTCACTATTTGAGCCTCTTTTCAAATATGCTCTATGCTTGTTCCCTGATTCATCTGCAAACACTACACCAGTAGCCATAGGTCTTGACTTTCCTGTTTGAATCACCACAAATTTTTTCTTAGTGTCCAATATTAAGTAGTGTGAACAACTGATAATATGTTTATACACAAACATACATATATATATGTGTGTGTGTGTTTTTGTGTGTGGAAGAAGGAAATTTCAATGATAGTATGCAAACCTTTGGTTTGGAACAAAACTTGGTGAACAGTTGCACGTAGTAAAACCCTAATATTCCTAGGATTTGCATACTCAAGTAAATCAGCAGAAGTACGTCTTCGTCTTTCTTGATCAAACGTTGTACCCCCAACCTTAGTACCAATCAAATGATCATACGTAAACCCATTATAAGGCCTCACTCCAGCCTCCACCAGGCCAGCTCTAAACGAAGATTGCCACCCACTAACTCGCGGCTGAAAAACCAGCTTATTTTCAACCCATTCAAACGACTCATTGACGAGCTTCTCATCCCATCCAACCTCTCTAACATAGCTCGACTCGGCTCTCGAGTAAAAGCCGGCGTTTATGGCGGTGGCCCCACCTAGAACACGTGGACGGTTGCTTGAAACACCGTCCTCGGAGGTGAAAGGTTGGGAAGGAGAGGTGGGAGAGACATCGGAGAGGAGTTGGATCCACCGGTCTCGTCTGGTGATGTTGGGGTTGTTGTAGGGGGAGCCGCCACTTTCGAGGAGGAGGACTGTGTGTTTCTCTGAGAGTGTGGTGGCTAATGCACATCCGGCAGTTCCGCCGCCGACTATGATGTAGTCGTAGTACGAAATGTTTTGAGTAATTGTTGCGTCGTGCAAGAAGCTAAAGTTAGGAGCTATGCCAAAGAAAGAAAATATAAGTAAGACCAATATATTTATAAACCCCATCCCCAAAATGATGTTTCAATTTTTTTTAATGAACTCAATACTTTGAGGACAATTTAATGATATTAATAAAAATCTAAAAGTTACTAATATTAATAGTATAATGGTGTAATAATAATAATTTTTAGATTTTTTTAAAAAAAAATATTTAAATTAGACTAAAATTATTGATTAAAATTGATTCAAAGTAACAAAAAATTATTAAAAAACATACTATTAATTGTAATTTCTATAGATATTTGAAACTGTTGTAGCAATCAATCAGTGCTATGCCACAACCATCAACATCGATTTAGGACTTAAGTCTTTTTTGGACAATAATTAGTTGCGATAAAACTAATCTCAGTTCTCGATACTGATCATTGTCCAAAAAAATCGAGCCAAAAAAATGTAAATATGGATACCTTTTTCGGAGAAGGCCAAGCCATGAAAAAAGAGAATTGCTAGAAATGCAACATTGATGAATTTCCAGCAAAATGAAGAAGTGCCCATTTTGAAAATAAGAACTTAACAATGTGTGAGAAATATAAAAGAGAAATAAATAGAGAAGAATGTGTGATGCAAAGAAGAAGGTGATGTCCAATTTATATATGGAGCTTTTTGAGGGTAAAGATTTTGAAGATGTCAAAAGACTTAGACATAGGAAGCATATATTTCAACTATATGAAATTCAACTTTGGGAGAGTAAAATGGTTTTAATTTTCAATCTTTTGAAAATCAAAATGTAAACAATTGAAAAAGTCATAATGGCCGGATATGGAGCTAACTGGGAAGTTTAATTAAGCAAATACTAAAAAAAGGGGCAAATAATATACTCCCTCCGTCCCAATATGATTGTTCCACTTTTTTTGCATTTATTACGAAGAAATTTTGAACAATAATTTTAGGTTGATTTAATTATACAAATGAAGATCTAAAACTTGCAATTGATAGTATTATTGATGGTGTATCAATAATGAGTTTTAGATTTTCATTTGTATAGTTAAATAAACCTAAAATCATTGTAACATCCTAATAGCTAAGAAAATTAAGGAAATACTAAAATAAGGGCAAATAATATAATAGTACCAAGTTCTGCCACAAATTAAGTGTCATAAATTCATTTCTTGGTAAATTAATACGATATTTATTAGGGACGGAGAAGGGAAAATAACCTTTATTACTATACATTAAATTTACCTATTATTATTATATAGTCCAACTGCATTCAACACGAGATTTGGTGTTAGTTATGAGCTCAAAGATTTAACTTGTACTAGGTATTTACCCGATTCTATTACTATCAATATTCAAGCTGTTAATTTTCTAACAGATGTTTTCAACAATTTTCTTTTTCTCGCCAATGGTTTGTTTAGTCTCCTTTGATTATCTCTATTGACTGAACAACATCTTGACATTTAAAAATGGAAACTTCATAGTCAATTTAATATAATGAGTAATATAGGAATAGAAAAGTATTCATAAATTTTAGCCACGGATCTTGAATCTGAGCCGGGCCAGGCCGAACCTGCTAGAAGACTTGGGCCATTCCCGACTAAACCCAAATCCCGTTAAGCATACAAATATTGGGCTAGTCCGATCTCGCCCGTTGGATAACTCCACCACCTAGGGTTGGATTTTCTTTTCGGGGTTAATAAAATTTGAGCTGGCCCTACTTTATTCTTTATTTTTATAAATGTCCAAAGCTGTCCGTAACTCGCAAGCCCGGCCCGTATCCCTAGTTCGACAGCCATGAGCCTTGCAAATTATGAGTTGGGCCAATATATTGTTCTTTTAGGCCCGTATCCCTAGTTCGACCACCTAGGGTTGGATTTTCTTTTCTGGGTTAACCAATTTTTTTTTTATGGGGGTTGGTGTGGTGGTGGGATTACGGTGATGGTGTTAAAGAAATATTTTTTGAAATATGTTTTGAGAAGGAAAAATTTGGAAATTATTTTCTTATAAAACAAGCTTATTTTTCATTGAGAAGAAATTTTTTTTCGTTATCTTTATTTTTTGATGGTACTCCTTCTGTCTCTAAATGTGTGTCCTATTTGACTTTTCAAACATTTTAATTTAGTGATTTTGAAGCTTTAATTTTGGTTATTTTTACGAACGCTTTGAAAATTATTGATAATATACACCGCCGTTATGTAATACTCCGTCCCTAAATGTTACAAGTTTTGAAAATTTAGTGATTTTGAAGCTTTAATTTTGGAAATGAGACTAATTTTTTGGGACAAAGATAAAGGGGAAATGGGACAAACATTTAGGGAAGGAGGGAGTACCAACAAATAGGAAAAATATTTTTAGAATAATATTTTTTTCGAATAATATTTTCAGACAAACGAACGGATCCTTAGTATTGGTCAAAAGTGATCCGGCTTTTGTTTTTTGTTCTCCTTAAAAGAGATTTATATTTGAAAATAAAAAAAATAATATGCCTTTTTGTCAGATAATTTAATGTTGTGAATGAAGTAGAGCCGTCAAGTTGGGATGGTTCCGTCGGGACGTCCCGTCCCGCCATACAAATGGGACGGAATATTTTAGTCCCATCCCGTTTTGTCCCGTCCCATCTCGTCCCGTTCCCGTCGCGGGACAACATAATTTCGTTCCGCCCATCCCGCCCCGTCCCATGTACGCTTGCTTATGTGTACCTATTCTAAGTGCATTCAAAGATGAACAATTTTTAAATCGACTAAACCCTCTTTCAAAAGTAATGATCTAGACCAATGAAGTGTCAATATATTCTCACTTTTGCAACGGAAAGAAGATTATGTGTGCATGAGTGTCCCTGATTAGTTTGTGATGCCAAAGTGTGGCATGTTTGTGTAACTCTGCATGTGTGGACAGGTCACATGTGAATGTGAAGGGGAGTGTTCAGGCTTGGGTTGGTAACTTAACAGATAACAAGCAAGATGATAACAGAAACACAAATTTAACAGAGAAACACAAGAAATTGCTGAAGCCACAGATTCGCAGAGAAACACGTTCCCCACAATAAGTAATCGATTTATGGCGCCTAGTCAACGCTTATTTCTCCTAGTCAACGAGTCTCGCATGGATCCCGCGGGATCCCGCATCCCGCAAATGGGACGGGATGGGACGGAGTATTTTAATCCCGTCCCGTTTTGTCCCATCCCGTCTCATCCCGTTTCTATCGTGGGACAACATAATTTCGTTTCGTTCCGTCCCGTATTTTCGTATTGACGGCTCTAGAATGAAGGGACTAATTAACCTGGAAAGTGTACAATGATGTTTCCTAGAAAGGTGGCCGCTTTTGGATAAACTTTTAATTAAAATATAAAATTTGCATACGTAACCTAGCATGATTAGTTGTATGAAATTCATGCCAACAACTTCAACTTGAAATATTTATTTTATTTACTCCCTCTGTCTCATAAAACATTATCCCTTTTACTATTTTGGGCATCCCATTTTAAAGTTTCACTTTTCTAAAAAGAAAAAAAAATTTACTATTCTCTCCACTCATTATCTCTCCTCCCACTCACAACACTTTTCAAATTTACTATTCTCTCCACTCATTCTCTCTCCTCCCACTCATAACACATACTTTAATAACATTATTTCTTATTTTCCATTCTCAATAGTAAAGGAGTAAAGTTCTCCGGGACGGAGGGAGTATAAATTAGTGATATAAATTAATTTTTTTTTATTTGTTTACATTACAAAATAATTTAATTATTTTAAATTATATTTTATTATAATTGAATTTTTTATATATAAAACACTGATAAATAAATATTAAGTTGGATATGACAAATCAACTTTAACAGCTATAATTTATTGGATTCCTGACTCTTGCCAAATAATAGAGATGAGTTGAAATTAAAGATGACCGTGACAAATCATACACTACGCATGTGAACTTGCTCAGAGTTTTTTCATTTATTGGTATACTAGTATCCAATTATTTTTTTAAAAAAATGATTAGACTATATAATATGTATGTGGACAAAAGAACTAGATTTCATGATAATAACTAGCTTCCTGATGACATTCATTTATTGACAAATTACTAGACTACAAATGTCATTTATTTGATTTGACAAAACACAATATGTAACAAAGAACACACATTTATTCATAACAAACCACTTCACAATATAGAAATTTAAAAACAACAATACAATAAATTTAAACACAATACTGAATTAAGAAACACCACACTACGATAATTAAAGAAAACAAACTTAAACCGACTAAAAATCCTTCAACTCGCTTATCAAACGAGCCTTCATCTCCTCCTCTTCTGAGGACAATATCGTATTTTCAAGTAGCTTTTCAAGTAAAGCTGATTTGGCCAACATTTTCTTCATAAAGTATACTACCTCCGTCCCATATTATCCTACCCATTTTGCTATTTTGAGCATCCCACTTTAAAGTTGCACTTCCCTAAAAAGAAAACTTTTTAATACTTCTTTATTCATGGGACCTACTTGTCATACTCACAACACTTTTCAAATTTACTATTCTCTCCACTCATTCTCTCTCCTACACACTCACAACTCCTACTTTAATAACATTATTTCTTATTTTCGTTCTCAACAGTAAATGAGTAAGTTATTATGGGACAGAGGGAGTATATTTTTCAAATGCTCCAATTTCTCTCATTCCAGTTCAATAATTGCTGGGTGTTGGTCAGAGAGTAGCTGGAGTCGAATAGTAAAACCCTCTACTACTTCAGTAGTTGATGACCCTCCACTTGAATACCCCTTCTTTTCAGCTAATGTCGCTGCCTTTGTTGTTTTTTCCCCGGTGGTCACTCTCTATTGAACGGTGTCTGCATCATCACTTTTCGTTGTCGCGTAACCTCCCACCTCGTTAAGCTTGAACCTTTTGTCGCTACCTGCACTGTCATTGTCACTCTCCACACGAATTGGACGAGATGCCTCAGCCTTTTTCTTTCAACTACCCACGATGGTAGTCTTAATCCGCTGCTCCCATTTTGGATAGTTCTTCAGCATAAACCACACATGCTCATCTTTAAAAGGTTTGTTTTCATGATTTTCATACTGTCGTTTAGCCTCACATCGAACGTCTTGTTCGTTGTATCTACTCCCCTTTCATTTAGTTGCTTCATCGTACATTGCAACAAACAAGTTTACTGATTTCGCCATCCTACCCCATCGAGCTCGAAGCATAGATAAAGTCCTTTTACCAATTTCTGATGGCTTTTGTTGCTGCGCTGTATCGTACCTTGCCTTTATAGTACCCCACAACTTCTCATACT
Source organism: Adenophora triphylla var. japonica (assembly GCA_022495995.1). NCBI lineage: Eukaryota > Viridiplantae > Streptophyta > Magnoliopsida > Asterales > Campanulaceae > Adenophora > Adenophora triphylla. The sequence goes on from JAFEMH010000897.1 coordinate 185,615, forward strand.
TTCGGTTGGTACCTATTATTTCATCAGTGTTTGTATTCATGTAAGCACTGACGAGAGCTTCATCTTCTGCGAATTTCTAGTCAATGGTTTCTTTTTTCTTTCTTTTGGGGCTCCTTTTCGCCTTTCTGGTATAACCTCTTCTTCTTCGCCTCCTTCATCTTCCTCTTGTGTCTCTGGAACAAATTCAGTGTTCTGCGAATCAGGAGTGAAGCTTTGGAATAGCATCGAGCCATAAGATGTTTGAGTGTTTAGCGGAGAATTAAAATCACGGGGGTGAGTTTTGGGAGAAGTTGATAGGATTTGAGCTTTGTGAGTAGTTTTGAAAGTTGTTTTGACGGTAATTGCTTGTGAAATTTGGATCAGTAACCAACATTTTTTTGAGCCAAGCTTGTTTAAAATTATATCCGGAATTGTTTTCGTAATTATTCATAATCAAAAACTCAAAAGGTTTTTTTTGTTAACTTAAGCTTAAAGAGAGAAAATAGGGAAGAAGAGGTGTAAATAACCTATACAATATTATGCTCTATTTATAGGCGAAAAAATTTATCAACTTTTTTGATATATTTCGTAAACGACGTTGTTTGGAGTAAATAAAAATAAAAAATATACTTTTAATTCGTTTTGGGTTCGAACACATTTTCGCTCAAATTTTGAGCAAAACAGTTTCGCTCAAGGATTTGAGCGAAAATTCGCTCACCGTTAAAACAGTTGAGCGAATTTACGCTTGCCAATTTTCACTCGGTGGTGAGCAAAAATCATTGCACGTGCTCTTAAAGCTACCAAATGATGAGCCCGTACCTGTTGGATCGGGCCCACGCTCGGTCTGATCTAAGGAACCGGTGATGTGGCACTTCCTAGACCGTTGGGGTAAAGACCGCGGACAAATAGGCCCTTGAGGTCAAGACCGCGTTCCTCCCCGCTGTAAGTACCCAAATCTGGCTCATGCCTTCCGGTTAATTTTCCCGACAATTTCGGTAAGTTTTCCGGTAATTCCCCAGACCTTCCCAGCGTTCCGGAAACATTCCGGAACTGTTTTTTATTAAATAAGGGCTGAAGGGGATCCTTCCTAATTAAGAAACACGTTTTTCTTAATTAGGAAGGAGGGTTCTAGAATTTGCCACCTTGCATGGTTCTAGAATGCTGAGTCATTCAGGATAAGCCCGCACGGCTGCATTAGCCCAAGGTCTATGGCCGCACGGCTTCATTAGCCTTATCCAGACTGCCTATAAATAGAGCCCTCCTCTACCCATTTCAACACACAACAACAATACACACAATCCATAGCAATACACTCAGTCACTCCCAAGACGTGAAGAATATTGGTGAAGGCTCAAGAAGGTGAAGAAGAAGGCCAAGAAGCTCCCTCCCTCCTCCTTGAAGATCCAAGACCAATCTCTCCTCCTAGCTCCAACCAAAGAAGCAAAGGAAGCAATTGGTAACCTCGCACGCCCTAACCTTGCTTTTAATTGATATACTTGCTCATTGCATTCATATATCTTGCTTGGGACTTGGCATTCATAGTTAAAGATCACATCTTTATCACCCCCTTTCCTTTTTGCATGCATTAAGACCTCATTTGTCATAAAAATGTAGTCTTTTTTCATAAAGGTGTATCCTTTGCACCTAAAACTCCCATTTTCTAATAAAATGTCATTTTTATGCATCATTTGCATATAAAAATTCAATCTTTTCAATAAAAATGCATCCTTTGCATTCAAAACCCCTTGTTCAAGCATAATTTGCTTTAAAGACCATGTCTTTACCATAAACTAGCATCATATGCTTTTCAAAATGCAATCTTTATGCATCATTTGCATAATGAATGCCAATTTCTTCAACAAAAATGCATCATTTGCATAAAAATCAAATCTTTATGCATCATTTGCAATAAAGATTATTTCTTTAAACTAAGTGCATCATTTGCAACCCAAAAATGTCATCTTTTCATTAAAGTGTCATTTTTCATCATGCATTTCCCCCTTTCCCCCAACCTTGGAACGGACCGGTGTAAAAGATCCTATCTTTACATCGTTCCTTCCATTAAAGGTTCACGATTTCTTTAGAAAGGGACACCTTGAACCCTATATCTCCGATTATCGCTTAAGAAAGAGTATGAAGCCTCTATACGAGCTCGACCGTCTTAAAGCGTAAGATTGATGGGCTAAGGACCCTCCTTTTCTAAAGAACCTCATCTTTGACCAAAAGAGAGTCATTCTCTCGATCACGCAAGTCCCGAGGGTCCCGAGGTTAAAATGCGATGATCACAAGTCATAAGATGAGGACGGGATCATAATCCCAAATACATAAAATTCCAAGGAATCCCGAGCGACAACCAACAAATGGTTTGTACGTCCGGAAGATAACTTGGGACATTCCCCCCCCCCTTTATTTTCAAACACATGCACACAAGAAAGCACGCAAGCAAGCACGATTAATGAAATCTTGGGAGACTTGCTCCGGCAAGGCACTTTGGGTGAACGCCAAATGTTCTTCCCAAGGGGTAACTTAACCTCCGAACCCAAGTAAAACCTTTTTTTCAAAGTTTTGAGGTAATCAAAATGGCGTGGCGACTCCGTTTTTCAAATAACTCGGATGTCTTCAAACTCGCGTGAATCCAACACAAAGTTTGGGCACCACATTCACAGTTTGGCGACTCTGCTGGGGAAAACCCAAAGGAGAAAAGCTTTTATTTTCAAAACAAAAAATCGATACTCGGTATATAGGTGGAAACCACTTACCCTTCCTGTACACTCCCTGACGTGGGAGTTGGGATAACCGGTGGTTTAACAATCCACGTACCAGTATCCCTTTTCGAAAAAAAACAATTTTGAAAAAAAATATAAAAGAAAGCTTTTCCCTTTGAGCGGGTTAGACTCCCGTCGCCGATTTCATTAATCATGCTTGCTTTCTTTACCATGCATTGCATCATTTGCATCTTGGAATCTGTGCATACTTTGAAACGGGAAACAACCCGAAAAATAGCAAAAGGAGTGGAACCTGGAAAATTGATCCATGCAGCCGTACGGCTCAATCATTGGATTCTGACCGGGTGACCTCAGTGGCAATTCCACCAGGAAAAATCATGGTTAATCTGGATCCCTAGCAGTGGGGCTATTCGGCTCCATGAGGCGGCCAGGGCTCCCGAGAGAAAATTTACGTGCTTATGTGTTGCATTTTCCCCGGTCCCGAAAATCATTCCTTTAAAACACATTTCTGAAAATCTCTGTTTTAACTCAAAAAGGAACATTTTTAGGAAGACCGCACACTACGCGCACCTGATATATCCTGTACACTTTTGCACGCACGTCCTTCAAACCCGAGGGTGGTTCCAGCTGCAGTCACGGACAGCCTTACGATGCTCCCTGCGCGCACGGAATCATCCCAACCTCCCCATGGCGGCCAGTGTCGACCAATGCACACCCGTGTCACACGTTTCAAAAAACCGTGACTTTTGGTTGGTTTTTGGTCTAGTCCGTGTCATATAGCCCAGTTGCATACCCACGTGAAGGTCAAGCCTTAGCTCATAACGGAAGCCAAGATTTTCGCTCAAGCGAAATTCTGCCGAAATTCCGACAAGGAAAAATCGGCGGGATCTTGACTCCGACATTGACTATTGACCTTGACCCGCACGGAATGCGTAAGAGTCAAGACCGAGTCTTTGCCAAAAAAAAAAAAAAAATCAAAAGATCTTTCGCTCAAGCGAAGCTCTGCCAAAATTCCGACAAGGAAAAATTGGCAAGATCTTGACCGGCATTGACTTCGATTCCGACTCACGCACTGCGTATGCAACGAAGTTCAATGTGACACCGTGTCATCCGGCTTTTACCGCCCGACCCATGCCTATTATTCTCTCTGACATTACCGAAAGTCAAAACCGTCATTCGCTCAAGCGAAACTCACAAAGATCCGTCAAGGCAGAGAGACGAGACTTTCCCGGTATTGCCTTGACTATAATCCGCATCGCTCGTGCGTTGAAAAGTCCTATGACCCGCTAGACCCGATAGGAGCGTTCTTTACTCTCGGTTGGTGGGATCCGCGTGCCCTATAGGACCCTCGCCCGGGGCTGTCCCCCCTGGGAGGTCGAAATACAGGTGGAATACGAGGGGCTTATAGACGTAGTGACGGAATCCACTGATCCAGGATCTAGAGTAGTTGTGAAAAAAGAAGGGCAGAATCCCTTTTCCAACCAAATAGATATTAATAAAAGACAATGTTTTAAGTAAACTTGAAGATTCTAATTTGCATATTGCTTGAGCCTTCAGCCTAAACACCTACCCCGAGTCTAAACCTTTCCTATCCCTTTCCCGCAGCGAGAAAGAAGTGGGTGAGAACACCGGGTTAGCGACTTGTTAGCGCAGAATCCTCAGACAGTTCGCCAGAATCCTCAGTTTCGAGAGTCAGAATGGCCGATTTGACAGAGAACAATGCTGGTTTGGGTAACCAGATGACTAGGGAAGAAGAGCTAGCCTATAACCAATGCCCTCCCCCATCTTCATATAACCCATTGCCAAAGACTGTCTGTTGGTCCCAAAGGTGCAACAAGAGTATGAAAACAGCTAGAGGGGGGGGGTGAATAGCTGTATAAAAATTTCTACTCTTTTTGAAAATTCAACCTTGGCTTACTTGGGCTGAAAGTGTGGTCAAGTAAAAACCAACTTTCAAGCTTAGTAAAATGCACAGCGGAAGTTTTCTAAGTACAAAACTTAGTATTGAAAAATAATGTGGTCGACCGCAAAAGTGAAAGTGTGGTCGACCGCGAGGTTGAAAATGGCTTAGGCAGATTTGTAAGTATAAAAGCTTAGTAGTTGAAAGATAGTGTGGTCGACCGCAAAAGTGAAAGTGTGGTCGACCGCAAAGTTGAAAATAAGCTTAGGCAGATGTGTACTATAAACACAATTCAATATGAAGTTGGATGCAAGTGAAGATCAAACACATGTAACAATATGAAAACTTATGAACTTGAAATGTAAAGTGCAGAAAGTAAATGACACGATATTTGGAGAGGTTCAATCGTTAAAGATCTACGTCCTCTACCAAGATGGTTAGTCTTGGATTTTCTAAGGGAGATAGTATATTTGATTTGAGTAGCTGTTACAAGGAATACAAAGTGAGAATCAAACAATCTCAAATCTAACTATCTTTTTCTATGAAGCAAATCCTAGACAATAACCGATTATGTGTGTGTGTGTGCAAGATTCAGGAGCTCTTTATAATATAAATGATAGAGCTTGATGAATCTGGAGTGGTTACAAGGCTTGAGAGATTTCTGGGTAAGTGATATTCTTGAAAGCTTTTGAAGATGAAGAAGTGTTTGAAGATTCGAAGGATTCTGGAAATTTTGAGCTTCAACACTTCTTGATGATTATAGTTACTTCTCCAGTAAATCTCTGGCTCTCTAGCTATGTGGCACTCTTGTATATGTCTGAGTCTATATATGTATGTCTTCAGGCTTGATCATAAGGTCTATTTATAGCCTTGGGATGAAGATAGCCGTTGGAGTTTCGTGTTGAGCAAGCTTCAAGGACAATGTGCTGTTGATGTATAATTGGAGCACGTGTCCTTTTTGTCTCCATGTTGCAGAGTTAGTGGCCCGTTGGAATTTCGTGTTGAGCAAGCTTCAAGGACAATGTGCTGTTGACGTCTAATTGGAGCACGTGTCCTTTTTGTCCCTTCATTGCAGAGTTAGTGGCAAGGTGGTGTACTGGCGTGTCCTTTATGCGAAATAACCCATTGTCACCAATTTGAATTTTGAAGCAAATTTCGCAACGGTAAAATTCTTTTAGTTAACTCGAGTTGTGATCGAGTTAAATTCTCAATCTTCAATTTGATGATGTGCGGTCCGGCAAGCCATGCGGTCTGGAATGTAATGCGGTCAAAAATAATGCTTTGATTTAAAACAATACTTTTGTGGGCAATTGATTCCTTGCGGTCAATAAATGGCATTTGCGGTCAATACATTGTTTGAAGCCAAAACCATGGCTTGCGGTCAACATGAGGCATTTCCTATGCGGTCCAAAAATATTTTGAGGTCTATTCATTGCTTTGTGGCCCAATATATTGCTTTGTGGCCCAATACATTGCTTGAGGTCAACAAAGTCCATTTCTTAAGGCCAAAGCTGATTTCTTACGGTCCAAAGTAATTCTTGAGATCAATACTTCCTTGTGCTCAAAACAATTTCTTGTGGCCAACTGAGTTTGTTCCATGCGGTCAAAGGAGTTCTATGTGGTCAATACTTTCTTGTGCTCAAAACAATTCCATGTGCTTCAACATTTTTCATGCGGTCAAATGAATTTTTGATCCCAAAAATATTCTATGCGGTCAACCGCATTTTTTGTTTTGTGGTCATTACCTTTTTGAGCCCAAAGAATTCTTGCGGTCAAACTGAGTTTTTGAGGCCAAATCTTATGTCTCGTGAACAATAGAGTAATTCCATGTGGACAAGATGATTAAAGTGACCATGTGATTAAAGTTTCAACTTGACCAACTTAGGCAATATTGATTTTTGATTTTGCCTATCTTTTAATGAGCCATCTTTTTCAAGCCTAAATAACTAAACTATAAAAATGGACTTAACTAAAATTGAAGTTGTAAAACTTCATACATAATATTCTATAGTCCATATAAAATAAAAATAAATTAGGTGATGGTATCAATCAAATCAAGTAATAGGAGGGGTTTATAATAAACATACCCAACAATCTCCCTATTTGATTGAGACCATTACCTACTATGACAAAGGCTAATTCATTGTACTTGGTAAAAACATGTCCAAATAATTTAAGAATGGTAAATCATGTCCCAAGTCAATGCACACACTTAAGCCTAAGTCATAGATTTCTAACTTCCTATAACGATAAAAGAATTTCATATTGGGAAGTAAGAAATAATCATTTAGTGCATTCAATGATGTTAACATGAAGTGCATGAATGCATTTAAACTAAATGTATGAAACATGCATAAGTATGAGATGTACAAGATAAGCTATATGCATGAGTTATAAAATAATGCAATCATTATTCCACAAACAAGTAGTTTGAATGAATAATGTTTTCGAAAGCCATAATGATGCATTTCATATTTAGGGATTAAAAATTGTAGCTGACGAAATCTTACGAAGTCGGCTTGTGCTTGTCATTCAATGACATGATATTCTTCACAGCCTTTGTTATGTGAATACTTTCTCCCCCTTAATGGTATCAATCAATAGGGAGGGCAGAGAGTTCACTTCCCTTGAACGATTTTAGCATAACTCTTGCAAGGGCATTTTGAGCCAGATCTCTTCTATCAATCACCCAGCCGTGAATGAAGTGGCTTGAATTCTGATGTCTTGAGAGATACGGTTGAACGTGACCTTTAATGAGCCAAACGGTTCATCGTATTGAAGGCTTCTATAAAGCCTAGAAATTATTCAGAGGCTCATGCAGTCCAATCTTATGCACGCGGTCCACTAGAGAATTGATAACACATTTTGGCATACTAAAGGACTAGTGCGGTCGACCGTGCATTGTATAGGCTTGGTGCGGTCGACCGTGAAGAATGGAATGGGCCATTCTTTTTGACCTGTTCTTGAATATGAACTTAAAACACACAATTTGTTAGTTAAAAAAAATAAGGACAAGTTTTACTTGAGTTCTAACATACCCATTTCTCCTCTTAAGAACACGAATCTCTTGGAGTCTAGAGCTTTGGTAAGAATATCTGCAATTTGATTGTCAGTACCAATATACTCTAAATGAATGTTACCTTTTTCAACATGATCCTTGAGAAAGTGATATTTGATATCGATGTGTTTGGTTTTAGAGTGCATAACGGGGTTGTTTGATACTGCAATGGCTGATGTATTGTCACAATAGATTGGACAATTTCCTTCATGAATGCCATAGTCAACTAGTTGTTGCTTCATCCACATTCGACAACAAGCAGCCTCCCAAATAGCGATGTATTCGGCCTCCGTTGTTGAGACAGACACCGAAGCTTGTTTCTTGCCGGCCCATGAAACAAGTCGATTTCCAAGGAAATGACAAGTTCCACCGGTGCTCTTCCCGTCGATCAGCAGGCCGCATAATCTGCATCCGAGAAACCCGTAAGATCAAAAGATGGTTCTTTGGAATACCAAAGTCCAAGGTTAATAGTCCCGCATAGATAACGAATAATACGTTTTACGCCTATAAGGTGTGCTTCTCTAGGGTCTCGCTTGATAGCGAGCACAAACACAAACACCGAACATGATATCCGGTCTACTAGCAGCTTAGATATAGTAAGGAGCCAATCATACCTCTATACAAAGTTTGATCAACTTTCTTACCTTTCAAGTCTTTGTCTAACTTGTTACCTCGTAGCCATAGGAGTGTCGTATGCTTTTGCATTTTCAAGTCCAAATTTCTTGATTAAGTCTTTAGTGTATTTTGCTTGGTTAAGGAAGATGCCATCATCACATTGTTTGATTTGGAGCCCAAGGAAGAAAGTGAGTTCTCCCATCATGCTCATCTCAAATTTGCTTTTCATGAGCTTCTCAAAACGCTTACACAAAATTTCATTAGTAGAGCCAAAAATGATATCATCAACATATATTTGAACAAGTAGTGTATGATCATTATATTTGGCAATGAAAAGAGTTGTGTCGATTTTACCTCGTTTGAAGCCCTTTTCTAAAAGAAATTTAGATAGAGTATCATACCATGCTCTTGGAGCTTGTTTGAGTCCATACAAAGCTTTTTGGAGTTTGTAGACATGATCGGTGATGTTTGTTGTCTTCAAATCCAGGAGGTTGTGCAACATAGACCGTCTCTTGAAGTTCACCGTTGAGAAATGCGCTCTTACATCCATTTGATAAAGCTTGAATCTTTGAAGGAGGCATAAGCTAAGAAAATTCTTATGGCTTCAAGTCTTGCAACGGGAGCGAAGGTTTCGTCGTAATCAATTCCTTCTTCTTGTCTATATCCTTGTGCAACCAACCTTGCTTTGTTTCTTGTTATGCTTCCATTCTCATCCATCTTGTTTCTAAACACCCATTTTGTACCAATTACTCCTTGATCCTTTGGTCTTGGAACTAAAGTCCAAACTTTACATCTTTCGAATTGGTTGAGCTCTTCTTGCATGGCCACAACCCAACTTGAATCTTGGAGTGCTTCATCAACTTTCTTTGGTTCAATTTGAGATATGAATGAAGTGTATTCATCATAGTGAGAACTCCTTGTTTGAACCCCGTGAGAACAAATCACCAATGACATTGTTAATCGGGTGATCTCTAACCTCATGAATTTCTCGGAGGTAAGTCTCGGTTGAGTTGTTTGTTGTTGAAGATCTTCAATAGGTACATCATTTGAGCTATCAAAGTAAGTGAGTTGAGGAATAGGCTCAATGGAATTTATGGGGTCGATTCAACCGCATCATCTTCGAATGAACATCTTCGTAGGAATCTCTCGATGTTGGATTTGAGAAATTTGGTGCGGTTGATGTTGATGGATTTCCTTGAGTTGAGTGATTTTCTCGATCTAGGTGTATTTTGAGAAGGATTACCTGTCTCATTAGGCTCAAGAAAATCATCAAGAACATTTGGAGCCAAATGTGGCTCAAGGAGAGAATGTTCATCAAAAGTAACGTGAACAGATTCTACTATCTTTAAACTATTTTTATTAAAAACACGAAAAGCTTTAGAATGTTTGGCATACCCAACAAAAATACCTTCATCTCGCTTTAGGAGCGAATTTACCTCGATGCTCTTTTCCATTATATAGAATAAAGCATTTGCATCCAAATATTTTGAAGAAGGCTATGTTGGGGTTCTTCCTCTCCAAAGTTCATAAGGAGTTTTGTTGTAGGTCTTGTTGATGAGAGATCTATTTTGAGTGAAGCAAGCCGTGTTGGTAGCTTCGCCCAAAAGTATTGTGGTAGCTTGGCTTCGCCGAGCATTGTTTTACCAAACCTCGATCAACGTTCTATTCTTTCTTTCCACAACTCCATTTTGTTGCGGAACTCCAGCCAGAGAAGTTATGATCAATACCATGGTCGTCACAAGATCGAGCTACACCGTTATTTTTGAATTCTGTTCCATGATCCGATCTAACACTAACGATGTCATCTTCTTTTTGTGTTTGGAGCCGTCTAAAGAGTGAGGTCAAAATATCATAACAATCATCTTTGGAGATCATCATTTCGACCCAAGTATATCTTGAATAATCATCCACCACAACTAAAGTATATTTATTTCCTCCAATGCTTGCGATGGTGACAGTCCAAACATATCGATGTGAAGTAGTTGCAAACATCTTGAAGTTGAGGGTACAGCCTTGCCGGAGAAAGATGTCTTGGGTTGTTTGCCAAGTTGACATGCGGCGCACTTCTTGTCGTGGTGATCGCCTACTTTGGGTAGACCACGAACTAGACTTTCTCTTCCAATCTTAGATAGATACTTGAAGTTCGATGACTAAGTCTTTGTGCCACAAACCCAACTATTTTCACTCACACTTTTTGCTACAAAACAAAGATTAGTAAGATTGCAAGCGTAATTAAAATCGATAATGTAAACATTACTCTTACGAATCCCTTTGAGCAAAGTGACTCCGGATGTGCCATCTTTGATAAAGCAATTTGCCGAAGTAAAGTTGCAAGGCAATCCTTTGTCACAAAATTGAGATATGGAGAGAAGATTATGCTTGAGTCCTTTGACTAGAGATACTTCTTTTATAGTTAGATTTCCTTTTCGAATGACTCCATATCCAATTGTCTTTCCTTTGTTGTTATCCCCAAACGTCACCGATGGACCATTTTCTTCACGGACATCTTCCAAAGAAGGTGATATCTCCGGTCATGTGTCTTGAACAGCCACCGCCGAGATACCATTCATTTGAATTTGCCTTGGAAGTTCCAAACATGAAGCAGAGGACCCGAAAATAAACATTTAAGCACGAGGTCCCCTTTATTCTTTTGGGTCCTGGGGTTAGCACCTTTTAACAACTCCACACTTGTTTGACCGAAGGCGGATTATGTCTTCGAGCATTAGGTGTGAATCTTAAAAGGCATTCAAAGAGTGACCATAACCATCACACACGTAACAATGATGAAAGCTACACATATCATGTGTTTTTACTAACTCTTTACTTTTCTTAAGAGTTGCATGCGGTTTGGGAGTAGTGATTTTAGCTTTGACAAAGGGAACTGGCTTTGGCTTGACTACGTATTTTCTAGGAGCATTCTTCTTGCTTTTGAAGGCAGGAGGAATGGTCGAAGAAGAAGGGCGGTCAGCCTTGCAGCTTGCCAAGACCACTAATTCCACCGAAGCGGTTGAAGTAGAGATGCGGCCAACTCCATAAGCCATGTTCTCCGAATCATCAATCTCGTAATCCTTTTCTTTTATCTCGAGAGTCCTTCCTATACTTTGGATAGACATAATTGAAAATTTGTCCTTTACCCTTAGGATTAGCATGCTTCCTCTTAGGAAGTTCATTAGTTAGTGTTGAAATCTCCTCATCCTTTTCACTATCGGATGCACACTTCTCTTCTTCACCGGATCCAAAACCTATACCCTCCTTAATTCCATTGGAAATTTGGGAGTCTATAATTTGATCCGAGGTGGATTTTGACTTGTTCCATCTATCAATAATCTTTTGAAGATCGTTGATTTGGGTAACTGTGTCATCATTGCGAAGTTGAAGTGCAGCAACCTTAGTTTCAAGAATGAGGTTTTGATCTACAAGAGGAGTCATACTTTTGATTTGGCCCTTAAGATTTGAAATTTCGACCTCATCACGCTTTTCTCCGTCTTGAGTTGAGAAATTTCATCGGTTGATAGTGATAGAGCTTTCTTAACATTTTCAAACCTTTGGATCATCACTTCAAATTTTTAAACATCTCTTCTTGATCCATGGGGAAATCTCCTTAGCCCTTTTTGAAACTTTTGGAGTTGATTTAGCTTTTGAAGATGTTTCATTTTTGGATGGAAAGATGGGGCGAGAAAATGAACAATTTCCAATCTTGGTGCTTGGAGTGAGGTCAAAATTGCTATAGTCCACACCGCTAGCCACAAGCTTGGTTTTCCTTGAAATCACCTCATTCCTCTTTTGAGCGACTCAACGTGAACTTCATCTTCCGAGTCACTAGAAGCATCCTCGAATGAGGCAGAGATTTACCTCTTCGGTACTCTCATCGCCGTCTTCATCGAATCCGCCCTCGATCCAAGTTGCAAGTTCTTTAGAATTCTCATCTTCTTCAAAGAACCATTCCCTTTCGTTGAGAAAACTTCGAAGGGAAAGTTTTCTTTTCAAATACTCATATTTGGGTTGAGGACATTCTGAAGCAAAATGACCTCGGCTTTCTACAATTGTAGCAAACAAGGTCACTCCTTTTCTTTGAGTCACTCACCCTTGAAGATGTTGCTGGATATTTGCTTTTGAAAACGGTTTTGAATTTTTACGAAATTTTTGAAAACGTTTTACAAACATGGCAAAGTCCTCATCATCCATATCGATGAGAGAAGAAGTTGAAATACTAGGATCCGAGGTAGGCTTTGAGGGTTTCTCCACATGATCAACAATGACATAGAAAGTGATTTTCCCTTTCCCTCGACTTCTTCAATATGTTGTAATTTCAACTCATAAACTTTAAGGTTTGCATATAAATTACTAAGAGTCCATGTATTTAATTGTTTTGAATCTTCGAGGAAGTTGCTTTGTGCATCCATTTGGATCCCAGCGAGAAAGGAATGTCATGTTAATTTCTTTATCGGTTAGAACTTTACCTAGAGATAAGCAAGCATTTACTACCTCAACATAACGATCGTAGGTTTGACGTAGAGATTCATTGGGTAGTCTGTTGAAGCCGCCGTATCTCCTTTCAATTTCAAATTTCTTGCTTTCCTTGCATTGATCATCACCTTCGAGATAGTTTTCAATAGAGTCCCACATCTCCTTTGCAGCCTTGCATTTGAGTACCTTACGATAGGTTGAAGTGGGTAATGTTCCGGAAATGATATGTCCGGGCTTTGCTATCTAATGCAACATACTTTCTTTCTTCGTCGATCCATTCTGTCTTGACTTTTTGACTTCGTGAACTTCGGTATTGGTAGTTGCATCGGTATTGGCTTTCATTGGAACAAAAGGTCCATCGTTGATACAATCAACTAGCCTTTCATCTATTGACTCTAAATGAATTAGCATTCGAGCTTTCCGGATATCGAAGTGATCTTCATCCAACATAGGAATGTGTGAATAGTTAATCGTTGCCATAGCTTTTGAAGTTGCCATGATGAATCGGCACCCAAGTGTTAAGCTTGAAAAAAACGAGAGAATAGTTTTATAAAGGTGTTTGGCTCGATACCACTTGTTGGTCCCAAAGGTGCAACAAGAGTATGAAAACAGCTAGAGGGGGGTGAATAGGCAGTATAAAAATTTCTACTCTTTTTGAAAATTCAACCTTGGCTTACTTGAAATTTGAAAGTGTGGTCAAGTAAAAACCAACTTTCAAGCTTAGTAAAATGCACACGGAAGTTTTCTAAGTACAAAACTTAGTATTGAAAAATAATGTGGTCGACCGCAAAAGTGAAAGTGTGGTCGACCGCGAGGTTGAAAATGGCTTAGGCAGATTTGTAAGTATAAAAGCTTAGTAGTTGAAAGATAGTGTGGTCGACCGCAAAAGTGAAAGTGTGGTCGACCGCAAAGTTGAAAATAAGCTTAGGCGAGATGTGTACTATAAACACAATTCAATATGAAGTTGGATGCAAGTGAAGATCAAACACATGTAACAATATGAAAACTTATGAACTTGAAATGTAAAGTGCGTAAAGTAAATGACACGATATTTGGAGAGGTTCAATCGTTAAAGATCTACGTCCTCTACCAAGATGGTTAGTCTTGGATTTTCTAAGGGAGATAGTATATTTGATTTGAGTAGCTGTTACAAGGAATACAAAGTGAGAATCAAACAATCTCAAATCTAACTATCTTTTTCTATGAAGCAAATCCTAGACAATAACCAGTGTATGTGTGTGTGTGTGCAAGATTCGGGAGCTCTTTATAATATAAATGATAGAGCTTGATGAATGCAGTGGTTACAAGGCTTGAGAGATTTACGGGTAAGTGATATTCTTGAAAGCTTTTGAAGATGAAGAAGTGTTTGAAGATTCAAGTATTAAAATTTTGAGCTTGGCACTTCTTGATGATTATAGTTACTTCTCCAGTAAATCTCTGGCTCTCTAGCTATGTGGCACTCTTGTATATGTCTGAGTCTATATATGTATGTCTTCAGGCTTGATCATAAGGTCTATTTATAGCCTTGGGATGAAGATAGCCGTTGGAGTTTCGTGTTGAGCAAGCTTCAAGGACAATGTGCTGTTGATGTATAATTGGAGCACGTGTCCTTTTTGTCTCCATGTTGCAGAGTTAGTGGCCCGTTGGAATTTCGTGTTGAGCAAGCTTCAAGGACAATGTGTTGTTGACGTCTAATTGGAGCACGTGTCCTTTTTGTCCCTTCATTGCAGAGTTAGTGGCAAGGTGGTGTACTGGCGTGTCCTTTGTACGAAATAACCCAGCTGTCACCAATTTGAATTTTGAAGCAAATTACGCAGCGGTAAAATTCTTTTAGTTAACTCGAGTTGTGATCGAGTTAAATTCTCAATCTTCAATTTGATGATGTGCGGTCCGCAAGCCATGCGGTGCGGAATGTAATGCGGTCAAAAATAATGCTTTGATTTAAAACAATACTTTTGTGGGCAATTGATTCCTTGCGGTCAATAAATGGCATTTGCGGTCAATACATTGTTTGAAGCCAAAACCATGGCTTGCGGTCAATGGAGGCATTTCCTATGCGGTCCAAAAAATATTTTGAGGTCTATTCATTGCTTTGTGGCCCAATATATTGCTTTGTGGCCCAATACATTGCTTGAGGTCAACAAAGTCCATTTCTTAAGGCCAAAGCTGATTTCTTACGGTCCAAAGTAATTCTTGAGATCAATACTTCCTTGTGCTCAAAACAATTTCTTGTGGCCAACTCGAGTTTGTTCCATGCGGTCAAAGGAGTTCTATGTGGTCAATACTTTCTTGTGCTCAAAACAATTCCATGTGCTTCAACATTTTTCATGCGGTCAAATGAATTTTTGATCCCAAAAATATTCTATGCGGTCAACCGCATTTTTGTTTTGTGGTCATTACCTTTTTGAGCCCAAAGAATTCTTGCGGTCAAGCGAGTTTTGAGGCCAAATCTTATGTCTCGTGAACAATAGAGTAATTCCATGTGGACAAGATGATTAAAGTGACCATGTGATTAAAGTTTCAACTTGACCAACTTAGGCAATATTGATTTTTGATTTTGCCTATCTTTTAATGAGCCATCTTTTTCAAGCCTAAATAACTAAACTATAAAAATGGACTTAACTAAAATTGAAGTTGTAAAACTTCATACATAATATTCTATAGTCCATATAAAATAAAAATAAATTAGGTGATGGTATCAATCAAATCAAGTAATAGGAGGGGTTTATAATAAACATACCCAACAATCTCCCCCTATTTGATTGAGACCATTACCTACTATGACAAAGGCTAATTCATTGTACTTGGTAAAAACATGTCCAAATAATTTAAGAATGGTAAATCATGTCCCAAGTCAATGCACACACTTAAGCCTAAGTCATAGATTTCTAACTTCCTATAACGATAAAAGAATTTCATATTGGGAAGTAAGAAATAATCATTTAGTGCATTCAATGATGTTAACATGAAGTGCATGAATGCATTTAAACTAAATGTATGAAACATGCATAAGTATGAGATGTACAAGATAAGCTATATGCATGAGTTATAAAATAATGCAATCATTATTCCACAAACAAGTAGTTTGAATGAATAATGTTTTCGAAAGCCATAATGATGCATTTCATATTTAGGGATTAAAAATTGTAGCTGACGAAATCTTACGAAGTCATGATATTCTTCACAGCCTTTGTTATGTGAATACTTTCTCCCCCTTAATGGTATCAATCAATAGGGAGGGCAGAGAGTTCACTTCCCTTGAACGATTTTAGCATAACTCTTGCAAGGGCATTTTGAGCCAGATCTCTTCTATCAATCACCCAGCCGTGAATGAAGTGGCTTGAATTCTGATGTCTTGAGAGATACGGTTGAACGTGACCTTTAATGAGCCAAACGGTTCATCGTATTGAAGGCTTCTATAAAGCCTAGAAATTATTCAGAGGCTCATGCAGTCCAATCTTATGCACGCGGTCCACTAGAGAATTGATAACACATTTTGGCATACTAAAGGACTAGTGCGGTCGACCGTGCATTGTATAGGCTTGGTGCGGTCGACCGTGAAGAATGGAATGGGCCATTCTTTTTGACCTGTTCTTGAATATGAACTTAAAACACACAATTTGTTAGTTAAAAAAAATAAGGACAAGTTTTACTTGAGTTCTAACATACCCATTTCTCCTCTTAAGAACACGAATCTCTTGGAGTCTAGAGCTTTGGTAAGAATATCTGCAATTTGATTGTCAGTACCAATATACTCTAAATGAATGTTACCTTTTTCAACATGATCCTTGAGAAAGTGATATTTGATATCGATGTGTTTGGTTTTAGAGTGCATAACGGGGTTGTTTGATCTTTTGATGGGCGATGTATTGTCACAATAGATTGGACAATTTCCTTCATGAATGCCATAGTCAACTAGTTGTTGCTTCATCCACAAGTATCGACAACGGCGGCTCAGCGGCGATGTATTCGGCCTCCGTTGTTGAGACAGGACACGAAGCTTGTTTCTTCGGCCCATGAAACAAGTCGATTTCCAAGGAAATGACAAGTTCCATTTGGTGCTCTTCTGCCGATTGTGCAGGTGCATAATGCATACGAGAAAACTGTAAGATCAAAAGATGGTTCTTTGGAATACCAAAGTCCAAGGTTAATAGTCCCGGATAGATAACGAATAATACGTTTTACGGCTATAAGGTGTGCTTCTCTAGGGTGCTTGATAGCGAGCACAAACACAAACACCGAACATGATATCCGGTCTACTAGCGAGTTAGATATAGTAAGGAGCCAATCATACCTCTATACAAAGTTTGATCAACTTTCTTACCTTTCAAGTCTTTGTCTAACTTGTTACCTGTAGCCATAGGAGTGTCGTATGCTTTTGCATTTTCAAGTCCAAATTTCTTGATTAAGTCTTTAGTGTATTTTGCTTGGTTAAGGAAGATGCCATCATCACATTGTTTGATTTGGAGCCCAAGGAAGAAAGTGAGTTCTCCCATCATGCTCATCTCAAATTTGCTTTTCATGAGCTTCTCAAAACGCTTACACAAAATTTCATTAGTAGAGCCAAAAATGATATCATCAACATATATTTGAACAAGTAGTGTATGATCATTATATTTGGCAATGAAAAGAGTTGTGTCGATTTTACCTCGTTTGAAGCCCTTTTCTAAAAGAAATTTAGATAGAGTATCATACCATGCTCTTGGAGCTTGTTTGAGTCCATACAAAGCTTTTTGGAGTTTGTAGACATGATCCGGATGTTTGTTGTCTTCAAATCCAGGAGGTTGTGCA
Organism: Adenophora triphylla var. japonica; assembly: GCA_022495995.1. NCBI lineage: Eukaryota > Viridiplantae > Streptophyta > Magnoliopsida > Asterales > Campanulaceae > Adenophora > Adenophora triphylla. The sequence continues at coordinate 203,151 of JAFEMH010000897.1, forward strand.
ACATAGATCGGCCTCTCTTGAAGTTCACCGTTGAGAAATGCGCTCTTTACATCCATTTGATAAAGCTTGAATCTTTTGAAGGAGGCATAAGCTAAGAAAATTCTTATGGCTTCAAGTCTTGCAACGGGAGCGAAGGTTTCGTCGTAATCAATTCCTTCTTCTTGTCTATATCCTTGTGCAACCAACCTTGCTTTGTTTCTTGTTATGCTTCCATTCTCATCCATCTTGTTTCTAAACACCCATTTTGTACCAATTACTCCTTGATCCTTTGGTCTTGGAACTAAAGTCCAAACTTTACATCTTTCGAATTGGTTGAGCTCTTCTTGCATGGCCACAACCCAACTTGAATCTTGGAGTGCTTCATCAACTTTCTTTGGTTCAATTTGAGATATGAATGAAGTGTATTCATCATAGTGAGAACTCCTTGTTTGAACCCCAGAGAACAAATCACCAATGACATTGTTAATTGGGTGATCTCTAACCTCATGAATTTACGGAGGTAAGTCTGGTTGAGTTGTTTGTTGTTGAAGATCTTCAATAGGTACATCATTTGAGCTATCAAAGTAAGTGAGTTGAGGAATAGGCTCAATGGAATTTATGGGGTCGATTCAACCGCATCATCTTCGAATGAACATCTTCGTGAGGAATCTCTGATGTTGGATTTGAGAAATTTGGTGCGGTTGATGTTGATGGATTTCCTTGAGTTGAGTGATTTTCTGATCTAGGTGTATTTTGAGAAGGATTACCTGTCTCATTAGGCTCAAGAAAATCATCAAGAACATTTGGAGCCAAATGTGGCTCAAGGAGAGAATGTTCATCAAAAGTAACGTGAACAGATTCTACTATCTTTAAACTATTTTTATTAAAAACACGAAAAGCTTTAGAATGTTTGGCATACCCAACAAAAATACCTTCATCTGCTTTAGGAGCGAATTTACCTCGATGCTCTTTTCCATTATATAGAATAAAGCATTTGCATCCAAATATTTTGAAGAAGGCTATGTTGGGGGTTCTTCCTCTCCAAAGTTCATAAGGAGTTTTGTTGTAGGTCTTGTTGATGAGAGATCTATTTTGAGTGAAGCAAGCTGTGTTGGTAGCTTCAGCCCAAAAGTATTGTGGTAGCTTGGCTTCAGCGAGCATTGTTTTACCAGCCTCGATCAACGTTCTATTCTTTCTTTCCACAACTCCATTTTGTTGCGGAACTCCAGCAGCAGAGAAGTTATGATCAATACCATGGTCGTCACAGTACTGAGCTACACCGTTATTTTTGAATTCTGTTCCATGATCTGATCTAACACTAACGATGTCATCTTCTTTTTGTGTTTGGAGCTGTCTAAAGAGTGAGGTCAAAATATCATAACAATCATCTTTGGAGATCATCATTTCGACCCAAGTATATCTTGAATAATCATCCACCACAACTAAAGTATATTTATTTCCTCCAATGCTTGCGATGGTGACAGGTCCAAACATATCGATGTGAAGTAGTTGCAAACATCTTGAAGTTGAGGTACAGCCTTTGCCGGAGAAAGATGTCTTGGGTTGTTTGCCAAGTTGACATGCGGCGCACTTCTTGTCGTGGTGATCAGCTACTTTGGGTAGACCACGAACTAGACTTTCTCTTCCAATCTTAGCTAGATACTTGAAGTTCAGATGACTAAGTCTTTTGTGCCACACCAACTATTTTCACTCACACTTTTGCTACAAAACAAAGATTAGTAAGATTGCAAGCGGTAATTAAAATCGATAATGTAAACATTACTCTTACGAATCCCTTTGAGCAAAGTGACTCCGGATGTGCCATCTTTGATAAAGCAATTTGCCGAAGTAAAGTTGCGGTCAATCCTTTGTCACAAAATTGAGATATGGAGAGAAGATTATGCTTGAGTCCTTTGACTAGAGATACTTCTTTTATAGTTAGATTTCCTTTTCGAATGACTCCATATCCAATTGTCTTTCCTTTGTTGTTATCCCCAAACGTCACCGATGGACCATTTTCTTCACGGACATCTTCCAAAGAAGGTGATATCTCCGGTCATGTGTCTTGAACAGCCCACCGTCGAGATACCATTCATTTGAATTTGCCTTGGAAGTTCCAAACCATGAAGCAGAGGACCCGAAAAATAAACATTTAAGCACGAGGTCCCCTTTATTCTTTTGGGTCCCTGGGTTAGCACCTTTAACAACCCACACTTGTTTGACCGAAGGCGGATTATGTCTTCGAGCATTAGGTGTGAATCTTAAAAGGCATTCAGCAGCCGAGTGACCATAACCATCACACACAGAACAATGATGAAAGCTACACATATCATGTGTTTTTACTAACTCTTTACTTTTCTTAAGAGTTGCATGCGGTTTGGGAGTAGTGATTTTAGCTTTGACAAAGTGGAACTGGCTTTGGCTTGACTACGTATTTTCTAGGAGCATTCTTCTTGCTTTTGAAGGCGGAGGAATGGTCGAAGAAGAAGGGCGGTCGGCCTTGCGGTTGCCGCACCACTAATTCCACCGAAGCGGTTGAAGTAGAGATGCGGCCAACTCCATAAGCCATGTTCTCCGGATCATCAATCTCGAAATCCTTTTCTTTATCTCGAGAGTCCTTCCTATACTTTGGATAGACATAATTGAAAATTTGTCCTTTACCCTTAGGATTAGCATGCTTCCTCTTAGGAATTTCATTAGTTAGTTTTGAAATCTCCTCATCCTTTTCACTATCGGATGCACACTTCTCTTCTTCACCGGATCCAAAACCTATACCCTCCTTAATTCCATTGGAAATTTGGGAGTCTATAATTTGATCCGAGGTGGATTTTGACTTGTTCCATCTATCAATAATCTTTTGAAGATCGTTGCTTTGGGTAACTGTGTCATCATTGCGAAGTTGAAGTGCAAAGAACCTTAGTTTCAAGAATGAGGTTTTGATCTACAAGAGGAGTCATACTTTTGATTTGGCCCTTAAGATTTGAAATTTCGGACCTCATCACGCTTTTCTCCGTCTTGAGTTGAGAAATTTCATCGGTTGATAGTGATAGAGCTTTCTTAACATTTTCAAACCTTTGGATCATCACTTCAGCCTTTTTAAACATCTCTTCTTGATCCATGGGGGAAATCTCCTTAGCCCTTTTTGAAACTTTTGGAGTTGATTTAGCTTTTGAAGATGTTTCATTTTTGGATGGAAAGATGGGGCGAGAAAATGAACAATTTCCAATCTTGGTGCTTGGAGTGAGGTCAAAATTGCTATAGTCCACACTGCTAGCCACAAGCTTGGTTTTCCTTGAAATCACCTCATTCCTCTTTTTGAGCGACTCGACGTGAACTTCATCTTCGAGTCACTAGAAGCATCCTCAAGAATGAGGCGTAGATTTACCTCTTCGGTACTCTCATCGCCGTCTTCATCGTAATCCGCCTCGATCCAAGTTGCAAGTTCTTTAGAATTCTCATCTTCTTCAAAGAACCATTCCCTTTCGTTGAGAAAACTTCGAAGGGAAAGTTTTCTTTTCAAATACTCATATTTGGGTTGAGGACATTCTGAAGCAAAATGACCTGGCTTTCTACAATTGTAGCAAACAAGGTCACTCCTTTTCTTTGAGTCACTCACCCTTGAAGATGTTATCGGATATTTGCTTTTTGAAAACGGTTTTGAATTTTTACGAAATTTTTGAAAACGTTTTACAAACATGGCAAAGTCCTCATCATCCATATCGATGAGAGAAGAAGTTGAAATACTAGGATCTCGAGGTAGGCTTTGAGGGTTTCTCCACATGATCAACAATGACATAGAAAGTGATTTTCCCTTTCCTCGACTTCTTCAATATGTTGTAATTTCAACTCATAAACTTTAAGGTTTGCATATAAATTACTAAGAGTCCATGTATTTAATTGTTTTGAATCTTCGAGGGAAGTTGCTTTGTGCATCCATTTGGATCCCAGAGCGTAAAGGAATGTCATGTTAATTTCTTTATCGCTTAGAACTTTACCTAGAGATAAGCAAGCATTTACTACCTCAACATAACGATCGTAGGTTTGACGTAGAGATTCATTGGGTAGTCTCGTTGAAGCCGCCGTATCTCCTTTCAATTTCAAATTTCTTGCTTTCCTTGCATTGATCATCACCTTCGAGATAGTTTTCAATAGAGTCCCACATCTCCTTTGCAGCCTTGCATTTGAGTACCTTCGATAGGTTGAAGTGGGTAATGTTCCTAAATGATATGTCTGGCTTTGCTATCTAATGCAACATACTTTCTTTCTTCGTCAGTCCATTCTGTCTTCGCTTTTTGACTTCGTGAACTTCGGTATTGGTAGTTGCATCGGTATTGGCTTTCATTGGAACAAAAGGTCCATCGTTGATACAATCAACTAGCCTTTCATCTATTGACTCTAAATGAATTAGCATTCGAGCTTTCCAGATATCGAAGTGATCTTCATCCAACATAGGAATGTGTGAATAGTTAATCGTTGCCATAGCTTTTGAAGTTGCCATGATGAATCGGCACCCAAGCTGTTAAGCTTGAAAAACAGAGAATAGTTTTATAAAGGTGTTTGGCTCTGATACCACTTGTTGGTCCCAAAGGTGCAACAAGAGTATGAAAACAAACCTAGAGGGGGGTGAATAGGCGTATAAAAATTTCTACTCTTTTTGAAAATTCAACCTTGGCTTACTTGGGCTGAAAGTGTGGTCAAGTAAAAACCAACTTTCAAGCTTAGTAAAATGCACAATGAAGTTTTCTAAGTACAAAACTTAGTATTGAAAAATAATGTGGTCGACCGCAAAAGTGAAAGTGTGGTCGACCGCGAGGTTGAAAATGGCTTAGGCAGATTTGTAAGTATAAAAGCTTAGTAGTTGAAAGATAGTGTGGTCGACCGCAAAAGTGAAAGTGTGGTCGACCGCAAAGTTGAAAATAAGCTTAGGCAGATGTGTACTATAAACACAATTCAATATGAAGTTGGATGCAAGTGAAGATCAAACACATGTAACAATATGAAAACTTATGAACTTGAAATGTAAAGTGCAGAAAGTAAATGACACGATATTTGGAGAGGTTCAATCGTTAAAGATCTACGTCCTCTACCAAGATGGTTAGTCTTGGATTTTCTAAGGGAGATAGTATATTTGATTTGAGTAAATTTGTTACAAGGAATACAAAGTGAGAATCAAACAATCTCAAATCTAACTATCTTTTTCTATGAAGCAAATCCTAGACAATAACCAGTGTATGTGTGTGTGTGCAAGATTCAGGAGCTCTTTATAATATAAATGATAGAGCTTGATGAATCTGGAGTGGTTACAAGGCTTGAGAGATTTCTGGGTAAGTGATATTCTTGAAAGCTTTTGAAGATGAAGAAGTGTTTGAAGATTCGAAGTATTCTGGAAATTTTGAGCTTCAACACTTCTTGATGATTATAGTTACTTCTCCAGTAAATCTCTGGCTCTCTAGCTATGTGGCACTCTTGTATATGTCTGAGTCTATATATGTATGTCTTCAGGCTTGATCATAAGGTCTATTTATAGCCTTGGGATGAAGATAGCCGTTGGAGTTTCGTGTTGAGCAAGCTTCAAGGACAATGTGCTGTTGATGTATAATTGGAGCACGTGTCCTTTTTGTCTCCATGTTGCAGAGTTAGTGGCCCGTTGGAATTTCGTGTTGAGCAAGCTTCAAGGACAATGTGTTGTTGACGTCTAATTGGAGCACGTGTCCTTTTTGTCCCTTCATTGCAGAGTTAGTGGCAAGGTGGTGTACTGGCGTGTCCTTTGTACGAAATAACCCAGCTGTCACCAATTTGAATTTTGAAGCAAATTCTGCAACGGTAAAATTCTTTTAGTTAACTCTGAGTTGTGATCAGAGTTAAATTCTCAATCTTCAATTTGATGATGTGCGGTCCGGCAAGCCATGCGGTCTGGAATGTAATGCGGTCAAAAATAATGCTTTGATTTAAAACAATACTTTTGTGGGCAATTGATTCCTTGCGGTCAATAAATGGCATTTGCGGTCAATACATTGTTTGAAGCCAAAACCATGGCTTGCGGTCAACAGAGGCATTTCCTATGCGGTCCAAAAAATATTTTGAGGTCTATTCATTGCTTTGTGGCCCAATATATTGCTTTGTGGCCCAATACATTGCTTGAGGTCAACAAAGTCCATTTCTTAAGGCCAAAGCTGATTTCTTACGGTCCAAAGTAATTCTTGAGATCAATACTTCCTTGTGCTCAAAACAATTTCTTGTGGCCAACTGAGTTTGTTCCATGCGGTCAAAGGAGTTCTATGTGGTCAATACTTTCTTGTGCTCAAAACAATTCCATGTGCTTCAACATTTTTCATGCGGTCAAATGAATTTTTGATCCCAAAAATATTCTATGCGGTCAACCGCATTTTTGTTTTGTGGTCATTACCTTTTTGAGCCCAAAGAATTCTTGCGGTCAAACTGAGTTTTTGAGGCCAAATCTTATGTCTCGTGAACAATAGAGTAATTCCATGTGGACAAGATGATTAAAGTGACCATGTGATTAAAGTTTCAACTTGACCAACTTAGGCAATATTGATTTTTGATTTTGCCTATCTTTTAATGAGCCATCTTTTTCAAGCCTAAATAACTAAACTATAAAAATGGACTTAACTAAAATTGAAGTTGTAAAACTTCATACATAATATTCTATAGTCCATATAAAATAAAAATAAATTAGGTGATGGTATCAATCAAATCAAGTAATAGGAGGGGTTTATAATAAACATACCCAACACTGTCCCTTCTCAGTCTTCTCCAATACCCCAAGCTGTTAGGGTCCCGACACCCTCGCTTCCTCTGCATCCCCCCACGAGACCTTTTTCCTCCTTTCAGCCTGAGCCTACTTTGGAATCCCAGTGCCAATTTGACCTTTCCAATTTTGTCAACGCCTGTGAATTTGCCTACCTCTCGGACAGCTACAGTGAAGAGTCAGTCAGAAACGAGAATAGGAATGGATGGATTTACACGATGATGACAGGTTCGGTAAAAGGAATGGACTTGGAGCCAACGGAAGTGAAACCCGAAGGGCAAGATGAGGTAGAAAGCCACAGACCTGGAATAGGGGATGAAATCACTTCAAAGTGTGTGCGGCCTATGCGAAAGGCTCGGAGAAGGATGAGGTAGTGTATGAGTCCTATATCCTAGAGTTCAATACTCCGTACAAGGACTTGGTAGGCGAATGGAGGAACTTGATCGAAGCTTTAGCCAAAGAGGGAAGTGGGCTCCGCCCACCGATCTGGAACATATAAGCGTCGCCGAAGCCAAACTCTCATCGGGGAAGGGTAGACTCTATCACGGTGTTAGTAGTCACTCCACGAAACTTGGTCTCGAAGAAGAATGTATGGATGCCTTGGAAAGAGTCCTCGAGTTTAGAGGCGACCCCGGTCCCTTTATGTCCTACGATGATAATGATGTTTTCTGGTAATCCCTAAGCCCGAGGAAGAGTCCGAGATACCCCTCATATGGCGTCAAGTATCCCGACACGCTTTTGCCCTCATTGGTCATCGAGCCAAGTCGAAAGTTCCCACGAGAGCTACTGTAGTGACAACGATGAAGACACGGTCGAAGTGCCGGAAGGGACAATAGAGGAGTGGTTAGCCCGAAGCCAAAAAGCCCGGAAAATATCTCGACAAGAAGGAAAAGGAACCCGCCATGAGATTTGACCCCTTGCGAAATCCTTATTGATGATGGAATTTCCCACTTCGAAAAATGTTTGGCCAACGTCAAAGATGCCGTCGAAGGTTGACCCCGGGGAAAGAAAAGACATGCTTGACGGTGATGAGGAATGTGATCCTACTCTGTTAAAGAAGTTGCTAGGTTCGGATGAGAAAGCCATTTGCCAAGCTCCAAACTCCGGAAGTGATAATTCTTGTTGCATGCGACTTTGAAAAGTTTGAATGAGGCTGTGAAAGCTTTAAACGGAGAATGTGAAGTTGAAATCAGCCGGTCAAACTCGTAAAAGGTCAAAAGCCGGTAACACAGGACCAGATTCGGGAAGCCGCCTATGCTTCCTAAAGACCGTCAATCGAGATCAATCACCAGAATTGGCCATACGCCGCAAGAATTCGCCTCGACTTTGAAAGAATTGACGAATCCTCCAAGTAGGAATAATGACCAAGGAAAATCCAATGTCTATGTGATGACTCGGTGCAGGCGAGATGAATGTTGAGCGGCTAAGGGTGACAAAAGAAGCACCGTCTACGAGCCAAAAATGATAAAAGACCTTATAAGCCGAAGCGAGAAAAGCCCGACTACGATAAGGAGGATCCAGTCCTAACTCAGTTGAAGTGTACCCAAGCCAATATCTCCTTATGGTCCCTGTTGACCTCTTCATACCCTCATAAATTGAAGCTAGAAGAAAGTTTGGCCAAGACCATGGTGCCCATAGATGTCACCCCTGATGAGGTCGTCCAAATGATTGGAAATATCCACTACGGAAACATCATTACCTTCACCGACTTAGACACGCCAAAGTATGGGGCTAGTCACAACGAACCTCTTTACATCACAGTCCGGTTAGAAGAGCGTCGATTGCCACGAGTATTAGTCGACGGAGGGTGCAATGAATGTCTTGCCGGCTAAAATGATGGATTTATTGGATGCGAAGCCAACGAGACTTAAAGCCTTCTAGTCGGACTATTAAGGCCTATGACTCCACCGCACGATCGGTTTGGGGATCGCCACTCTTAAGATGTGGTTCGGAAAAAAGGTCATGGACGTTGATTTTCAAGTTATTGACATTCCGATTTCATTCTTGCCTTCTTGGGGACGGCCTTGGATCCACCGGATAAACGGGGTAGCCTCTACTTTGCATCAAGGCGTCAAATTTCAGCCGAGTGATGGAACTATCACCACCATTTATGGGGACAGTGTCACGGTAGAAGGAACCAAACACTGGGGATATCCCGATATTGGAGATCAAGCACGATGATGAAGGGTTAGCATTGGCCGGATTCTCCGTAGCTTCTTCCAAGGCACAAGTGTGTTGCACCGACCTCACCACTACTTCCGATAAAATCCCTCCCGCCATGAGAATGATGCGAAAAATGAGTTATCTTCCGGGACTTGGATTGGGTAGAAGACTTCAAGGTCGTAACACCATCATTGATGTGAAGGAACAGACTACCAGATTTGGCTTGGGGTACAAACCGAACTCTCGGGATGTCGAGAAAAAGCTAAAGGCACGAAAGGTGAAGGGGTCCGGCTCCATCCTTACGATCGTCTCTCGACCCATTACTTTACAAAAGGAGGGACACAATATGATGAAAGTGATCGCCGGATCTCCTTGCGAAAACCCTTCTAGAGAACCTTGAGAAAGTTAGGGAAAGCCGGCCAATCTCGTTCGAAGAATGTTCCTTGATTTGCCAGACATCCACAGGGCTACCACTACCGTTCGGAATGAGTACGTCTTCAAAGGAAATCCGGCCGGTGTCAAAGAGTCGGCATTCGGGACAATGGACTTCTCCGCCTTTGAGTTAGCTCTTCCAAAGATCGACGAGATAGAAGGCTGCCGGCGGTGAAGACGGTCGGTGGGGTTTGCAAGAGTTGTTTGACGAAGAAGCACAAATCCCGAGACTTGATCGACTTCGGTTCGGATGATGAGATAGTTGCCGTTATTGGAGACGATGGTGAAAGTCATTTTGATCCTCGCACTTTGGTGACTAAGACAGAAATGCCATTGAAGAATTGGGAGACATTCTCGGGGCCGATAGCCGATCGACGGCAAATGATCACGGAGCTTGGATTGGTACCCGTCCTTCTCAACCCAGTCGTGTCAAACACCACTGTTGTCTATTCGGTCGAGTCGGGAATCTTTGAATTCCGAGTCCTCGAGAGTCATCCGAAGGCCTCACGCTGAGGATTATGAAAAATGTAATCGATGTCATCTTTCCCCTTATTTTGAATGAAATGACAAATCTTTCTAATTATCCTCTTATTGCCAACTTAACAAATGATAAATTAACTCAAAACTTAACAACGGTTAATAATGAATCATTTGAACAAGATGCAAACACACTAAACGAACAATACATTAAAGAAATCTTTAAGCGGGTTTCGAAAAAGAGGAAAACCGGGCCCCAAGCTGCCAGGAGGTTTTGATAAGTGTGAACTTGGGTACTATTGAGGAACCTAAAGAGACCTGAGATTGGAAGCTTCTTCCAGGGGGTTGAAAGGGACAGTTGATCGAGGCTTTCGAGAGAATACGTCGACGTGTTTGCATGGTCATACAAGGATATGCTTAGGGGCTAGACAGTTCGATAGTAGAGCACAGAATCCCTCTAGCACCGAATCTTAAGCCGGTAAAGCGAGCGAGAAAGATTAAGCCGGAATGGTCTCTACGGGTCAAAGAAGAAATTGAGAAGCTACTTTGCGGGTAGGGTTCATCGAGTCATTGAATACCCGACATGGTTGTCCAACATCGTGGCCGTAACCAAGGCGATGGGAAGGTGCTTATTTCTTTGTGTGGATTTCCGAGATCGAACAAGGCCGGCCCAAAGACGACTACCCTGCGCAAACATAGACATCCTGGTGGACTCCACTGCCAACTACGAAGTCAAATCCTTCGTTGATGGTTTTGCGAGCTACAACCGGATCAAGATGGCCGAGGAAGACCAGAAAAGACGGCCTTCACCACACCATGGGGAACCTATTGTTATACGGTAATGCCATTCGGGCTCAAGAATGCGGGGCTACTTACGAAGAGGCGGCGGCCGCGCTTTTTCATGACATGATCCACAAGGAGATTGAGGTCTACGTAGATGATATGATAATCCACTCCAAAGGAGAGAGTGGGCGACACTTTGTTGACCTACGAAAATTCTTTGAGAGGTTGAGACAACATTCCATGAGATTAAACCACACAAATGCACCTTCGGAGTGACAAGGGAAAAGTGCTTGGGTATATGGTCACGGAGCGAGGTATAGAAGTTGACCCCGAAAGATCAAAGCCATCATGGATATGAGGCCACCTCAAAACCAGACGAAGTCAAGAGCTTCATGGGTAAATTGCGGTACATCAGTAGTTTCGTCAATCGGTTGACCACTATGTGCGAGCCCATCTTCAAGCTCATGAAGAAGAATGTGGACACGAGAATGGACCGAAGAATGCCAAGATGCCTTTGACCGAGATCAAGGCATACTTAGTACATCCCCGATACTATGCCCCCACATAGACGAAGCCTCTTACGCTCTATCTCCTTTATCCGAACACGGCGGTTGGGGCTATGCTTGCTCGGGAAAAGAAAGACTCTCGGGTAGAAAACGCCATTTACTTTGTCGGCCGGAAGCTACGGGGAGTGAGCTCAATTACTCGGCATGTGAAAAGACACTGTGCGGGGGCCCAGTGCAGGTAGTCGGCAAATTGAAGCATTATATGCAAGCCCGCCTGTGAATTTGGTCTCGAAAATGGACCCCATCAAGTACATCTTTGACAAGCCTTCCCTCTCGATGCGTTTAGCGAAGTGGTCCTTCTTCTTGGCGAGAATACGACATCAACTATGTGACCGAGAAAGGCCATCAAGGGTCAAGCATTGTCGAGATCACTGGCGAATTTCCCCGATAATGAAGACGAGAGGGCACGAACCCCAATTCCCGAGATGAAGGGATCTTTGCGGTTGAGCACGAGAATAGATGGCAATTGTTCTTTGACGGAGCCGCTAACAAAAGAGGAAATGGTGTAGGAATGCTATTGGTCGATCCGAAAGATGAGCATACCCCCATAGCCCTCAAGTTGAACTTTCTGCCACGAACAATGTCGCCGAGTATGAAGCTGCATTCTTTGGTTTGGAGGCTGCCTTAGAAAAGAAATGTCGAGGAGCTCGAAGTTTACGAAGACTCGGCCACGATCATCAACCAAGTCTCCAACAAGTGGAAGGCTGTGGACCCTGTCTGCAACGGTATCATGCCCGTATGGAGGAGTTATTTGGACAATTCGAAAAGTGACTTTCCACTACTTGCCAAGGGAAAAGAACAGATTCGCGAGATGCCACTAGCTACTCTAGCCTCATTGGTAGAGATCCCCAGGAAAAGCCATAAAGCCCTTCAGTGGGTAGAAGAGAAGCTGACCTTACATTTGTGAAATGGACACAGGACCGAGCCCATAAAGGAACCTTGGTACAATCAGTTACCAATTCCTCAAAGACGGAGAGTCGGCTTTCGAGAGACGGAGAAGGAAAACCGAAAGAAGGTGTCGAGCCAAAAGCTTGCGAGCCACGAAAAGGTTGGCCTCCCATTATGTCATCCTAGGAGGCAACTGTACAAGAAACGCTATCAAGGACCGCTCCTCTTATGTGTCACTCAAGAAAGAGCCGAGAGAGTTGATGGCCAAAGAAGTCCACATGATGGTCCTTGCGGTCCTCACATGAATGCCGAGCCACGATGCAAGTGATCCTCGAATGGGTTACTCTTGGATCTCCATGGAGACAGGCTGCGTTCGGCACGTCCGAACTGCGACAAGTGCCGGCGGTTTGCCAACCTCAACCATCTCCCACCTCATGACACATGTCTTGCATGACGACTCCTTGGCCGTTTGCAACTTGGGGCATTGACGTGATAGGGAAAATAGCCCCGACAGGAAGCAATGGGCACGAGTTCGTGTTGGTAGCCATCGACTACTTCACCAAGTGGGTAGAGGCCAAGTCCTGAGGTCCTCACTTCGAGAAAAGTGGCCCGGTTCATCAAAGAAAACATAATGTGCGAGATATGGGGTGCCCAGCGAGATCATTTCGATAATGGATCACACTTCGAAGGAGGCTGCGATAGGCGTCGAGAATTCGAGTTACTCGCCACAAGTCGTCCCCGTACGAGACCTCGGACCAATGGAGAAGCTGTGGAAGGCTGCTAATAAGACACTCGAGCGGATCATCAGGAAGATGGCCACCGTGGTCGTGATTGGCCCGAAAAGCTGCACCTTGCACTGCAGGGCTACGAACGTCTGTCGGAACGGCCGCGGGAGAAAATCCTTTTGCCTAACTTACGGGATGGACGCGGTGTTACCGGTGGAGTTGGAAATCCCGTCATTAAGGGTCCTCTGGAAAACAGTGTCAATAAAGTAGAATGGTTGCGCGGCCGGCATGATGAGTTAGCCACCTTGACGAGAGAAGGCTAAAAGCCATGGAGCACACCCGAGCCTACCGGAGGCGAATGGCCGGAGCGTTTGATAAAAAGGTCAAGGCCGGAGACATCAAAGAGGGTGACTTAGTGCTTTGAAAGTAAAGCCCCCTACCGAGACAACCCCACAGGAAAATGGGAACCCGTCTGGATCGGCCCTTATGTGGTGCGAGAAGATATTATCGGGAGGAGCAATGAAGCTTGCAGACTTGGATGGCAATCCCTTGGTCCACCCAGTCAACGGTGATAAACTCCGAAGATACTATGTCTAATAAAAAAAAAAAATAAATAATAAAAAAAAAAGTGCAAAAAGAGTAATACCCGGCTAAGTGAAAACCTCAAAAAGGGCGGTCTAGGCAAAAGACGGGGTTGCACATATAAAAAAAAAAAAAAGAAAAAAATCTTAGTGCAAAAGAGTAATGCCCAGCTAGGCTGAAAACCTCAAAAAGGGCGGTCTAGGCAAAAAACGAGTGCACACGAAAAAATTAGTTCACCAGAATGAACTACGTAGACCTGAGCCCCTTAGCCTTTCTTGTAAAAGGGGAACGTAGGCAGCCATATATGGTTCGGTCTAAACAATAAAAAGGACGATTAAGTTTCCATGAAATATGTCCTGATCAATAAAAAAAAAAGACATTTGAATTTCCATGAAATGTGTCTTGACTAATTTCTAAAATAATATTTCTTGTTCATTACAAGTTAAAAACTTCTTGATGATTTCAAGCACGGTCTACCTCTTGACTCTGCTAACCTGCTACAAAGATCTAAAATACAATAAAATGCCTAAATAAACTAATGTGTTTGCAAATGGCAATAAGAGGATCTTGAGAAAAGACTTGTCAGTCGTCATTCGCTGAGTCTTCTTTGGTCTTCTTCCCTTTTCCTCGGCCTCGTCGAGTCTTCTTCCTTTTCTTCTCAATGATGTCGGTATCCCTCATTCCGACCTCTGGTATCCTCGGCTGGAGCCTCTACCCAACCCCGTGTCAATGAGCGCTCTCTCTATACGAGCACGAGTCCGTACCTCCTCCCTCGAGCCTCGGTCGAAGGAGCGACCTCGGACAACCTCTTGTACCGAGCCTCCATATCTCGACCAAGTCACGGTGGTTATGGCAACTCGCCTTAGCCTCGGTCTCCTCGAGTCCTACTCGAGTCGCGATCGGCTCCCGATAAAGCTCGACGTCTATCCTCCAAGATAACACAGTCGCTCCCGTCTCCCTCTCGTACCGGTCAGTAGACGGTGGTCAAGATGGTGCTCTTCCTGCTCTGAAGATAGCCACAGGTGGGAAAGCGGCATATGTCCAAGCCCTCGAGAAAAAGAGAAGGCTGTTTGGATCCCTCATGTCCGATGACACCACCTCCATGGTCGGATGTCCTCCCAGATCACTCGATGGCTCTGTAAAGCCCCAAACTGCCTGGATACCAAGCGGGGTATATAAAAGGATGACCGGCGAATCACGGAACCCTCACAACATAAGACTCTGAAATATCCTCTGATTACGCAACCTCCAATGAGCTATCCACCAACGGATGTCCGCAGTGGATAGCCTAGCCATCATCGGCTCCGGCTACCACTGTTCTGCTGCCTAGGTGCACCTCTCAGAAATCACCCAAGGGCACTCAGTCGGCAAAGCCCCGTGCAAAGCCCCGAGCCTCTCCTGCGGCCACAAAGTCAACATAGCCGGACTCCGGACCTCATGAAATGGTCTCCCGAGCCATCCTGTCGATCCCATGAAATGTCTCTCCCAAAACCGGCGGGACAATATCCTTCCCAGCCTGCAGTCTCGACCATGTCCAAGAGGCCACTATGACGAATCCCCACGGACTCGGCGGTGAACAAAACGAGAGAATACGCGAGAGAATGAAAGCATCCATAGCCACCGTGGTCGCGGCCATATCTGGAGGCCCAAACCTGCCGGGATATCGAAAGGTCAATCCTATCCAGGGGCTACCATCATCCTCTCGGCCTCTCCCAAAGGAATCTGCGAGAAAAGATGCAAGCTTTACCGTCACCGGCACGTCTCCGATCAGCGGAATAGATATAGCCTCGGTCTCGGGACCCCCAATCAAGGCTCACGAAGTCTTCGTACGTTGGGACAATTTCGTTGTAAGAGAAGCGATAAACATGTCTCGGACGTCCCAACTTTCTTTGCGGCTCTCAACAGAGTCCCAATCGGGCGGGAGATCCCTCAAATGCCATAAAGACTTGATCTTGAAGGAAGAATCAAGCGAGTCCCTTGTGATTTTGGAAGTTATGTCTCGCCCAGATTGAAGACCGGATAGAAAATGGTCTCGCTTCCCCCTTTGCAATCGACGGGCTTCTCCATCGCAAAGTGTTCAAAGATGGTGCTTTTAGGTCCAAAATATGCTCTGGGAACAATTGGGACAAGTCTAGAGTGAAAATGAAATGAAATGGCCAAGCCTTGCTTTTATTCGAGAAAATAACCGGCTCGAGACGGGCGTAAGCCGCACGGCTTCATTTTCCCTCAAGGCCATGCCGCACGGCTACATTAGCCCTCTGCGAAAAAAATTCTGCAGCAACCAAAGTTGCTGCCCAAGGGAGTTTTCACCCCACTTTTTCAACCAAAACATGTACAAAAACATATCCGAAGCCATTCAAGCATTTATATACCATTATAAATCATTTTGGCCCGATTTATTGCCCCAATTCCAAGCAAAAAAGTCGCCAAGGCTCGAGATAATATGCAAATTGAGAAATCATAAATTAGAAAAGTAAATAAAATGTAAATACAATGTTTTCGCCCCATCGGCGCCCAAATAAAGCAAAAATAAACAAGTTGTGCATAAAAATTGTTCATTGTTTGTTTTTGTTCCAAATCTATCCTAGAGACCTCCTAGGCCTCGGATTCTTCTTCCTCCTCATCGCTCGGCTCATAGATGCTAGCCTCCCTCATCAAGTCCTCCAGTCGCTCACGTCGAGACAAATGGACATTATCGTGCCCGTACTCGGCCAGGTGCTCCCGAGAATGTCGGCGTTGGGTCCCCGCCCGAGGCATGGCCTTTGGAAGAGTATTCTGGCCGATGAGGTAGGCAGCTGTGCCCCAGACGTGCCGTCTCTTGCGCCCGAGCTCCTGTGCATCCATTGCCGCCTTCGAAGCGCGAGCCGGCTTCCTCGAAGAGGCAGGCACATGTCCTTCCGGCCCTATTGCACGACCGGCCTATCGTAAGTGCGAGGCGGAACTGAGAAAAAGAAGAAAATCTCGAAAAATCTCGAGAAAATTGCAAAAAAAAAAAAAAAGAAGCGAGAAAATGCGAAAGCTAAAAAGGGAATAAGACCCTAAAAGTATACTCGCGGTGCTATCGGGCGGCAAGGTGTCTTGGGGCTCCCTAGCATCGGGGACGGTATCCTCATCCTCCTCGGCACTCCATGGACCACGTAGGACGGATGCGCGGGAGGGATCGGCGGGTCGATAGGCTCATCCTCCCCATATCCACGAGTGACCGCCCGGCTTCACTAGCTTCCGTGGCGTCCTCGGGCGGCTCCCACAAACACGGCGTAGGGGTGTCCATGTCAAAGTACTCCTCTGCGGCCACGCACACTGGTACCTCGCTATCTCATCCTCAGCCAATCCACAGGCTGCGGCATCCGTCTTTGGAGGATCGTGTGGAGTAATGGCGTCGATGGAGGGACATGGCCATCTTTGCCTCGAGAAACGGTCCCCCAAGTAAATGACATCACATGTCGGCCCAGTGAGCCACCTCCTGCGCCTCGTCACATCAATGGCATCTCCCAGCCAAGATCTCTCAGGATACACCGCCCCATGGGTAGAAGTCCACTCCGTCATGCCCGTCCACATTGATGGCGGCCTCACCATTTTGTAGTCGAAAGTGATCCAGGGTCTTCCCAGTGAATTTATCCCTCGCATCTCCCCTCCGGCGAACCATAGCGGGGAAGATGGTGACATCACTCTCTTTGGTTCCAAGGGAAGAACCCGATCACCTCACAAAACCAGGCTGCATGTTCAAAAACATCAAAAGGTCATTTTTCTCATAAGAAGTCTCAAGACGGAAAAGAGAAAAGAGAAGAGAAAGAGAGGCTACCTCAAGGGCAAATGAGAAGCGATCCATGGAAGCGGCTTTGTTCCGTGTACATGTCCAACGAGAAGTACAACTCCGCCAATCCGGCCTCGCCCCAAGAGACCGTCCCTATCCCATCCACATCCTCCGAAGAGTCGAGGAGGCAAGTCATGGCCGGCGTCCCGAGAATTAGCAAAGATAGTGGTGATAGCATCAACCATATGAATGCTCTAGCCGAGTGGCAGGCGATCACATCATTAGCGGCAAAGTTACGCATGCAAGTCTGAGCGCCACCTCGGCGTTCCGCGTCTCCATCCCGGCCCCTTGGGAATCGGCTCAAACCCGACCAAAGCCTGGAATTCCTCGGGCGTAATGTGGTCTCTCAAGTCACGGGCCTCCCGGTGAAGCGTAGGCCGGTAATAGGCTGTGAAGTCGGCGGGAGTCACTGTCAGCTCTCCCCAGCTCAGGTGAAAGCTATGGGTACTATCCCACCAGAACTCAGATAGGGCCTGGACCAATCCCTTACTCTTAGAGGTGATGTGAACACCCCTGCCGATGTCCTCTACAAACGCATCCAGACCGGTAGCCCTCACCAAATTCTTGGGATTCACCCCATTCTTCTCGAAATCCGGCATCCTCTGCCAAAGCTTAACTGCTATCTCCGATGGTCCTCTAGACTTGTTCTCCTGTAGACAAGCACAAAAAAGAAGTGTCAGTCCTTCATCATTTTCAAAAGCATGCATATATTCACAAAAATGCACATATTTTCAAAAGAAAAGCATTCACAAAAATTTTTCTAGCATTATTTGCATAAAAAAAAAAGCGTCTTTCATCACTTGAAACGCGTCATGTCAAGTCCCATTGCTTTCCTAAAACACAAAATCACAATTTTCACAATTCTTTGCACATAAGCATTATCTTTTCAAATAAAATGGCATGCATGAATCATTTTCATCTTCCAAAATCATGTTTTCTCATTGAAAATCAGAATTTTGACCTAGTTCTAGCACAAGGCAAGAACTCCGTCTCATATTTAGACAATTTTTCATTCTTACTTTATTTGCGAGAAAAAAGTGGGTCATTCCCATTATTTTTGTCAAACAAATTGCATATTCTTAGCCTCATAGGTTGTTCATGCATCTCAAAGTCATTCAAAAATCCTAGAAAATTCCTAAAATTCGGGTCAAGTCCTAAATCATTCAAAATTCAAGCAAAATCATCGGAATTGAGCAAATTAAGAATGCTTACCCCAACCGATCGCGGGTTCGTTGATTTATGCTCCCTTCTCCCCGGATAGAGCTCCGATGGAGGCGTAAGGAAGTCATACTTCCTCTCCGTCCGAACGAGCTCCTTTCTCCTCCTTCTCGCAGCCGCGGAGATGTTCCTTCTTGCTTGCCTCGGTATGGGATTGCCCTCCGGATCCATTCCAATCGATAGAAGCAAAAGGAATTGAAGAATTTTGAAGAAATTCTCTCCTTTCTCTCTCTCTTCCTCGGCAGTTCTTGGGCGGCAATAATGCCCAATGCCCGTTCAAACCTGTTTTAAATAATCTGGAAAAAACAGGTCTCTAGCCGTACGGCTCCTTTTTCTCCATCTCATGCCGGGCGGCTTCATTCGCTACGGCGAAATTACAATCCACCTTTGGACCTTCCACTTGGGCATGCAATTTCCGTTATCTTTTAACCAAGATAACATCTTTTTCAGAAAATATCCCTTATCTCTTTAGCAATCAAGCTCTATTCCCAGTCGCCTCCGTTAATTCCGTTATAACGGGATAACGCTAGGTGACAACCTCCGAATTGTCAAGTTTCTCTCAACTTAAGCTACCTCTATCCAGAATAGTGACGTACGCTTAAGTTTCTCTCAACTTAAGCTACCTCTATCTCGAATAGTGACGTACGCTCAAGTTTCTCTCAACTTAAGCTACCTCTATCTCGAATAGTGACGTACGCTCAAGTTTCTCTCAACTTAAGCTACCTCTATCTCGAATAGTGACGTACGCTCAAGTTTCTCTCAACTTAAGCTGCCTCTATCCCGAATAGTGACGTACGCTCAAGTTTCTCTCAACTTAAGCTACCTCTATCTCGAATAGTGACGTACGCTCAAGTTTCTCTCAACTTAAGCTACCTCTATCTCGAATAGTGACGTACGCTCGAGTTTCTCTCAACTTAAGCTACCTCTATCTCGAATAGTGACGTACGCTCAAGTTTCTCTCAACTTAAGCTACCTCTATCCCGAATAGTGACGTACGCTCAAGTTTCTCTCAACTTAAGCTACCTCTATCCCGAATAGTGACGTACGCTCAAGTTTCTCTCAACTTAAGCTACCTCTATCCCGAATAGTGACGTACGCTCAAGTTTCTCTCAACTTAAGCTACCTCTATCCCGAATAGTGACGTATGCTTAAATCATTCAAACTTTGGCAACCCATATCTCTGATTCGAAAGAGATTGAGACGTATGCTCAAGTTCACCAAACTCTAGCTACCTCTATCCACTCGATAGTGACGTCAGCTCTAGTTTCAATCAGGTGACAGCCTCCATTAATTGTCAAAATCTCAAGAATCCTAGACATCGTTCCTAACTATCTAGTGATGCTTGAACTACGATCAAGGCTTGATTCCTCCGGGATACGTAGGTAGCCTTTTATAAAAGGTCCAGCCATTCGACCACTTTGGTCACCCTGTTTCTTTGTCACTCCTTAGTGATAAAGCAGCCCCTCATAGAAGTTCAGATATCCGACCACCTTGGTCACTCCTAGCATATCCCCAGTAGGATCAATTGCTTGACCTCCTAGGTCATTTTCTCTTCTTTTTCCCCAGCAAGAGACCAGTTTCTCTTCTTCCTCCCCCAGCGGATCCTAATTCCGAACTACGGCCTGGCTTGATTCCTCCGGGATACGTAGGTAGCCTTCCAAAAGGTTCAGCCACTTGACCGTCTTGGTCACCCAATCCGTCTCGGCATTCGCCAGATCGGATCCTTTTCTATCGACAACCCCACTCACCTTGCAAGTGACGTTGCCGAGGGGCTTCTGTAAGTACCCAAATCTGGCTCATGCCTTCCGGTTAATTTTCCCGACAATTTCGGTAAGTTTTCCGGTAATTCCCCAGACCTTCCCAGCGTTAGGAACACATTCGGAACTGTTTTTTATTAAATAAGGGCTGAAGGGGATCCTTCCTAATTAAGAAACACGTTTTTCTTAATTAGGAAGGAGGGTTCTAGAATTTGCCACCTTGCATGGTTCTAGAATGCTGAGTCATTCAGGATAAGCCCGCACGGCTGCATTAGCCCAAGGTCTATGGCCGCACGGCTTCATTAGCCTTATCCAGACTGCCTATAAATAGAGCCCTCCTCTACCCATTTCAACACACAACAACAATACACACAATCCATAGCAATACACTCAGTCACTCCCAAGACGTGAAGAATATTGGTGAAGGCTTAAGAAGGTGAAGAAGAAGGCCAAGAAGCTCCCTCCCTCCTCCTTGAAGATCCAAGACCAATCTCTCCTCCTAGCTCCAACCAAAGAAGCAAAGGAAGCAATTGGTAACCTCGCACGCCCTAACCTTGCTTTTAATTGATATACTTGCTCATTGCATTCATATATCTTGCTTGGGACTTGGCATTCATAGTTAAAGATCACATCTTTATCACCCCTTTTCCTTTTTGCATGCATTAAGACCTCATTTGTCATAAAAATGTAGTCTTTTTTCATAAAGGTGTATCCTTTGCACCTAAAACTCCCATTTTCTAATAAAAATGTCATTTTTATGCATCATTTGCATATAAAAATCCAATCTTTTCAATAAAAATGCATCCTTTGCATTCAAAACCCCTTGTTCAAGCATCATTTGCTTTAAAGACCATGTCTTTACCATAAACTAGCATCATATGCTTTTCAAAATGCAATCTTTATGCATCATTTGCATAATGAATGCCAATTTCTTCAACAAAAATGCATCATTTGCATAAAAATCAAATCTTTATGCATCATTTGCAATAAAGATTATTTCTTTAAACTAAGTGCATCATTTGCAACCCAAAAATGTCATCTTTTCATTAAAGTGTCATTTTTCATCATGCATTCCCCCTTTCCCCCAACCTTGGAACGGACCGGTGTAAAAGATCCTATCTTTACATCGTTCCTTCCATTAAAGGTTCACGATTTCTTTAGAAAGGGACACCTTGAACCCTATATCTCCGATTATCGCTTAAGAAAGAGTATGAAGCCTCTATACGAGGTCGACCGTCTTAAAGCGTAGGATTGATGGGCTAAGGACCCTCCTTTTCTAAAGAACCTCATCTTTGACCAAAAGAGAGTCATTCTCTCGATCACGCAAGTCCCGAGGGTCCCGAGGTTAAAATGCGATGATCACAAGTCATAAGATGAGGACGGGATCATAATCCCAAATACATAAAATTCCAAGGAATCCCGAGCGACAACCAACAAATGGTTTGTACGTCCGGAAGATAACTTGGGACATTCCCCCCCCCCCTTATTTTCAAACACATGCACACAAGAAAGCACGCAAGCAAGCACGATTAATGAAATCTTGGGAGACTTGCTCCGGCAAGGCACTTTGGGTGAACGCCAAACGTTCTTCCCAAGGGGTAACTTAACCTCCGAACCCAAGTAAAACCTTTTTTTCAAAGTTTTGAGGTAATCAAAATGGCGTGGCGACTCCGTTTTTCAAATAACTCGGATGTCTTCAAACTCGCGTGAATCCAACACAAAGTTTGGGCACCACATTCACACCCGCATCATCCATCTCAAAGACCGGAGGGATCCTGACCGCTATATTTGTGCCCGCACGATCTATGACCGCTGGGTCCGTGCCCGCAGATGGTATGACCGCTGGGTCCGTGCCCGCTCAAGGTATGACCGCTCCATCCGTGCCTGCGTCAAATACCTTTGATGGGCACATACCTGACTCCCGGTTATCTCACCAGACTCCCGGTTAATGTCAAGCCTTACTGAGCAAGTTAGCTTACTGGCTTTGACATGCAAGTTGCCGGCTCCCCCATCACGCATTTAATGCGGCTCAGACAGGCGCCTACTATTTCCTTTAATGCGCCAAGCCATGTACACGGCTCATGTCCCTTTCAGCCATGTCCCCTTTACAGTCAATGTTCCCTCCCTGACATGACCAATTAGCTGCGGACACGTGGAGGCGGTCAAATACCAAAGTGCCCTCTAGGGCTGATCTCATTGCTTACATCAACAAGCACCTCTCCATTGCCTATAAATAGAAGACCTTTGTCCCCTTGGGCAAGGTAAGTTCCAAATATATTGAGTAAGCCCTATTACTCTAAACCCTAAACACTTACACACACTCCAAGACATTCAAACGTCTTATATATCTCAGTATTCTTACTCTCACACCCGAGGGCCTGAGTTGGAGTAACATCCAACTTTGACCTTAACGGTGCTTGTTTGTGTTGTGTTCTAGGTACAATAAACCACCAAATATATCAAGCCAGATATCCTTGAACCGCTCTTGACCCTGAAAAGCTTGGCGTCATCAGTGGTTCCATTGCCGGGAAACACGACTTTCATTTGTTTTCCCGTTTAAAAATCTTTGTTTTCAGGCACACTTTGTGTCCTAAGTAGCTGACTGTCAAAAGACACTTCTTTTCAGTCATTTTTCTTCTTTTTAAAGAGTATGTCTAAAACCTTGCAAAACGCTGGTCATTTGACCATGGAGGAGGATAACCAGGCCTCACGTTCCAATGCCAATAAGGGTAAGGCTACGACCTCCGTTTTTAACAGAATTGGGGCACGTTCTCAGCCACAACACAGCCTCTCCCCTGGTCAGAGGGCTATACACAAGCTAACCGACGAAATTCGTGCGGAGAAAGCCCAAGCCCTCCTAGACAACAGCCCCAAAACTCCCCAAGCTAATATAAAAAACACCGCTTTAACCACTCCACTCTCCCCGGAGCAAATCCTGAGGAGGCAAGAGATTCTGGCCTCCAAATCCAAGTTGATCGCTGAGGCCATGGCCGTCGCTGATGCTCAAATGGAGATGTTCGAAATAGAGGCCAACGGAGGGCTCCAGTTTCCCCAAGGGTCACAAAGGTTCTCCCAACGAGCTCCCCCTAAATCGCTTGCTAGTCAAGATAGGGGAGCAAACCGGGTTGAACCAACCCTTGATCGCGGACAGCCGGCCAGACGCAGTGTGGTGCATGTAGAGGATAGCGAGGAGGTTGGAGAAGAGGCCCAATCAAATCTACGTGCGAAGTCCAAAGCCAGACCCTTGGCTCCGGCCAAGGAGAAGGCCGTGACTCCACGGGCTAAAAAGCAAAAGGTTGATAATCAGAACCCAAAATTTATCAAGTTTATGAACGAGATGTGGGAGACCCACCAAAAGGCCGGCCAGAGGTGTGGCCGCACCATGGATGCCTTCACTGATAAGATCGCCAGGGCACCTATTCAGAGGGGCAAGCCCCCCCAGATGGACACCTATGATGGCTCTAAAAATGCCAAGAGCCATATGGGACGATTTGAGGGACAAATGGCTTTATTTTCCTCGGACGAGTCCGTGATGTGCAAAGCATTGGCTGCAACTTTCACGGGCAACGCCCTGTCTTGGATGTTGGCTCTCAAACCATGGTCCATCCAATCCTTCAGCCAGTTTAGAAGCATCTTTCTCAATGCCTTTGCTGGGGCAGGTGTGCCCGCTAGACCAAAGACAGACCTTGTCTGCATCAAGCAGGCCCCAGGCGAGCCTACAAAGGATTACATATCTCGATTCAGAAAGGTGAGCGAGGAAATTGTGGACCTAGAGGAAGGAGACATCAGACTCTGTTTTGAGGGCGGCCTCAGCTCCTCCTTCCTCAAAATGAATTTTGCCTCCAACCGGCCTAAAACCGTGGAGGAGATGTATGAGAGGGCCTCGGCCATTGCATCCGCCGAAGAGCCCAGTGTGCCCGCTTCCCGAACTTCAGCGAAAGAGAGAATAAGCCAAGTCCAAGAGACTACCCCAGAGCCTGCCCGCACAAACAACCAGGGCAAGAACAGAGGTCGTGGGTCGGATAAACTCCGGAAGACAGTAGATGAAACGGTTTACACCGAGCTCACTGAGCCAAGAGTGGTAATCATGAGAGCCTCAGACTTTCCTCCTCCTCCCCCAATGCTTCGAAAACCAAATGAGAGGAGTAGGGCTAAGTTCTGTGAGTATCACAACGACCACGGGCACGGAACTGAGGACTGCTTCCAGCTGAAGCGAATAATCCAGCAAAAAATCAATGACGGGGAGCTAACCAAGTGGGTTAAAGGAAACAACAATGCCCCCAATAATAATAATCAGCAGCGGGCACGAAACACGCGTGGCCCGAAGAGGAATGAGAGAGACCCCTATGATGATGATTTGGGGGATTATGACATTAATTTCATTGGCGAGGAGCCTCCCTCCAATAAACAGCTCTCCCTTCAGATTTGAACGTTGGAAAAAGTTTTCTCAATCCCCGCAATGGCTCCGGAGGAAGAGCAAGAAATAGGGTTCAAAAAGAGTGAACTTGCCTCCTCCCTATTTCACTCTACTCAGCCCCTAACTATCCATATGAAAATCAACCGGGCCAACATACACCGAGTTTTGGTTGATACAGGGGCGGCCAGGGACATACTCTACTATCATACCTTGATAGGCATGAGAATGACCGAGGCTAATCTCGCTCCTTATGCGGGCATGCTTGAGGGGTTCACCAACCACGCCGTGGGGGTAAATGGGACGATTGTGTTTGAAGTAACTATTGGGGAAAATCCCATGCAGAAGATGGCCAAGATAACATTCATGGTGGTCGATCTTCCTTCCCAATACAATGCCATTCTTGGCGTAACTGCTCAGGCCGAATTGGGAATAGTTGCTTCCGTCCCCCACCAAAGGGTGAAATTTAACACCCCGGGCGGGGTTGCTACCATCAAGAACCAGCCCGGGAGATTCCTCCGAGCACTTGAGGAGAAGAGAAAAGCAAATAAAGGCCAGACATCCTGCCCGCAGATAGAGGGCGAGGACACATCGAAGAAGGGAAAGCCCCTAACACTTGTGCCCCCACCCATTCCAATTGGCATGCCTTCTTTCAATACCACTAAGGTGGAGCTCAAGACGAGCAGAAAATCAAAACAGTTGGCCCAGTTGAGGGAGGTTACATTGATTGAGGAATTGAGGGAACAATGGACCGTGAGACCATATATTCCATGGCAGCGCAGACCGGAGCTCAGGTCAACCCCCAACTATTATCATTGACTCCTTGCACAATCGTGAGATCAGCGACCTTCAACCTAACGACGAGCTCGAGGAGGTGGTAATAAACTCCCACTTCCTCGAGCAAACTATTAAGGTTGGGCTGGAAATTCACTGCGAGGAGAGAAGGATCCTCATCGAGTTCCTTAGAGCAAATTGTGATGTGTTCGCTTGGAGGGTGGAGGATATGCAAGGAATCAGCGAGGACGTGATCCTCCATAAAATCAATGATGACCCATCCTTCAAGAACATTCATCAAAAGTCAAGATATTTCTCCCCGGAGAAAGAGATAGCGATCAAGGAAGAGGTGGAAAAATTGCTTAAAGAGGGGATAATAAAGGAAATTACCTACCCAAAATGGCTAGCCAATGTGGTGATGGTCAAAAAATCCAACGGCAAGTGGAGAATGTGTGTTGATTTCACGGATCTCAACAAGGCATGCCCCAAAGACTGCTTCCCTCTTCCTCGCATAGACAGATTGGTGGATTCAATAGCCGGCCACGGAGTATTGAGCTTCATTGATGCATACTCCGGCTACCATCAAATCCAGATGGCTCCTAAAGATGTCCGCTCCGTAGCTTTCATCGCTGCAGGCAAGACTTATTGTTACACAATGATGCCCTTCGGGCTAAAAAATGCAGGAGCCACCTATCAAAGAATGGTCAATCTGGTCTTCAAGAAACAACTGGGCAGAAACCTTGAGGCCTATATTGATGACATGGTTATAAAGACCAAGTAAAACTCCCACGAGCTCGACGTGGAGGAAACCTTCAAAAACTTGCGCCGCAACAACATGAAACTAAATCCCCTAAAATGTGCGTTTGGGGTAAAGGCGGACAAGTTCCTTGGATTCATGGTCAACCAGCGAGGAATAGAGGCTAACCCCGAAAAAATCCAAGCGCTGTTGTGTAAGTACCCCAATCTGGATCACCCTCTTCCGAGCACATGGAAAACACCGCAGACTCACAAACGCAGTCTCGAAGACCTTTGACACTCAAAACCCTCAAAAACCCCAAGCCAAACCAAGGGAGGAACTTTTCTGGGATAAAAAGGGACAAAAGGACCTCTCGGGAATTTTCAGAAAAATTGGAAAAGCAAATAAGGTCCGTACGGACCTCTTTGTTTTAATAATTACTGAATCCCCTTAAAGTCCACAATATTCCCTCAAATCCCGGGGAACATCATTACTGGAATGTATGGTTGGTCCGTACGGACCTCTTTGCATGCCTAGTTGGTCCGTACGGACCTCTTTGCAAAGGAGACATCATCATTCCAGAATATTCTCAATTATCACAGATTCCCTCAAATCGAGGAAAACTAAAATTTTGGATTACCTAAGAGGTCCGTACGGACCTCTTTGCAGTTTTCCTACACTATAAATAGAGGGCTCCCCTCCCTCATTTTCACACATTTTCCTCTTCTCTCCTCTCCCCCAGCCTTCAGGCTCCCCTCTAAGACCCTTCGAGGCACTCCCGGCCCCTTTCGGATCCTTCCGAGGCCTTCCGAGCCCCCTTGCGGTGCTCCGAAGCCTTCCCGAGCGCTCCCGCGATGCTCCCGCGCTGCCCCGAGGCACTCTCGAGGTACTCTGAGGCCCCTCGTGGTACTCCGAGGCCTTGCCTGGTCTTTCCCGAGGCGTCCCGACTCTTTCCGAGTCGAACCGGCAATCCCAACCCACGCCGAACCTCTGCCCGAATCAAACCAACGATTCTAACGCACGCCGAACCTCTGCCCGAATCCAAACAACGATTCCAACGCACGCCGAACCTCTGTCCGAGTGATCCCTGCGATCCCAACGCACGCCGAAACTCTATTCGCAGACAACCGGCCCCTTTTACGAAGCAATCCCGGTCCGTACCGGGACACTATTCCATCCTCAAACACTATTCCCCTGCGGAAGACAGACACGAACCAACATTGGTAAGGCTTCCTTCCTATACTATTTCAATACATTTCAATAAAGCAGTGTACAATGTAGACATCCGACACAGCATGCATTTTTAAAAAAAGCACATACACACACACACAACAGTTAAAGAATATTAGGGATATCCGAAAGACTCGTTTTTACGAGGCGACTCGGGTGAGCTCTAAGATTCTAATATTCTCTTCCCGAGGAGTCATCTGACCTCCGAACTCAAAATCTCATCACACAAAAACAGTTTATTTTAAACTGATGCCCTTTTTCAATGTTTTGGGCTTAATAAAACGGCGTGGCGACGTTACAAAGCGAAAACACGGCGAGACACCTCTCAACTAACGCAAAAGCGGAATAAGCCAGATGTCGGGGCACGAACGCGCTGCCTCTCGGATCCGGGCGACTTTCCCGAACGCGACGCAATGAAATGCGAGATGACCGGGGGCCCCCTCCGCGCGCGAGCCGGATCCCGGGTAATTTCAGTTGGCGACTCCGCTGGGGATATTTTGTTTTAAAAAAAAACTTTTAAACAAAACAAAAGATTTTTAAAACAATGATGAGGGTCAAACTTTCATTTTACCCCTTTCTTTAACTGTTGTGTGTGTGTGCATGTTCTTTACTTTTTTATTTTACAAAAAAAATGAAAATACAAAAAATGCATCAATATACATCTGTGCATACATTTAAAATTCTGCAAAAACTTCTGTTTTACTCAGAAAAATAATTTTAGAGACCGCACACTACGCGCACTGCTGCCTCGGTTACACCGCACACTACTCGCACTGCTGCCTCGGTTATACCGCACGCTACGCGCACTGCTGCCTCGGATACACTGCACACTACAACCCTTAACCCGGAGTGGTCTCAGTTGCAGTTCGTTTGGCCTTCCTACGCCTCTCAGACGCGCACGGGATCATTCCAAACATCCCATCCTAGCCAAGCGTCAACCCTGCACGTTTGAGTCTTGAGTCACTCTCTGTCCAGACTCGGTTGGTTTTTACCCAGTCCGTGTCATACAGCCTGGATACATATACCATGCCGACCATTTTCTGAGTCAAGGCTCGGAACTCAAGATCCCTTGCGCAAGCAAAGCGATGAAAGGTCATGCTAAAATCTTGACCTGATCTTGATTTACGAAGCTACACCCAGACGATGTTCCGTCCCGGATATACATCCATGCCCACATGACACCATGTCATCAAGCCTTTGATACGTCAGCCATGACAATATAACCCAGCCAACGCCTAACGTCACAGATCCCTTGCGCAAGCAAGGTAAAGAGAGGTCATGCCGAACTCTTGACCCGATCTTGACTCAGGTGCCGGCTCGGATCACAATTCACATGGCTAACGCATTAAAACGAACATGACAGGCTCGGTCCTTAGGTTCGGTTTTTTCTTTTAGGCCGGTGGAAACCGCTTGCCCTATATGACCCTCGCCCGGGGCTGTCCACCCTGGGATGTCGAAATACAGGTGTAAAACGAGGGGCTTATAGCCGCACAGATGGTCTCCACTGACCCAGGATGTAGCATAGTTGCGAAAAAGAAGAGCAATCTTTTCCAACCTACCTAGGACTCTGAGAAAACATGTTTTAAGTAAATTAAAACAACAAAAAAAAAACGGAAACCGCATGTCACGTGAGCTTTCCCCCTTTATCCAAGAGGCCTTCCCGTGTCTAAACCTTACCCGTCACCCCCTCCAGCGAACCGAGAGTGATCAAGAATACCCGGGAACTACTCTCTCCGTGTCAAAGCCGCAAGGTCCAACATCCTTCCCACCGCAGTCACCAGGGCAGTCCGTCAGCTCCCCATGGCCAAGTCAGTGGATAACAACGAGGAAAATGGGACCTTACCCCCGAGAAATTTCCCAACCTTGGAAGAAGTTTGGCAGGTCCTCATGACTATTGAGAAACGCCAAGGTGAACAACAAGCCTGGATTGAAGGTGCGATGCACCACTTCGGGACATTAGCCACCCAACTACCTGGGGCTTTCAAGGTCATGCCCGCTCCTGCAGCTTCTAACATCTCTCATTGTCTCCCAGAAGTCAACTTGTTGCCCTCGTACGAGCCATGGAGTTATGACATAAAGCCACAAGACCTCCCGGGGGAAGACATGCCCATTCAGCCTCCTGAGGTCCCGATACCACCGCCGAACAACGAACACATCTGGTGGGACGTCTGCGATTGCAGTGCTTGTCTGGAAATGGAATTCCAAGATGAAATGAACGAAGGCCGTCCTCGAAGAAAGAAGAAACTCTCTTCTCAACAAAAACTGAAGAAGAGGTATGAATCCGGTGACCCCATAGTTGGAACCCTCAGAGAACCCTCAGGAAAGTTTGACTTCTACGTCCTCTACTCCAGCAAGTCTCCTCAGCCTAGCTCTGCACAAGGCCACAGCAACGTCTGCTCCATGATCAGCTGGGACGAGCTCCGCACCGCCACCGAAGGCCTTAAGGTCCAGATACCCCAACCCCTGTCTTGGGAAGATCTCAAAGCCACTGTGGATGTCTCCACAAAAGCTATGATGGTGAACAAATTGAAATGCGCAGTCTGGCCCTACGCCAATCAAGGTCCTCCCATTACAGAGATAGGCGAGACAAGCAAAGCAGTAAAGCCAGAGGTGAACGTTCTGACACGTTCCGGTCAAATCCCGATGAATCCTCCCCGGGCAGACAAAAGGCCAGCCATACCTGAGCCACGAACTGAAAAGGGGCCCTACGCCAAAGAAGCTGAAACCCTGGACCCGAAGGCTGAAGATCGTGTCTTAGCTCAGCTCAAGCGTACTCAGGCTAACATCTCACTCTGGTCCCTACTCACTTCATCTTACCCGCACAAACTCAAGTTGGAAGAAAGTCTGGCCCAGACCATGGTTCCCATCACCGTGACACCTGATGAAGTGGTTCAGATGATTGGCAACGTTAATTAAAGCAACATCATCACCTTCACGGAGCTCGACCTCCCAAAATTTGGGGCTGACCACAATGAGCCTCTCTACATAACAGTTCAACTGGACGAGCGTCGTCTCCCTCGAGTCTTGGTAGATGGGGGATCATCCATGAACGTCCTTCCATCCAAAATGATGGATTTGCTAGGGATCAAAGCAACTAATCTGAAGCCCTCAACTCAGGAAATCAAAGCATACGACTCAACGTCTCGCCCAGTCCTGGGAATAGCCACCTTGAACCTGTGGTTCGGAAAACAAATGGTCCTGACTGACTTCCAAGTCATCGACATCCCGATCACATTCACAGCCATTTTGGGACGCCCTTGGCTACACCAGATCAATGGGGTGGAATCCACGCTCCATCAATGTGTAAAGTTCGTCCAAGGAACAGATCTAACCATCATCTATGGTGATAGCATAGTCACCGAAAGGACCGACACAAACGGCGTCCCGGTCTTAGAGATCAAACACGACGATGATGGCATGATGCTAACAGGGTTCACCATCGAAAGCCCAAAGGCCCAGGTGTGCCACATAGACCTGCCTTTGACTTGGGACAAGATCCCTCCCGCGATGAAAATGATGAAGCACATGAATTACATCCCAGGGCTCGGTTTGGGAAAACGCCATCAGGGTACCCAACAAATCATCAAAATCAAGGAACAGAATACCCTACATGGCATGGGATACATTCCTACTCCCGAACACATTGTTGAAGACAAGGGAGCTGCACAGAAACGCTTCGCAGATAACAAAAGAGGCTTGCACGCAATCTCCGATCTTCGCCCTTACAGCTTCGACATGACCAAGTACTTCACAAAGAAAGCCGACAGTTTGAACGAAGACACAGGAAAGGGAACAGAGCTGATCAACGCCAAACAAAGCTGGCCGATAACCATGGACAAGCTCCGCGAGAACTGGCAAGATTCGAGAGGCCTTAAGCCAAATCCGGTCGAGAAGAGCATTTCTTGATGCACCAACTCTGCCGGGACCCACGACCACCACTATTCACAATCAATTTTGGTTCGGGAAAACCCCCTCTTTGGCAGAAGAACTCGAAAAACTCTCTGTCAACACCCCTGCCCCCAACAAGCGGGACGAGTCTGCATTCGAGCGTGCGCCCAAGACAAAAGCAAAAGACTCCGCAAACGATGCTTGGAACGAGCCACTGCTCCACCTGCTCTTCAATGAAGAAATCGAGGTGCCAGATCTAATCGATTTTGTTTCTGATAACTCCATGATATCCATGATCGGGAACGGTGACACAAAGCCTTTCAAACCCCACCTCCTATCAAGCTCATTGCCACTCAATAACTGGGCCACCTTCTCCGGACCCACCGCCAGCAAAAGGAACATGATCGAACAACTTGGTCGACCCTCGAGTCCTAGAGTCCGGTGTCAAAACCCGTCCTGAGTCCATTATCTTTGATTTTGAGTCTCTCGAGTCATCTGATGGCCTCACGCCAGAAGATTACGAACTCATTGCCAATAATGTATTCCCGTATGCTCTTAATGAATGCTTCGATCTTTCCGGGTATCCTCTCATTGCATCTTTAACAACTGATAAATTAACTAACACACAAACAGTTAATAACGATTCACTTGATAAAGAAGCGAGACACATTAAACGAACAATACATTAAGCACATCTTTAAGCATGTTGTCAAACGAGAGAAAAACCGGGCCCAAGCTGTCGAGGAGGTTTTAACCAAAGTGAATTTGGGAACTGCTAAAGAGCCAAAAGAGACGCAAATCGGAAGTTTCTTCACCGACACAGAGCAAGACGCATTGACTGCACTACTCAAAGAGTTCGTGGACGTGTTCGCTTGGTCTTACCGAGACATGCCCGGATTAGATCCGAACATTGTAGAACATCGGATCCCCTTGAATTTGCGAAGCTAAGCCCGTGCAAGCAAAAGCTACGCCGAATCAAGCCAGAATGGTCTTTACAAGTCAAGGAAGAGATCGAGAAGATGCTCCGCGTCGGCTTCATCAGGTTGATCGAGTACCCTACTTGGCTCTCCAACATAGTCACGGTCACCAAGGCCAACGAAAAGTGCGCTACTGCGTAGACTTCCGAGATCTCAACAAAGCAAGTCCCAAGGACGATTTTCCACTACCGAACATCGACATGTTGGTAGACACTACAGCCAATTTCGAGGTCAAGTCTTTTGTGGACGGGTTTCCTGGCTTGCACAATCAAATCAAGATGGCCGAAGAAGATCAAGAAAAACGGCCTTCACAACCCACTGGGAACTCATGCTACGGTGATGCCGTCAGGACTAAAGAACGGCGGGGCTACCTATCAACGGGCGACAACCGCCCTCTTCCACGATATGATCCACAAGGAGATCGAAGTGTACGTCGATGACATGATCGTCCACTCAGAAAGGGATCGGATGGACAACACCTCACGGACACTGAGAAAGTTCTTCGATCGCCTCAGAAAACACTCGATGAGGTTAAACCACGCCAAATGCACATTTGGGGTCACCGAGGCAAAGTCTTGGGATACATGGTCACCGAGCGAGGCATCGAGGTTGATCCTCAAAAGATCAAGGCCATGATCGAAATGAGACCACCGCAAACTCAAACAGAGGTGAAAAACTTCATGGGCCGCCTACGGTATATCGGCCGCTTCGTCAATCAATTGACCTCCACTGTCAGCGAGCCAATCTTCAAACTAATGAAGAAGAACGCCGACGTTGAATGGAACTCGGAATGCCAAGATGCCTTTGAAGAAATAAAGGCGTACCTTGTGAGTCCCCGATTCTCTGTCCTCCTCACGAGGAGAAGCCACTTTGTTGCTATACCTAAGCGTGACCGACACCGCAGGTTGGGGCCATGCTCTGTCAAGAAAAGAAAGAGTCACGAGTTGAGAACGCCATCTACTTCGTCAATCAAAAGTTTCAAGGCGAACTCAACTACTCGGCTCTCGAAAAAACTGCGCAGGCTCTAGTATGGGTCGTCGGAAAATTATGGCACTACATGCGATCGCACACGGTTCACTTGGTTTCCAAAATGTACCCGATCAAATACCTCTTCGACAAAACATCTCTCGTCAATGAGGCTCGCCAAATGGTCTTTCTTCCTAGCGGAATTTGACATCAAGTAGGTGAACCAAAAGTCAATCAAGGGACGGGCAATGGCCGAACAAGCCGGCTGACTTCCCAGCCGACGAGGCTCGAGGCCCCGAACCACAATTCCCGAGACGAGGGAATCTTCGCACTTGAAGGCGAAAATCGATGGCAACTGTTCTTCGATGGAGCAGCCAACAAAAAAGGAAATGGCTTCGGTATGCTCTTGGTCGATCCCAAGGACGAGCACACCCCAATCGCCATAAACCTCAATTTCGAGGTAACCAACAATGCCGCCGAGTATGAAGCCTGCGCCACCGGACTACAGGCCGCTCT
The DNA here is from genome assembly GCA_022495995.1 of Adenophora triphylla var. japonica. NCBI lineage: Eukaryota > Viridiplantae > Streptophyta > Magnoliopsida > Asterales > Campanulaceae > Adenophora > Adenophora triphylla. The sequence goes on from JAFEMH010000897.1 coordinate 236,805, forward strand.
CGAAAGGAATGTCCGAAACTCGAGGTTTATGGGGACTCGGCCACGATCATCAACCAAGTTTCCAACAAATGGAAAACCATAGACCCGAGGCTTGCAAAAATACCATGCGTGCATGGAAGACCTCATCACACAATTCGAAGAGGTCACCTTCCACTACTTGCCGAGAGACCGAAACCGGTTTGCAGACGCCTTAGCCACCTTGGCTTCACTCGTGGAAATCCCTGAGGGAAAAGCAATCAAGCCCTTCAAAGTCGGACGAAAGGAAATTCCCGCCTCTTGTTGCGAGATCGAACCGAGCCCATGAATGTGTGCCCAAAATTTTTGTTTATTGGAATTCACGCGAGTTTGAAGACATCCCAGGAGTTATTTGAAAAACGGAGTCGCCACGCCATTTTGATTACCTCAAAACTTTGAAAAAAGGTTTTATGGGTTCGGAGGTTAAGTTACCCCTTGGGAAGAACGTTTGGCGTTCACCCAAAGTGCCTTGCCGGAGCAAGTCTCCCTAGATTTCATTAATCGTGTTTGCTTGCGTGCTTTCTTTGTGTGCATGTGTTTGAAAATAAGGAGGGAATGTCCCAAGTCGTCTTCCGGACGTACAAACCATTTGTTGGTTGTCGCTCGGGATTCCTTGGAATTTATGTATTTGGGATTATGATCCCGTCCTCATCTTATGACTTATGATCATCGCATTTTAAACCTCGGGACCCTCGGGACTTGCGTGATCGAGAGAATGACTCTCTTTTGGGTCAAAGATGAGGTTCTTTAGGAAGGAATGTCCTTAGCCCATCAATCCTACGCTTTAAGACGGTCGAGCTCGTATAGAGGCTTCATACTCATTCTTAAGCGATAATCGGAGATATAGGGTTCAAGGTTATCCTTTTCCTAAAGAAATCATGAACCTTTAATGGAAGGAACGATGCAAAGATGAGAACTTTTACACCGGTCCGTTCCAAGGTTGGGGAAAGGGGAAATGCATGATGAAAAATGAATCTTTAATGAAAAAGATGACATTTTTAGGTTGCAAATGATGCTTTTTGATTGAAAGAAATGATCTTTATGCAAATGATGCATAAAGATTTGATTTTTATGCAAATGATGCATTGAAAAAGGGGTTTTGATGCAAAGGATGCATTTTTATTGAAAAAGATTTGATCTTTATATGCAAATGATGCATAAAGATAACATTTTTATTGGAAAATAGGGATTTTAGGTGCAAAGGATGCACCTTTATGAAAAAAGACTACATTTTTATGATAAATGAGGTCTTAATGCATGCAAAGGGGAAGGGGATGATAAAGATGTGATCTTTAAGCTACCAAGTCCCAAGCAATATAAAGACAATGCAATGAGCAATTTATAAAGCAATTAGGATGCAAGGATAGGGTGTGCGAGGTTACCAATGACTTCCTTTGCTTCTCGGGACGGAGCTAGGAGGAGAGGTCGATCTTTGGTCTTGAGGAGGAGGGATGAAGCTTCTTGGCCTTCCTTCTTCTTCTTCTTGAATTCCAGCGGTTTCTTCACGTCTTTCGAGTGGATTGAGTATTTTCTCATATATTGTGTGTTTTGAAATGGGTAGAGGAGGGCTCTATTTATAGGCGATGCAGGATAAGGCTAATGAAGCCGTGCGGCTGCGAGCTCTTTGCAAATGAGGCCGTGCGGCATTATCCACAATGACTCGGCATTCTAGAACCATGCAAGGTGGCATCATTCTAGAAGCTCTCCTAATTAAGAAAACGTGTTTTCTTAATTAGGAAGGCTCCTTACAGCCATAATTTTAAATTTGGGTGTTCCGGGACATTTCAGGAACACTAGGAAGGTCAGGGAATTACGGAAATTTACCGAAATGTCGGGAAAATTAACTGGAAGGCATGAGCAGTTGGGTACTTACGAAGCCCTCGGCAACGTCACTTGCAAGGCGAGTGGGGTTGTCGATAGAAAAGGATCCGATGCGGCGAATGCCGAGACGGATTGGGTGACCAAGGTGGTCGAATGGTGAACCTTTTGGAAGGCTACCTACGTATCCGGAGGAATCAAGCCGGAGCCGTAGTTCGGAATTAGGATCCTGCGGGGAAGGAAGAAGAGAAAATGACCTAGGAGGTCAAGCAATTGATCCCTCTTTGGGGATATGCTAGGAGTGACCCAGGTGGTCGAATATTTGAACTTCTATGAGGGGCGCTTTGTCATTTGCGAGGGGTGACAAAGGAACGAGGGTGACAAAGTGGTCGAATGGTGGACCTTTTATAAAAGGCTACCTACGTATCCGGAGGAATCAAGCCTTGATCGTAGTTCAAGCATCACTAGATAGTTAGGAACGATGTCTAGGATCCTTGAGATTTTGACAATTCGGAGGAGGTCACTGAAGAAGTTTAGAGCTTATGGCGCTATCTCTTTATGACGGAGATAGAGGTAACTTAAGTTGGGAAACTTGAGCGTACGTCACTATTCGCGGATAGAGGTAGCACAAGTTGGAATGACTTGGGCATACGTCACTATTCGCGGATAGAGGTAGCACAAGTTGGAATGACTTGGGCATACGTCACTATTCGCGGATAGAGGTAGCACAAGTTGGAATGACTTGGGCATACATCACTATTCGCGGATAGAGGTAGCACAAGTTGGAATGACTTGGGCATACTTCACTATTCGCGGATAGAGGTAGCACAAGTTGGAATGACTTGGGCATACGTCACTATTCGCGGATAGAGGTAGCACAAGTTGGAATGACTTGGGCATACTTCACTATTCGCGGATAGAGGTAGCACAAGTTTAGAGTTACGACAATTCGGAGGTTGTCACACTAGTGTTATCAGTTATCCCGTTATAACGGAAGCGGCGGGAATAGAGCTTGATTGCTAAAGAGATGAGGGATATTTTACGAAAAGATGTTATCTTGGTTAAAGATAACGGAAATTGCATGCCAGTGGAAGGTCCGAGGCGGGATTGTAATTTACGCTCGGAGCGAATGAAGCCGCCCGGCATGAGATGGAGAAAAAGAAGCCGTACGGCTAGAAACAGTTTTTCAGATTATTTAAAATCAGTTTTGAACGGGCATTGGGCATTTGTTGCCGCCCACTTCAGAGAGAGAGAAGAGAGAGAATTTTCGAAATTCTTCAACCCCTTTTTGCTTCCCTTTGATTTGAAATGGATCCGGAGGGCAATCCCATACCAAGGCAAGCGAGGAGAAACATCTCGGCGGCCGCGAGAAGGAGGAGGAAGGAGCTCGTGAGGACGGAGAGGAAGTATGACTTCCTTACGCCTCCATCGGAGCTTTATCCGGGAGAAGGGAGCATAAATCAACAAACCCGCGATCGGTTGGGGTAAGCATTCTCATTTTGCTCAAATCGATTGATTTTGCTTGAATTTTGAATGATTTAGGGCTTGACCCGAATTATAGGATTTTTCTAGGATTTTTTTTTTTTTTTGAATGATTTTGAGATGCATGAACAACCTATGAGGCTAAGAATATGCAATGTGCAATTTGTTTGGTGAAAAATATGAGAATGACTCACTTTTTCTCGCAAAATGAAGTAAAAAAATTTTTTTAAAATATGAGACGGAGTTCTTGCCTTGTGCTAGAACTAGGTCAAAATTCTGATTTTCAATGAGAAAAACATGATTTTGGAAGATGAAAATGATTCATGCAGGCCATTTTTTTTTTTTTTTTTTTTGAAAAATAATGCTTATGTGCAAAAAATTGTGATTTTGTGCTTTAGGAAAGCAATGACGCGTTTCAAGTGATGAAAGACACGTTTTTGATGCAAAAGTTATGCTAGAAAAACTTTTATGAATGCTTTTCTTTTGAAAATATGTGCACTTTTGAATATATGCATACTTTTGAAATGATATGAAGGGCAGACGCTTCTTTTGATGTGCTTGTCTACGGGAGAACAAGTCTAGAGGACCGTCGGAGGTAGCGGTCAAGCTTTGGCGAGAGGATGCCGGACTTTGAGAAGGATGGGATGAATCCCAGCGGTGGTGAGGGCTACGGCTTGGATGCATTTGTAGAGGCTATCGGTAGGTGTCCACATCACCTCTAAGAGCAAGGGCTTGGTCCGGGCCCTATACGAGTTACGGTGGGACGGTACACATAGCTTTCACACGAGTGGGGAGAGGCGCGGTGACTCCTGCCGATTTCACCGCTATTACGGGCTTACGAGTTCACTTGGGAGGCCCGTGACTTGGAGGGACCATATTACGGCGGAGGAGTTTCGGGCTTTGGTCGGGTTTGAGCCGATTCCGGAAGAGGCACAGGGATGGAGACACGGAATGTCGAGGTGGCGATCCAGGACTTCCATACGAAATTTTCTTGCTAATGATGTGGCCCTTGGCCAGTGGCTAGAGCATTCATATGGTTGATGCTATCGGTCACCATTTTTGCTAGTGCAGGACGATAGCTATGACTTGCCTCCTCGACTCTCTGGAGGATGTTGGCGGGATTGGGACGGTCTCGTGGGGAGAGGCCGGATTGGCGGAGCTATACTTCTCCACTGGATATGCGTAATACGGCCCGGAACAAAGGCTGCCTCCATGGATTGCTTCTCTTTTGCCCTTGAGGTAGTCTCCTTTCTTTTCTCTTTTTCTCTTTTCTGTCTTGAGACTTTTATAAGAGAGAGAATGACCTTTTGATGTTTTGAACATGCGAGGCTGGTTTTGCGAGGTGATCGGGTTCTTCCCTTGGAACCGGCGAGTGATGTCACCATCTTCCCTGCTATGGTTATTTGGAGAGACGCGAGAGATAAATTCACGGGAAGACCCGGATTACCTTCGACTACAAAATGGTGAGGCCGGTCATCAGCCGGGATGTGCACTATGGAGTGGACTTCTACCCACAGGGCGGTATCCGAGAGATCTTCTTTGGGAGATGCTATAGAGGTGACGAGGCGAGAGGAGGTGGCTCAGGGCTGACATGTGATGTCATTTATGGGGGACCGCTTCTCGAGACGGCATGGTCATGTTCCCCACTAGATGCCATTACTCCTTCGACCCTCCGGCCACGGATCTTTGCGGCCCGAGGGCGCCGGAGGATGAGATAGCGAGGTACCGGGCGGGCGTAGGCTGCGGAGGAGTACTTCGACATGGACACCCCCTACTGTTTGTGTTTGTGGAGCGGCGCTGAGGACGCCACGAAGCTAGTGAAGGCGGCGGTCACTCGGGGATATGGGGAGGATGAGCCTCTTGACCCGCCGATCCCTCACTGCACATCATCTATGTGGTCCATGGAGTGCCAAGGAGGATGAGGATACTGTCCCCGATGCTAGGGAGCCCCGGTACACCTTGCCGCTGATAGCCTTTGTAAGTGTACTCTTAGGGTCTTATTCCCTTTTTAGCTTTCAGATTTTACGCTTTTTGCTATTTTACGAGATTTTACGAGATTTTTCTCTTCTTTTTCTCGGGTTCCGGCTCGCACTTATGATAGGGTGGTCGGGCGGAATAGGGCTGGAAGGACATGTGCAGGTCTCTTCCCGAGGAAGGCGCTGCGCTTCGAAGGCGGCGCGGATGCTGCAGGAGCACAGGCGCGAGACGGCATGTCGGGGGCACAGCGTCTACCTCATCGGCCTCGGAGTACTCTTCCCGGTGCTATGCCTCGGGCGGGGACCCAACCGACATTACGGGCGGTGGTGAGTATGGGCACGATAATGTCCATTTATACGATGTGAGTGACCGGGAGGACTTGATGAGGAGGCTAGCATCTGGTGACGGCGATGAAGATGAAGAAGAATCGGAGGCCTAGGAGGTCTCTAGAATAGATTTGGAACAAAAACAAACAATTTACAATTTTTATGCACACTTTGTTTATTTTTTGCTTTATTTGGGCGCCGATGGGGCGAAAACATTGTATTTACATTTTAATTGCTTTTCTAATTCATGCTTTTTCAATTTGCATATTATCGAGCCTTGGGGCGACTTTTTTGCTTGGAATTGGGGCTGAAAATGGGCCAAAATGATTTATAATGGTGTATAAATGCTTGAATGGCTTACGGACATGTTTTTGTACGGGTTTTGGTTGAAAAAGTGGGGTGAAAACTCCCTTGGGCAGCAACTTTGGTTCTTTGCAGAATTTCTGCGAGAGGGCTAATGTAGCCGTGCGGCGTGGCCTTGAGGGCAAATGAAGCCGTGCGGCTTACGGTTCTGTCTGAAATTTGGTTATTTTACGAATAAAAGCAAGGCTTGGCCATTTCATTTCATTTTCACTCTAGACTTGTCCCAATTGTTCCCGAGCATATTTTGGACCTAAAAGCACCATCTTTGATCATTTTGCGATGGAGAATCCCGTTAGATTGCAAAGGGGAAGCGAGACCATTTTCTATCCGGTCTTCAATCTTGGGCGAGATATAACTTTCAAAATCACAAGGGGCTGCTTGATTCTTCCTTCAAGATCAAGTCTTTATGGCATTTGAGGATCTCCCACTTGATTGGGATCTGTTGAGAGCCGCGGCAAAGTTAAGGATGTCAGGAGACATGTTTCTTGTTTCTCTTACAACGAAATCGTCCCAGCGCACGAAGACTTGAGCCTTGATTGGGGGTCCGAGATTGAGGCTATATCTATTCCGCTGATCGGAGACGTGCCGGTGACGGTAAAGCTTGCATCTTTTCTGCGAATTCCTTTGGGAGAGGTGAGAGGATGATGGTAGCCCGGATAGGATTGACCTTTACGATATCCCGGGCGGGTTTGGGTCTCCCGAGATATAGGCTGCGACCACGGTGGCTATGGATGCTTTCATTCTCTGCGTATTCTCTATTTTGTTCAACTGCTTGAGTCAGTGGGGATCTGTCATAGTGGTCTCTTGGACATGGTCGGAAGGCTGCGAGGTGGGAAGGATATTGTCCGCTGGTTTTGGGAGAGACATTTCATGGGATTGATAGGATGGCTCGGGGAGACCGTTTCATGAGGTCAGGGAGTCCGGCTATGTTGACTTTGTGGTTGCGGGGAGAGGCTCGGGGGCTTTGCACAGGGCTTTGCCGACTCGGTGCCCTTGGGTGATTTCTCGGAGAGGTGCGCTAGGCAACGAGGAACGGGGGTAGGCTGGGAGGCGATGATGGCTAGGCTATCCACTTCGGACATCCGTTGGTGGATACCACATTGGAGGTTGCGGACCGAGGAGGATATTTCGGGGGTCTTATCTTTGTGAGGGTTCCGGGATTATGGCGGTCGTCCTTCTACATACCACGCTTGGTATCCGGGCAATTTGGGGCTTTACGGGAGCCATTGAGTGATTGGGAGGACATCCGGACCATGGAGGTGGTGTCGTTGGACATGAGAGATCCGGCCCGGCTTCTCTTTCTTCTCGAGGGCTTGGACATATCTTGCTTTCCCACCCGGGGCTATCTTCGGGAAGCGGGAAGAGCACCATCTTGACCACTGTCTACTTGGACTGGTACGAGAGGAGATGGGAGTGACTCGGGCTATCTTGGAGGATAGGCGTCGAGCTTTATTGGGACTGCTGCGTGACTCGAGTAGGACTCACGAGGAGGCGAGGCTAAGGCGAGTTGCCATAACCAATCGAGTGACTTGGTCGAGAGATATGGAGGCTCGGTACAAGAGATTGTCAGGGTCGCTCCTTTGGCCCGAGGCTCGAGAGGGAGGAGGTGCGGACTCGTGCTCGTATAGAGAGAGCGCTCATTGACACGGGGTTGGTAGAGGCTCCGGTGAGGATACCGGAGGTCGGGATGAGGGATCTGAGCATTATTGAGAAGAAAAGGAAGAAGACTCGACGAGGCCGAGGAAAAGGGAAGAAAGGCGAAGAAGACTCGGCGAATGACGATTGACAAGTCTTTTCTCAAGATCCTCTTATTGCCATTTTGCAAACACATTAGTTTATTTAGGCATTTTATTGTATTTTAGATCTTTTTAGCGAGGTTAGCGAGTTAAGAGGTAGGCGTAGTGCTTGAACTCATCAAGAAGCTTTTAACTTGTAATGAACAAGAGATATTATCTTTAAAAATTAATCAAGACACATTTCATGGAAACTCAAATGTCACGATTTATTTGGGACCCGTTTTATGGCTGAAATGCCCTTTATTTTTATTTATTGTTTAGGGCACTTCATGGAAGCTTGATTGCCCTTTTTTATTGTTTAGACCCGAACCATATATGAGCTGCCCTACGTTCCCCTTTTACAAGAAAGGCTAAGGGGCTCGGGTCTTCGTAGTTCATTACGGTGAACTAATTTTTATGTGCGGCCATTTGTCTTTTGCCTAGACCGCCCTTTTTGGGGTTTCGGCCTAGTGGGCATTACTCTTTTTGCACTAGGATTTTTATCTTTCTTTTTTTTTTTTTTATATTTTTTTTTTTATGTGCAACCACTGTCTTTTGCCTAGACCGCCCTTTTGGGGTTTTCGGCCTAGTTTGGGCATTACTCTTTTGCACTTTTTCTTCTTTTTTTTTTTTTTTTTTTTTTTTTTTTTATTTATTTTTTTTTTTTATCGGACATAGTATCTTCGGAGTTTATCACCGTTGGCCGGGTGGACAAAGGGATTGCCATCCAAGTACGCAAGCTTCATTGCTCCTCACGGCGGTATTTTACGCACCACATAAGGGCCGATCCGAGACGGGTTCCCATTTTCCCGGGGTTGTCTGCGGTAGGGGCTTCACTTTCGGCACTAAGTCGCCCCTCTTTGATGTCTCGGCCTTGACCTTTTTATCAAACGCTGCGGCCATTCGCCTGCAGTAGGCTCGGGTGTGTTCCATGGCTTTTAGCCTTCTCTCGTCAAGCGAGGGCTAATTCGTAAATGCCATTTTGCTTGCAACCATTCCACTTCATTGACAACTTTGTTTTCGGGGAGGACCCTTAATGACGGGATTTCCAACTCAGCTGGTAACCTTTGCTTCCATCCCGTAAGTTAGGGCAAAAGGAGTTTCTCCTGTGGCGTTACGACGACGTTACGCGCCCCGAGTGCTAAGTGCGGCTTTTCGGGCCAATCACGACCACGGGTGGCCATCTTAGGATGATCCGCTCGAGTGTCTTATTAGCGGCTTCCACGGCTCCATTGGTGAAAGTGCATGCGGGGACGACTTGTGGCGAGTAACTACGGAATTCGACGACGATCTACTCGCGAGTCTCCTTCGAAGTGTGACCCATTATCGAAATGATCTCGTTGGGCACCCCATATCTGCATATTATGTTTTCTTTGATGAAGCTGGGCCACTTTTACGGAAGTGAGGACCTTGTAGGACTTGGCCTCTACCCACTTGGTGAAGTAGTCGATGGCTACCAACACGAACTTACGTGCCCATTGCTTCTGTAGGGGGATATTTTCCCTATCACGTCAATGCCCCCGAGTTGCAAGCAGCCCGAGGAGTCGTCATGCGGTACGAGGTCATGAGGTGGGGAGATGATTGAGGTTGGCAAACCGGCGGCATTTGTCGCGAGTTCGGACGTCTTTGAATACGATCTGTTTCCATGGAGATCCGGTAGTAACCCATTCGAGGATCACTTTGCATCGGGGCTCTTGGCATTCATGTGAGGACCGCGGGGACCATTGTGGACTTCGGTCATCAACTCTTTGGCTCTTTCTTGAGTGACACATAAGAGGAGTGGTCCTTGATACCGCTTCTTGTATAGGTTGCCTCCTAGAATGACGTCTTGAGAAGCCAACCTTTTCGGGGCTCGCAAGCTTTTAGCTCGACTCCTTCTTTTGGTCTACCTTCTTCGTCTACGAAAGGCGGCTCTCGTCTTTGAGGAATTGGTAAATACGATTGTACCAAGGTTCCTTTATAGGCTCGAGTCCCGGGTCCACTTCACAACGAGAAAGTGGGGCTTCTCTTCTACCCACTCTGAAGGGCTTTATGGCTTTTCCCTCGGGGATCTCTACCAATGAGGCTAGAGTAGCTAGGGCATCTGCGAATCTGTTCTTTTCCCTCGGCAAGTAGTGGAAAGTCACTTCTCTGAAGCTGTCCGATCCAACTCCTCCATATAGGCATGATACCGTTGCGGATTAGGGTCTACTGATCTTCCACTTGTTGGAAACTTGGTTGATGATCAGAGGAGTCTCAGTAAACTTCCGAGCTCCTTGACATTTCTTTCTAAGGCGGCCTCCAAACCCGGCAATGCGGGCTTCATACTCGGCGGCATTGTTCGTGGCGGGAAAGTTCAACTTGAGGGCTATGGGGGTATGCTCATCTTTTGGATCGACGATAGCATTCCCACCATTTCCTCTTTTGTTAGCGGCTCCAGTCAAAGAATAGCGCCATCTATTTTCGAGCTCAGCTGCAAAGATCCCTTCATCGGAAATTGGGGTTCGGGCCCTCTGTCTTCATTCTTGGGGAAATTTGCTAGGTGATCGACAATGCTTGACCCTTGATGGCCTTTACGGTCACATAGTTGATGTCGTATTACGCCAGAAGAAGGACCACTTCGCTAGGCATCGATAGGGAAGGCTTGTCAAAGATGTACTTGATGGGGTCCATTTTCGAGACCAAGTTCACGGGGTGGGCTTGCATATAATGCTTGACTTGCCGACTACCCGGACCGATCTGCCGAGGTCTTTTCACATCTTGAATAATTGAGCTCACTCCACTGTAGCTTCCGGTGACAAAGTAAATGGCACTTTCTACGAGAATCTTTCTTCTCTTGAGCAAGCATAGCCCAATTGCCGTGTACGTGACGGATTAGATAGAGCGAGAAGAGGCTTATTGTCTATGTGGGGGCATAGTACTTAGGGGATGCACTAAGTATGCCTTGATGCGGTCAAAGGCGTCTTGGCATTCTTCGGTCCATTACTGTGTCCACATTCTTCTTCATGAGCTTGAAGATGGGCTCGCACATAGTGGTCAAGCGATTGACAAAGCGGGTGATGTCTTGCAATTTACCCATGAAGCTCTTGACTTACTGCAGGTTTGAGGTGGCCTCATATCCATGATAGCTTTGATCTTTCGAGGGTCGACTTCTATACCTCGCTCCGTGACCATGTACCCGAGCACTTTTCCCCTTGTCACTCAGAAGGTGCATTTGGCGGGGTTTAGTCTCATGGAATCTTTGTCTCGGCCTCTCAAAGAATTTTCGTAGGTCAACAAAGTGCTGCCACCTTCTCCTTTGGAGTGGATTATCATGTCGTCTACGTAGACCTCAATCTCCTTGTGGATCATGTCATGAAAAAGTGCGGTCGCTGCCCTTTGGTAAGTAGCCCGGCATTCTTGAGCCCGAATGGCATTCTTGTATAACGATGGGTTCCCCAGCGGTGTGGTAAAGGCATCTTTTCTTGGTCTTCTTCGGCCATCTTGATGCAGTTGTAGCACAGAAACCATCAGCGAAGGATTTGACTTCGTAGTTGGCGGTGGAATCCACCGGGATGTCTATGTTTGGCGAGAGGGTAGTCGTCTTTGGGGCGGCCTTGTTCGGATCTCGGAAATCCACACGGCGGCGCACCTTCCCATTGGCCTTGGTTACGGTCACGATGTTGGACAACCATGTCGGGTATTCAATGACTACGATGAATCCTACCCGCGGTAGCTTCTCAATTTCTTCTTTGACTGTAGAGACCATTCCGGCTTGATTTTCTCGGTTTTACGCTTTCTTGGTTTAGCATCGGTGCTAGAGGGATTACGTGCTCTACTATCGAGCATGTCTAGCCCCGGCATATCTTTGTATGACCATGCAAACACGTCGACGTATTCTACGAGCGGCTCAATCAATCTGTCCCTTTGACCCCACGGAAGAAGCTTCCAATCTGTGTCTCTTTAGGTTCCTCAATAGTACCCAAGTTCACACTTATCAAAACCTCCTCGGCGGCTTGGGCCGGTTTTCCTCTTTTACGAAACACCTTAAAGATTTCTTTAATGTATTGTTCGTTTAGTGTGTTTGCATCTTGTTCAAATGATTCATTATTAAGCTTGTTGTTAAGTTTTGAGTTAATTTATCATTTGTTAAGTTGGCAATAAGAGGATAATCAGAAAGATTTGTCATTTCATTCAAGATAAGGGGAAAGATGACATCGATTACATTTTCATAATCCTCGGGCGTGAGGCCTTCGGATGACTACGAGGGTTTGGAATTAGAGATTCATGACTCAGCGAATAGACAACAACGACTCTGGACCCTACACTACTTATTGACTCGGGGACTTGGCGAGGGTTAGGCCAGGGATCTCGCTCGTTCTTCTTTGTTGCCACAGGGAGTAGCTTGGTCTTGTCGGCGTTCTTGAGAAAGTTGGAGACTTGAGCGATCAAAAGCTTGCCGGAAATCATTAACGGGCGTGCGTGGAAAGATGGTGAGGGGAACTAAAGTAACTTGTTGCAATCTTTCGGCTAGCTCTTCATAGCGGCTGGACTCATTATTGAAGAAGTCGCTCATCTTATCAATGCATTGCGATAACTCATTTTCTCTTTGCGATCTTGGACACCACAACCTTGTCGGTGTAGCCAGCGAAGGGTTGGCTTGGATAATCTTTGATGAAGTCTTCTTGAGAGGGGATCTTGATTCTTCCTTGGCGCTACGTATTGATAGGCTTTACGTGTTACGCTTCCCGGATACGCTAGCTTCTTATTGAACTTCACGATGGCCACAAATTCGGCACTTTACGCTTCAAGAGGATCCTTTGTACACGGGGTATCGGGGTGGGCTGTAGCTTGGGGTGACGGGTTCCTTGATGGGTTCCTTGGCATAGCGGCATAGTAGTCGAACTTGCCAGGGCTCTCCCAAAGTTCCTACGCTCTTGTCCCCGGCTTCGTATCTTTCCTTAAGCTTGTTTGTGTGGACTTTCTCTTCTTCTTCTTCCTTGAAGGAGCGTCCTCATTGATCCATTCTTGATACTCATACTCTAGGCGGTCTTCGCAATCACATACATCATACCGAGATGTGAGGCTGGGTTGAGCCAGGATAGCCTCCAATTGCTTGGTTATTACCGTTGTGGATTACCATGTTAGCCATTTTGACGAAAAGGCGGACAAAGCGAGGATTACAGCGGGCGTCGAGGATTACTGCGCTAACAAGTCGGCGGGCGGTGTTCTCACCCACTTCTTTCTCGGCTGCGGGAAAGGGATAGGAAAGGTTTAGACTCGGGGTAGGTGTTTGGTGAAGGCTCGGGCAATATGCAAATTAGAATCTTCAAGTTTACTTAAAACAGTGTCTTTTATTAATATCTATTTGGTTGGAAAAGGGATTACGCCCTTCTTTTTCACAACTACTCTAGATCTGGATCGGTGGGTTCCGTCACTACGTCTATAAGCCCCTCGTATTCCACGTATTTCGACCTCCCGGGGTGGGACGGCCCGGGCGAGGTCACTATAGGGCACGCGGATCCCACCGGCCAAAGTAAGAACGCTCCTATCGGGTCTAGCGGGTCATAGGACCTTTCAGCGCACGACGATGCGGATTATAGTCAAGGCAATGCGGAAAGTCTCGTCTCTGCCTTGACGGATCTTTGTGAGTTTCGCTTGAGCGAATGACGGTTTTTGACTTTCGGTAATGTCAGAGAATATAATAGGCATGGGTCGGGCGGCAAAAGCCGGATGACACGGTGTCACATTGAACTTCGTTGCATACGCGGTGCGTGAGTCGGAATCGAAGTCAATGCCGGTCAAGATCTTGCCAATTTTTCCTTGTCGGAATTTTGGCGAGCTTCGCTTGAGCGAAAGATCTTTTGATTTTTGGCAAAGACTTGGTCTTGACTCTTACGCATTTCGTGCGGGTCAAGGTCAATAGTCAATGTCGGAGTCAAGATCCCACCGATTTTCCTTGTCGGAATTTCGGCGAATTTCGCTTGAGCGAAAATCTTGGTTTCCGATTATGAGCTAAGGCTTGACCTTTACGTGGGTATGCAAGCTGGGCTATATGACACGGACTAGACCAAAAAACCAACCAAAAGTCACGGATTTTTGAAACGTGTGACACGGGTTTGTGCATTGGTCGACCTTTGTTTGCCGTGGGGAGGTTGGGATGATTCCGTGCGCGCCAGGAGCATCGTAAAGGCTGTCAGTGGCTATTGCAGTGGAACCACCCTCGGGTTTGAGGGACGTGCGTGCAAAAGTGTACGGGATATATCGGGTGCGCGTAGTGTGCGGTCTCCTAAAATTGTTCCTTTTTGAGTTAAAACAGAGATTTTCATAAATGTGTTTTAAAGGAATGATTTTCGGGACGGGGAAAATGCAACACGTAAGCACGTAAATTTTAAAGAGCCCCGGTCGATCATGGAGCTGAGTAGCCCCAAGGCTGCTAGGAATTGCCCGAGATTAACCATGATTTTCTGGTGGAATTGCCGCGAGGTCGTATGGTCGAGAATCCTATGAGGATTAGCCGTCTGGCTGCATGGATCAATTTTCCGAGGTTCCACTCCTTTTGCTATTTTTCTCGGGTTATTTCCCGTTTCGAAATATGCCTGAGATTCCAAGATGCAAATGATGCAATGCATGGTAAAAGAAAGCAAGCACGATTAATGAAATCGGCGATGGGAGTCTAACCGCTCAAAGGGAAAAGCTTTACGTATTTTTTTTTTCAAAATTATATTTTTTTCGAAAAGGGGATCTTGATGTACGTGGGATTGTTAAACCACCTTGTTATCCCAAGCCCCGGGTTAGGGAGCGATACGGGAAGGGTAAGTGGGGTCCACCTATATACCAAGTATCGACTTTTGTTTTGAAAATAAAGCTTTTCTCCTTTGGGATGATCCCAGTAGTCGCCAAGCTGTGAATGTGTGCCCAAAATTTTTGTTTATTGGAATTCACGCGAGTTTGAAGACATCAGAGTTATTTGAAAAACGGAGTCGCCACGCCATTTTGATTACCTCAAAACTTTGAAAAAAGGTTTTATGGGTTCGGAGGTTAAGTTACCCCTTGGGAAGAACGTTTGGCGTTCACCCAAAGTGCCTTGCCGGAACAAGTCTCCCTAGATTTCATTAATCGTGTTTGCTTGCGTGCTTTCTTTGTGTGCATGTGTTTGAAAATAAGGAGGGAATGTCCCAAGTCGTCTTCCGGACGTACAAACCATTTGTTGGTTGTCGCTCGGGATTCCTTGGAATTTATGTATTTGGGATTATGATCCGTCCTCATCTTATGACTTATGATCATCGCATTTTAAACCTCGGGACCCTCGGGACTTGCGTGATCGAGAGAATGACTCTCTTTTGGGTCAAAGATGAGGTTCTTTAGGAAGGAATGTCCTTAGCCCATCAATCCTACGCTTTAAGACGGTCGAGCTCGTATAGAGGCTTCATACTCATTCTTAAGCGATAATCGGAGATATAGGGTTCAAGGTTATCCTTTTCCTAAAGAAATCATGAACCTTTAATGGAAGGAACGATGCAAAGATGAGAACTTTTACACCGGTCCGTTCCAAGGTTGGGGAAAGGGAAATGCATGATGAAAAATGAATCTTTAATGAAAAGATGACATTTTTAGGTTGCAAATGATGCTTTTTTGATTGAAAGAAATGATCTTTATGCAAATGATGCATAAAGATTTGATTTTTATGCAAATGATGCATTGAAAAAGGAGTTTTGATGCAAAGGATGCATTTTTATGGAAAAAGATTTGATCTTTATATGCAAATGATGCATAAAGATAACAGTTTTATTGGAAAATAGGGATTTTAGGTGCAAAGGATGCACCTTTATGAAAAAAGACTACATTTTTATGATAAATGAGGTCTTAATGCATGCGAAAGGGGAAGGGGATGATAAAGATGTGATCTTTAAGCTACCAAGTCCCAAGCAATATAAAGACAATGCAATGAGCAATTTATAAAGCAATTAGGATGCAAGGATAGGGTGTGCGAGGTTACCCAGTGACTTCCTTTGCTTCTCGGGACGGAGCTAGGAGGAGAGGTCGATCTTTGGTCTTGAGGAGGAGGGATGAAGCTTCTTGGCCTTCCTTCTTCTTCTTCTTGAATTCAGCGGTTTCTTCACGTCTTTCGAGTGGATTGAGTATTTTCTCATATATTGTGTGTTTTGAAATGGGTAGAGGAGGGCTCTATTTATAGGCGATCTGGATAAGGCTAATGAAGCCGTGCGAGCTGCGAGGGCTCTTCTGCAAATGAGGCCGTGCGGCATTATCCACATGACTCGGCATTCTAGAACCATGCAAGGTGGCATCATTCTAGAAGCCTCTCCCTAATTAAGAAAAACGTGTTTTCTTAATTAGGAAGGCTCCCTACAGCCATAATTTTAAATTTGGACTGTTCCAGGACATTTCCGGAACACTAGGAAGGTCCGGGGAATTACCGGGAAATTTACCGAAATGTCGGGAAAATTAACCGGAAGGCATGAGCCAGATTTGGGTACTTACAGAAGGCGATCTGGTACTCAAAGAAAAGCCTCCCACTCGAACCAACCCACTGGGAAAATGGGAACCAACATGTGTAAGTACCCAAATCTGGCTCATGCCTTCCGGTTAATTTTCCCGACATTTTCGGTAAGTTTTCCGGTAATTCCCCAGACCTTCCTAGTGTTTCGGAAACATTCCGGAACAGTTTAATTTAAATAAAGGTGAAGGGAATCCTTCTAATTAAGAAAACACGTTTTCTTAATTAGGAGGGAAGCTTCTAGAATGATGCCACCTTGCGTGGTTCTAGAATCTTTGAGTCACAATGGATAAGCCCGCACGGCCTCATTTGCTCGGGCCTGCGGCCGCACGGCTTCATTAGCCTTATCCAGGCTGCCTATAAATAGAGCCCTCCTCTACCCATTTCAAAACAACAACAACAATACATACACACAATAGCAATCCACACACACTCCGGTCGAGACGTGAAGAAAACCCTTGAAGGCTCAAGAAGGCGAAGAAGAAGCTCAAGAAGCCATCTCCCTCCTCCTTGAAGACCCAGAAGAACCTCTCCTCCTAGCTCCGTCCAGAAGCGAAGGAAACGATTGGTAACCTCGCACGCCCTAACCTTGCATTTTAATTGATATACTTGCTCATTGCATTCATATATCTTGCTTGGGACTTGGCATTTATTCATAAAGATCATATCTTTATCACCCCCTTTCCCTTTGCATGCATTAAGACCTCATTTGTCATAAAAATGTAGTCTTTTTCATAAAGGTGCATCCTTTGCACCTAAAACTCCCATTTTCAAATAAAAATGTCATCTTTATGCATCATTTGCATACAAAGATCTAATCTTTTTCAATAAAAATGCATCCTTTGCATCAAAACCCCTTTTTCAATGCATCATTTGCATAAAAATCAAATCTTTATGCATCATTTGCATAAAGATCATTTCTTTAAATCAAAAAGCATCATTTGCTAAAACCTAAAAATGTCATCTTTTCATTAAAGAGTCATTTTTTTTCATCATGCATTTCCCCTTTCCCCAACCTTGGAACGGACCGGTGTAAAAGTTCTCATCTTTGCATCGTTCCTTCCATTAAAGGTTCATGATTTCTTTAGGAAAAGGATAACCTTGAACCCTATATCTCCGATTATCGCTTAAGAATGAGTATGAAGCCTCTATACGAGCTCGGCCAGTCTTAAAGCGTAGGATTGATGGGCTAAGGACATTCCTTCCTAAAGAACCTCATCTTTGACCCAAAAGAGAGTCATTCTCTCGATCACGCAAGTCCCGAGGGTCCCGAGGTTTAAAATCTCACGATGATCACAAGTCATAAGATGAGGACGGGATCATAATCCCAAATACATAAATTCAGGAATCCCGGCGACAACCAACAAATGGTTTGTACGTCAGGAAGATAACAGGACATTCCCCCTTATTTTCAAACACATGCACACAAAGAAAGCACGCAAGCAAACACGATTAATGAAATCTAGGAGACTTGCTCCGGCAAGGCACTTTGGGTGAACGCCAAGCGTTCTTCCCGAGGGGTAGCAACCTCCGAACCCATAAAACCTTTTTTTCAAAGTTTTGAGGTAATCAAAATGGCGTGGCGACTCCGTTTTTCAAATAACTCGGATGTCTTCAAACTCGCGTGAATTCCAATAAACAAAGAATTTGGGCACACATTCACACGTATGTCTCACGTCATTTTCACTCCGGTCAAGAAATCGTATGTCTCACGTCATTTTCACTCCGGTCGAGACACCGTATGTCTCACGTCATTGTCATCTTCGATTCGAGACACCGTATGTCTCACGTCATTATCATCTTCGATTCGAGACACCGTATGTCTCGCGTCATTATCATCTTCGGTTGGAGACATCGTATGTCTCACGTCATTGTCATCTCCGGTCGAGACACCATATGTCTCACGTCATTTTCACTTCGGTCAAGACACCGTATGTCTCACGTCATTTTCACTCCGGTCGAGACACCGTATGTCTCACGTCATTTTCACTCTGATCGAGACACCGTATGTCTCACGTCATTTTCACTCCGACGACCGTATGTCTCACGTCATTTTCACTCCGGTCGAGACACCATATGTCTCACGTCATTTTCACTCCGGTCGAGACACCGTATGTCTCACTTCTCGGTTCGAGATGATGTACGCTCTCACTTCTTCGAACTACGACCGGCTTGATTCCCACCTGGGATACGTAGGAATCCTTTCTCAAAAGGTCCGGCCATCCGATCTCATCAATCATTTTTCCACCATTCGCCGTATCCCCAGCCGCTCATTGGGATTGGGTCTTATTTTATCGACAACCTCACTTCTTCCATAAGTGACGTTGCCGAGGGACTCTGTAAGTATGCCAATCCAATTCGCTACCCTTTTTAGATGCATTTTAATATAATAAAATTATATTAAGGGGCGTTTGGGTAAATTCCCGATCTATTTCGAGACTTCCGGAAACATTTCATAAGTTTCTTGCGAATGAAGTACTTTTCAGTACTTTGCTCATGCTAAAGGACCTAAAAGGAATAAAACAGTTTTGGACCTTTTGGGTATTAACCTAGAATATTCCAGAACCAGGTTTTGGCGCCAAAAATGGTTGGTAACATCTTGTGTCACGCAAAAACTCGAGCCATGGAAAGTGGTTGCAGGACGTCGTGCGACACCTTGTGTCCATCAGCTGCAGCCTATAAATAAGACCCTCCCCCTCTCATAAATGGATCCCTTTTCGACCCCCTTAGCATCACTCTGCCAAAATCACCTCAGAAGCCAGTCTCTCTCCTCAAAACCACACCAATTCCCTCAATCCAATCTCTCCCTCATCCAATTCAATCCCCGTCATACACCAATTCACCCATCTACATCCATACTTCACGTACCAATTGTAGATCCAAGCCTAGCACTCCAATCTGAGATCCAAATCTCATCCTAGCAGCTGAATTGAAGCTCTCTACACCTAACTTGGTGTAGAGATCGTGGACTACAAGGGTAACGAATCCTTCTCTCCGTCTCTCTCATATTTGCCATTGTGTTTGTTTCATTATAATCTGTTCCTTGGACTTGATAATTAGGCTCCATCCGCCTTCAATTATCAAGTCCCAACTGCCATCTCTCTGTTTAATTTGCTGGGCTTGGTATAATTGATGTTCATGGTTTAATTGAATCATATTTCGTTGCTTGTTCATCAAGGGAGGGTGGATCTCCCCATATCCACATTCCCTTGGTCAATCTGTTGTTGATTCGTGCTATCTCGAGTTGTTTTGTTGTAATAACTTGATTTGAATTGATATTTGTTGAATCTGTTTCTCAATTTGTAAAGTCTCTGCAGAAGGCAACGTTATGTCACGCGACACAATTGGTCTCATCCGTCCTGTGTAGCGCGACATAACTAGCCCTATGCAGAGACTGTCATTTCAGTTGTAATTTGTTCATCTAATCCAATTTTCACTCAAAGTAGAGTGTGGATCTTCAATATCCACATTCATTTGAAGAGATTGGGTAGATCTTCGTTGTTTCTATTTTCAAATTGTAAGGTCCCTGCGGATGGTTAACCTGTGTCACGCGACACAATTGAACATGTGGAGTCCTGTGTCACACGACACAAGTAGCCCTCTGCAGAAGATCATCATTTCAGTTGTAACCTGTTCTTCCTCGTTGTAAAGTGGGATGTGGCCTCCCATAGTAAAGGGCTCACAAGTTGTAATTCCCTCATTTCAACAATAAAGCAAAGCATTAATATGCAACAATAAAGCAAAGCATTAATATGCATTTTATTACATATTTTGTCTCACACAATTTGCACACACATTTGGATGCTTTGAATGTTGAACATAGAAAGACTCGTCTACGGACGAGGCGTGTTGGGTGAACGCTCGGTTCTTCCCAACACGTAACCTGACCCCCGAACCCATTTTCTCTTTCAAAAGGTTTTCAATGTTTCCTTTAAAACGGCGTGGCGGCTCCTAAAAATTTCATTATTTTTTCGGCGAGCGTTCATTCATGCCCGAGCAGGTGTAGAGGCCTGAGTGGAGTGGACAGTTGATTGAAAGGTTAATGCACTTTGCCTCCATCGGCACGTTGTGTTGGTCAAGTCTAGAGACCGATCAACGATATTATGTCCATGCCGGCATTATGTCTAGCACCTTAGACGAATTAGTGCTCATGGTCCCAGTGGTTAGGGGAAATAGATACCCAGATTTAAGGGTGCATCCTGGTCTCGTCTTTCATTCAGACTGCGATATAAGCAAATTGTACGAGAACCGGTGTTTGACCGTGAATGACTTGCTCGACTGTAAATTTCTTCCTTCCCGGTTTTTTATACTTGTGCATTTTAATTTTTGCTTCTCGTCTTTCTGTTAACATTAGCCCTTCTCGTCCTTTTCAGATTTAACTGCATAGCAGGAGAAGAAGATGAAGGAAGTAATTCTTGACCCTCAAGCCCTAATGAAACAGAAGAGGAGGGCCTCCCGGTCCTCGGCAAAAAACAAGCAGCGTTCTGATGACGTGGAGAGGCATGCCGTCTTGGCCACCAAGGAAGCTGGGGCTTTGCCCCTTAAGCTGGTGGGGGGTGCTGGAGCCTCCGCCGAGGAAGAGACTGACGGGCACGAGTCCCAAGCCAATCGGGGACAGAGCTCCCAAGAATTAATAACCCCTCAGGGCGAGGAAGCCTTGAGGCAGGTCGGCCTCGTTGAAACCGAGGAGACAAATGTTGGGCACCGGACTCCTACTCATAAATGGGTTAGGACAGAAGCCAAGGTAGAGGGGCCTTCAAAAAGAGTAGCAACAGAGCCCTACTCGACTGTGCTATCTGCTCGGCATATTAAAACATATGTTGAGGCCGAGCAGTTCGTTCAGGAGGCTCGTGAAGCTCATATATTTAAGGGCTTGGACGTCCTTACCCGCAAGGGCCCCCAACTAAGGATTGGCCGTGCTGTCATTCAAAAATACTTGGATGATGATCTCCTTAATCACTTCCTCCATTCAAAGCCCAACATGGAGCATCTGGCCAGCAGGAAATGCCTTCTCATGAGTGAGGTATGTTCTCTCATCATTTTCATTACCTTTTCTCATCTTTTTCCATACTTGTTCTTTTTTACCGATAAATTTCCTTCGTTTTGTGTAGCTTGCCACAATCACGACATATGAGGCAATAAATTTTAAGGTGGGTGAGGTCCACGAACAAAAGTTTGAAAAACAAGCCGAGAAGGACAAGGCAGACCTAAAAAAGGTCGTGGTTCTCTTGAAGTCCCTGAGAGGAGATGCTTATGCTTATAAGGCTGCCAAGGCCAAGGCTGAGGAGGATGGGAAGGCGGCCAATGAGGCATTGGCCAAATCCAAGGAGACTACCCGGCTAAGGGAGGCAGAGTTGGAAAGGCAAAGGGTTGAAGCCCTTAAACAAGTCGAGGAGGCCACTGCCCATCTGAGGGAGATGGAGGCAAGCATTCCTTCCAGGGAAGCTGATGTCATAGCCCGTTATAAGGCTAGCCCGGCCTTTAGACAGGTTGTGGCAGAGAAGATGGCTACCATGTACTCTGATGGGTACTTGCATTTGGCCAGGAGGGCCATGGTAGACCCATCTCTGAATGTCAACCTGGAGGGGCTTGCCCGACTTATTTGTCAGGACTCCTCTGATGAAGCTATTCGATCCATGCACTCCATAGTGACCTTCTCGGATAATCCCTTGAAGGTCATAGCTTCCCACGACGCTCATGCCAACCGTCCAACTTGGGTTCCTCCACCCATTAATCCCCAAAACATACATACACTTATTGAGAAGATTGAGTAGGAGGGCCTGAGCTCTAAAGACGAGGAAGAAGAAGCCGAGGATGCCCAAGATGATCAAGTCATCATCCCATATGCCACCGCCAAGCAGGACGATCTTTTTAGGGGAGACAATCAATCTTGAAGGCTTTTTATTATGTTTTGTTGATATAATTTTTGAATTGGCCCTTCATGTACTTGACTTTTGATCAATATAATGTTTTTCTTCAACACTTGTCTCTTATATTTGTTGCTTCTATTTGAACTGCTTTACGTTGATTGATTGTATGTTGCATACTTGTATTTTTGTCTAAGTATCCAACTTTCATATGTCGAGGAGGGTTGCTCGACATGCACTTTAGGAATTTAATTCCTTTAAGCCGAGGAAGGTCATACGGTCCAACACTTAGGTAGTTTTTGACAATAACCCTTTATGTCGAGCAAGGTCGTTCGACATAATACTTGGATTATTTTTAGGACTGTCCCTTCATGCCGAGCAGGGTCATTCGACATTACTTAGATAATTGTTGGGACTTTATCCCCTTATGCAGAGGAAGGCCATAAGACTTAGATAATTTTTGGGAATTTATCCCCTTATGACGAGGAGGTCATTCGTCATAATACTTGGTTTTTGGGAATTTATCCCTTTATGTCGAGGATGGTCGTTCGACATAAGACTTTGTTTTTGGGAATATATTCCTTCATGTCGAGGAGGTCGTTCGGCATAATAGTTTGTTTTTGGAAATTTATCCCTTTATGTAGAGGATGGTCGTTCGACATAAGACTTAGGTATTTTTTGGAACTTTGTCCCTTATGCCGAGGAAGGTCATTCGGCATAATACTTTATTTTTGGGAATTTATCCCTTTATGTCGAGGATGGTCGTTCGACATAATACTTTGTTCTTGAGAATTTATCCCTTTATACTGAGGAGGTCATTCGGCATAATACTTTGTTTTTTTGGGAGTTATCCCTTTAAGCCGAGGAAGTTCATTTGACTCAACACTTTGTTTTTGGGAATTTATTCCTTCTTACCGAGGAGATCATTCGGCATAATACTTTGATTTTCGGAGTTTATCCCTTTAAGCTGAGAAAAGTCATTCGATTTAACACTTAGAAATTTTTTGGGACTTTGTCCATTATGCCGAGGAAGATCGTTCGATAACTTATGTATTTTGAGGAGTAGGCTACTCGTCTTTTGTGCTTGTCTTTCTAGTCATTGCCTTGTTGATGAAAAACTGAATATCTATTCATTGAAACTGATTACATCAAATTGCAATCCTATTCTACTTGAAAATAAGGAAAAGACTAACAGAGACTAATCTAATTAATCAAAAATAAGTTTGAAACTACTAATAGTATTTCCGTAGATGATCAGAGTGCCACAGATGTTTCAGCTCTTGTCCCTCTAGGGTTTTCATTCTGTAGGCCTTTTCTGTAATAACTTGAGTGATGATGTAGGGGCCTTCCCAGTTTGGAGATAGCTTGTTTTGTTCTGCCTTTCTTCCAGTAGCTTTAATCTTTCTAAGTACCCAGCCTCCGACTTGGAACACTCTTTTGTTGACCATTTTGTCATGGTAGGCTTTGGTCCATTGCTTGTAATTCACCATCCTCATCTGCGCAGCTAGTCTTTTCTCATCTACTAGATCTAGGTCTATCAGCCTATTGACCCTGTTGATTTGTTCATCGTAGTTTGAATTTCTTATTGTGGGGATAGGCATATCAGCTGGTGTCATAGCCTCAGACCCAAAGGTTAGTACGAATGGGGTTTTTTCGGTTGGGCCCCGGGTGGTTGTGCGAACTACCTACAAAGCAAAGGGAAGTTCGTCCAACCACCTACCATCGCTTCCTTCTAGGTTTTTAGTTAGGGTTGTTAGAACCAACTTGTTGGCTACTTTCGCTTGTCCATTGCATTAAGGTCTGCTCACCGATGACTTGACATGTCTGACTCCTAGTCTGTTGAGTTCCGCTGTAAAAGCCTTGGAAAACTGGAGACCATGATCTGAGATGATGGTGTGTGGAACCCCGAAGCGACACCAGATGAAGTCGTGGACGAAGTTGATTGCAATCTCTTCTATGATTTTGGCAAAGGATTTTGTTTCTATCCACTTGGAGAAGTAGTCAACTGCCATGATCACGTACTTACAATTGCCTCGAGCAGGGAAGGAGGAGTGGAGGGTCCGATGATGTCAATTCCCCACATGTCGACTGGCCAAGTAGGGATTATGAGTGTCTGTTCCACTGATGGGAGCCGGGGAATGTCAGCATATCTCTGGCATTTGTCACACTTTCTTACGTAGGATTGAGCGTCATCTCTCAAATTTGGCCATTTTTTCTGCTAAGGTTCTGGCCCCCGGGTGACCGCCACAGATGCCTTTATGGACTCTGCCAAGAGATTTTCTGTTTCTTTGGAGTGGACACATATCAGTAGGGGATTTGTGAATGATCTTCTGTAAAGTATCCCGTTCCACACTGTGAATCTTACTGATTTCTTCTTGATTAGCCTAGCACGCGCTTTATCATCAGGTAGTTGGTCCTTTTCAATGAAATCTGTGTATTCATCTGTCCAGCACTTCTCCTACCTATATAAGAGCATTACTCGTAGTATTTCGTACGCAGGTTCTTTGGCAAAGACTATGAGTGGGTTAGAATCAGGATCTATCACATCAATAGTTGTCAGTTTAGATAGAACATCTACCACTTGGTTATCTTCTGGCCTATCTGACTTATCTCGAAAAATTCCAACTTTTCATTATGTCTAGGATGAGATCTTTATATTTCGTAAGTACAGGGTGCTGAGTGTTGTATTCCCCTTTTATCTTTTTGACTATGAGCTGGGATTCATAGAAGGCGACGAATTTTGTTGCTCCGTAGAAGGATGTCAACTTTATGCCAAATATCAAAGCATCGTACTCAGCTTGATTGTTGGAAGTAGGAAACTTGAATCTGATTATGTCCTGGATGGTGTGTTCTCCATCAGGGCTTACTAGTACAACTCCCGCTCTACTTCTTTCCTTAGTAGCTGACCCATCCGTGTGTACGACCCAGCAGTCAGGTGGAAGCTCGATGGTCGGTTCTTCCCCCGCAGGTTTTTTGCGCTTATGAGAGGTAGGGTCGTGCTCACCTGTGAAGGCAGTTTCAACCATGAAATCGACCAGAGGCTGTGATAGGAGTGTCTTCCTAGGCCGGTATCTGATGTCAAACTCAGTGAGTTTGATAGACCAGTTAAGGAGACGTCCTGAGCAGTCCAACTTATGTAAGATTTTCTTGAGGGGCGCATTAGTATACACAATTATGGGGTGTGCAAAAAAGTATGCCCGTAGTTTCTTTGTTGATATGACCAAGGCATAAGCTATTTTTTCGGTGTTGAAGTATCTGCTCTACACATCTGACAATGCCTTGCTGACATAATAGATAGGTTTCTAAGTGTTTCCTATATTCTGGACTAGTGTCACAGCTGTAGTGTGGTCCATGGCTGCTAGGAAGACGTATAACATTTTCCCTTTTACGGGGCTGCTAAGCAAAGGAGGGGATCCCAAGTACTCCTTTAACTGCTTGAATGATTTTGAGCGTTCAGATGCACAGGAGAAGTTCTTGGTCCCCTTCAGAACTTTGAAAAAGGGTAGTGATTTCTTCGTAGACTTTGCAATAAACCTCACAAGGGCTACTATTCTTCCGTTTAGCCTTTGAACTTCTTTGATGTTGATAGGCTATTTCATGTTGATCAAGGCTTTGATTTTCTCCGGGTTTGCCTCGATCCCTCTTTGTGATACCATAAAACCTAGGAACTTTCCTGCCGTCACCCCGAACACACATTTACTTGGGTTCAATTTCATGTTGTTTGCCATTAGGTTGCCAAAGGTTCTTCCATGTCTGGGGTGTGACTGTCATTCCTAGTTTTAATAACCATGTCATCGATGTATGCTTCCATGTTTCGGCATATCTGCTCCCCAAATACTTTATTGATCATGCGTTGGTAGGTTGCACCCGCATTTTTAGCCCGAATGGCATTATGGTATAGCAATAAATAACTCCAGCTGTCTGGAAGGTTGTCTTCTCAATATCTTTCTCGTCCATCTTTATCTGGTGGTAACCTAAGTAGATGTCTAGAAAGTTGAGAGTCCTATGCCCAGCAATGGAGTCTACCAGCTTGTCAATTCTAGGGAGAGGATAACTGTATTTCGGGCAGACTTTGTTGAGATCTGTGAAATCTACACACATTCGCCACTTCCCATTTTGTTTTTTTACCATCATAACATTGGCCAACAAAACATGATAGGTTGCTTCCCTGATAATTATTGCACTTAGCAGTTTCTGCACTTCTTCCTTGATTGCATCTTCTTTGTCGTTTGCAAAAATTTTCCTTGTCTACTTGATAGGTTTAGCATAAGGGTCGACTTCCAGCTTGTGGACAACCACCTCTTCTTTTATTTCTCTCATATCCTCGACCTTGCAAGCAAATACATCTAGGTTATTTTTCAATAGGGTGATGATCTCCTTCCTTTCTTATGGGGAGAGTTTCCCTCCGATTTTTATTCTTTGCTATGGGTAGTCGGGGTTGAGTATAATTTCTTCCAATTCGTCAACGAGCTCCGTTTCTGGACTGTCCCAGAACTGCAATGTTTCAATAATTATTTCTCTAAGTCTTCTACCATCATCACCATCTATGTCTAGGTCCTCCATTTCCACTAGTTCGTTTACATCCTCCAGCTCTCCTTGTCTCAAGTCAGGGTTGGCCCCCAAGTTATGGCCGCTGACGAGATGAGAGGCTATATCCGGGACGGATAGAACTATGTTGTCACTGTTATCTTCTTGAATGTCTAGTATCATGTGTTTCTCGTCTTCGGCTTCAAAAATCAGATGAAACCTAAAACTTGTGAACTTGTGCTGGTAGTCTTTACAGACTTAGAGATTTTTATATTTTCCTCTGGCATGTCTACCTCCGTCTTTCTAGCAGTTTTTCTGGTTCTCATCACATGTTCCAAGAAGTATTTAGGGGTCGCCCTCACACATTTTTCTCGCGCGAGTGGGAAACTTAACTCGCTGGTGGGGGAGGGAGGCGAGCAACCCAAGTTTGCCTTGACTTGGAATGCTTAGGATGGCATGGTAGTCACTTGCTAGGTACATGACCACGAATGTTATTGTGGCCTCTGCTCGGAAGGGATGATCCCCGACTTCCAGTATTAGTTCAATCGTCCCCATGGCATTAACTTTATGGTTGGTGAAGCCTTCTAACCTTTCAGAGTATGGCTCGAGCATGCTATCTTTCAGATTCATCTTCTGAAAGGTAGAGTAGTACATAATATCTCTAGAGACCCCCGAGTCTATGAGGAGTCTCTCTGATTCACAGTTATCAATTCTTCCTTTGATTAACAAGGGTTGTTCATGAGGCGCGCGACTTCCAGCTAGCTCATTTGGGAAGAAACTGATGACTTCCTCCTCTTTATGGATCCAGGCGGGGATGTGGTAGACTTTGCTGATCGTGTATCTGGTCTTTCAATTTCTTGTTGCAGACAGTCTCCTACCTTATGACATGGAGTTTTGCCCTAGGAGGCATGTCTTCCCTTCCATCGTCTTTATCATCGTCATCTTCTCTTCTTCGCTTGTTATCCTTTCGCATAATGTAGCGATCAAGTTTCCCTTTATCCACCCATCTCTGGATCATCCTTTTGAGGGAGATACAATTCTCCGTGTCATGTCTGTGGTCTTTGTGGAAGGCACAATACTTAGAGTTGTCACGGACATGTTTTGTTCTATCATTGAGTGGTCGAGGATCTGGTAGGTTCACCAACTTCATGATCTCCGTGATAGGTTTGGTAAGTGGGGTAAAAACCTCAGCTTTTTCTGTATCCTGAGTCCTATTCTTTCCCTTGTAGTTACTCCCGTTGGAAGCCTGGTGGGTGCCAGTTGCATCTGCTTACGATTTTTCAGATCTCTTATTACTTTTCTCCTCTGCCATGGATATGGCGTAAGCCAAATTGTACAAATCAGACTTTGACTTAGGCTCCCTAGTAGAGAGTTCGTAGATCAATAGTCAAAATCTTAGCCCGGAGTTGAAGCAGACAATCACCTCCCGATCAGTTAGGCTTTCCTCTACCTAGTCAGCCATGGCTCTAAACCGATTGTAATAACTTAGTGTGGTTTCATTTTTTACTTTGCTCGATGTTGGCAAGGTCTGTCAATCTTTTCTTTCTCTTCCCAGTTGTCACAAAATGGTCCAGGGACCTCCTACTTATGATTTTCCAGCTATCAATGCTTCCCTTATTTTTCTTTTGTTCACGGAACCATGACATGACTGTTTCGGAGAAGGTACTCGCAAAAACCTTACAGAGAATGTCATCTGCCTTGGTGAGGAGGGTCATGGTGGATTCAAAACTTTTCCCATGGTCTCGTACGTCTGTGGTCCCCACATATTTTTTCAAAACTGAGGATCTTAAAAAGCCGGATTGGGAGGCAGATCATAAATTCGCTAGGAGAAAGGACGAGTGTAGACACCCCATTCTGAACACATCGGGTCATATTTATACCACTCTAAGTCTCGCTTTGAGTCAAGAAGTAGAAATCCACCATTTCGTCATGTTTCGTTAAGTTTTGACTAACTATCGTTAGTTTGGGACTAAACTGCATACGAGATAACGAGGAAAGGACAAGACTGTCCACAGGAGCAATATCTCGCCGCGAGATGGCGTGTCTCGCGCGAGATATACTCCCTCTGTAGCATGCAGACGACAGTTTCCTCGTCGATTTCAACCTCTTTTCAGGATAAAACTTTATCCATCCGGCCAACCAATGGGATTTGGAGTCTAGAACCTTCTGATAGGGTTTTACCTCTCCACTTCTTCATATCCAATCCCTATAAATACTTGGTGACTTCCAAGGCTCAAGAGGTCGACAATTCTGATCCTTGATCAAGAAAACACACAACACACACATTTTGTTGGTTTCTTTCCACGAAAGACTCCTTCAAATCACTCACAAAACAACTCCCAAAGTTTGTTTATCAACCTTGTTGATTAACAAACATCGAAGCCCGAATCAAGGGACCAAGGCGAAGCTCCGTCCGCATCAAGATCCAAATCAAGGATCGAGGCGAAGCTCTGTCCGTATCAAGTTTCAACTCTAAACTTGAGTCGAAACTCTGTCCGAATCTCTCCTCAAAAGGTAATCATCCTTTAACTTTCGTTTCTCTTCTCAACCCCTCTATTGATTTTAGAGTAGTGTAATCCCATCAAAAGGACTAGCCTAGAGTCCCTTCAGTCAATGGAGGCGATCTCGAAGCATACAATCCGACATTCCTAATCAAGAAATTGATTAGTGTTTATTTGTTTTCTTTAATTATATATATCGTAAAGATTGAAAACCTCTCTTTTCTTTAGCAAGACCAATCTCCGGATTGGGTGGAATGGATGCTCCTTGACCTACCCATTCCATAACCTAAGCCCCGAACCCAAATCTCTTTCAAAATGGTTTTTCTATGTTTCCAAACGAATAATATAGGTGGCGACTCAAAAGATAAAATTCTTCTCACAACGCTACAGTGGCGACTCCGCTGGGGACTTAAAATTAAGAGGCTTAAACTTGCGTCAAAATTAAAAGGGAGGTTTTCAAAAAAATTGTAAATTCAATTTTATGCTCTCAGACGAGGCATATCTTGCACGGGATATCATATCTCGCGCGAGATATCGCCTCGGCAATCTGGTTGTTTTCTGGTTTCTCCCGTTCATCTCATAGTCCAAGACGAGAGCCGAACACGCAAGGGGGATCCCAGAATTCATTATCTGCAGAGTTCCCACATCTTAAGGCCTCCCTTAAGGTGTAGAACTCGAATCTTTATTTCATTTAAATAATTGATTATTATTTATGAACTGCGTGCGATTGGGTTTTATTTAATTAAAGTCCGGTCCATTGGGGATTCGGGAGTTGTAAATTAATCTATTTATCTCTCTTTATCTCTCTTTATGTGGAACTACGACGGCCTGAGTCTTCCTTATTTGGGAGAAACGTAGGCAACCACTTGGTGCGGCCACTATCTGTTTTTCTTTTGTTTTTTCAAAAAAATCTCTATTTTACTCTATCACCTAGATTGACTCTCACACACGCGCACTCATGATATAACTGTCATTGCACTGCATACCCTCTATAAACCCGGGACTCACACTAAGGACGGATGACGGTAACCACCTAGTCGCCGGTCTCTCCGAAGTTGGACCATCCCACTCCGCGTATTCAATCCACTTAGATTGTCATATCGCGGGGAGCCTAGCCTTCCAGCCCTGCATCGCCACATTTTCATGTAGATTGTCTCCTTAAGAACACTCCGTGACCGGTCAGTTTTGACTCGGTAATTCTTCTTGTCTTTGACCAAAATAAAGCTAATGTAAAATTGACTATCGAGAAAGGATTCAGAAAAGTCCCTTCGGAAAAAGAAAAAGTCCCTTCGGAAATGTCCCTTCGGAATGACCCTTTCGGAAATCCCTTTAAAGAAAAAAAATCCTTCCAATCAGTTTTACATGGCTTTATTTTACAAAGAATGGTCAATTACCAAGTCCCTAGGTTTGGTTCGAATTACGTATACCTGCAAGATTTACCTAGGATGCTAGATAGAAAATGGATCTTTGTCCGTCCGACCATGAATTTAGGAAATAAAAAGGAATAAAATTCATCTCTCCGAATGGTTATCTCGTGCGAGATCACCTAGTCTCGCGCGAGATATTATTTGCAGATTTCGTGTTTGTGATTGATAATCGATGTGCGCTCCCTCCTTGAGTCAAAACTCCGTCTCTAATAAAAATAAAACTTCAAAAAAAATCAATCGTGAGGTAATTTTAACCATCATCCTTTTCTTCATCTAGGATCGTTTGGGGTTAATATTCGAAAAGGCGTCTCGTCGGGATATCTCTAGTTCATCTCTAAGGTCGTCAAGCTCCCTTACCTCTCCAACGGTAGCATCTCAATTTCTTTTCGACCCGATGAATTCTGAAGCACTCAAGAAGGAAATTGAGGATCAAAGGATTCGATATGATGAAATGCTACAAGCCTAAGCCGATGAAATGGAGGCCCGATTAGAACTTGAAAGGAGAATCCAAGCCGGAGAAATGAAAGCCACGGTTGACGAACTCTAAGCCATGAAACTACAATTGGCCGAATTAAGCTCAAAGAAGAAAGAGAGTAGGACCTCTTCCGATGATGAAGTATCATACACTAAGAAGTCTAAAAGCCACCGCAAGCACAAGAAAAAGGTGTATGAGTCTAGCTCATCATCTTCCTCCTCCGACAATGAGAGTTATGCTTCCAAGAAAGAAAGAAAGAGGGAAAGCAAGAACGAACCCCTTACCATGGCAATGCTAGAAAAGAAACTTGCATCCCTCGATGTGAGTAAGGGAGCCTCGCTCTCTATTGACTATGACACCCTTCGTCAATCCATGTCAAAGCTTCCTAGAAAGTACAAGACACCCGACTTTTCAAAATTCAATGGTTCTACTTGCCCTAAAGATCATTTGGAAACCTACTCTTGGGCCATGCTACCTATGGGTGTCGATGACAACTTGCTAGTTCAATGCTTCCCTCAAACCCTTGATGGTGTCGCTAGAGGTTGGTACATGACTCTTCCACTCTCCACAAGACTTGATTGGCCACTCGCCAGTCGTGCCTTCCAAGAACAATTTGAGGACAACACTACCTACCGCACTACTAGGAGAGACCTTGAGCAAACAAAGCAACAACAAAATGAGTCATTCGCAGATTTTGCCAAAAGATGGAGGACCAAACTAACTGAAATCGTTGATAGGCCAAGCCTAGACGAACAAATTCATATCCTACTTCAATGTCTCCGCGAAGAGTACCAAGAGAAGCTTGCCGGCAATTACTTCCCTAGTTTCCTCGAACTCCATAAATCGGGCCTTAGAATTGATGAATTGATCCAACTTAGAAAGAATTCAGAAAAGGAGAATTGTCCAACAAAAGGGAGCACCGGTCGTACCTATCATGATTTTGGTGGGGCTACTCTTAAGGAAATGTTCGATGATCTAGTAGGCCAAGGAAAACTGAAGCCAATGGAAGACTATCATCCTAAGAAAATGAGAGAAGATTGGGACCACGACAAATTTTGCGAGCACCATCAGTTTAGTGGTCATGACACCAACAATTGCTACAATTTGAGGGATGCCATCCAAGACTTGTATGAAGCCGGCAAGATCAACTGAAGCATCACCACCTTGGGGCTCCGATTGTCCTCTCCCTTTTTCCTTTGAAAAAAAAAAGAAAAAATATAGATTAGGTCAACTTCCTAGTATGTTCTCGAAGAGTCGTTCTGTCATTCTAGTACATCTCTATCCTCTCTAGTTTGTGTCAAGTGAACTATCGAGTCTGTTTCGAATTTCCTTATCAATAAAAGTTATCTCTTTATCCTAAACACTTTCCCAAAAGTTGTTTTTCTTTATGAGTATCATTTGATCCATGCCAAATAGTGGACCCTGATTTCTTCAATCATCACGAAAAATAGAAACTTCTAAACAAATTTGAAATAAAAACTATCCTTAGAAGGCTTAAGGCTAAACATTACTCCTGTTGAAAGTCGAAGATCAACAAACGAAGGAAGCCAAAGACGCTGCTATCAACATTCATCCCAAGAAGAGTGGGGCTACTCAATTCAAGGCTTTGAGAGTACAAAAAAAAAAAAAAAAAGAGAAGAAGAAAAACTCTCAAGCCTTCATCGCCCCACAACAAGGATGAAATTTCAACAAAGGCAAGAAGGACTCTCCCACAAAGAAGAAGAGTCAAGTGATACCAATGAAGAAAAAAGGATCCCTCAAACATCCACTTACAATGAAGCCTGGATAGCAGCGCAGATGAAGAAGAATTTCAACATCCATCCATAAAGAAAAATGTTTAGCCTTAAGTCGTACTAATGATTGGCTTTCTTTACAAACTCGTTAAGAAATTTCTAGATGATGCAAGGTCCATTAAAAGTAGAAAAACTTTTCTAGATCTTTGAGCCATATAGCGTTCTTTGTTGAGTCTAAGGGCTTCCTCTTAGCCATTCTCATACACACTCTTGAAATCCAAGCATCAAAACTGGGGCTTCTTAACCTTTCCTCCCCCAGTCAATCCCTACTCAAACTCTTCAAAATAATTGAATCTGCATTAGGAGCTTTCCCCTTTTGCTTTCTCGCTCTCATCATTAGAGAATATACTCTCCCAAAAAAGAGTCAATGCTTGGATCATCTTCCAAAAAATAGAGTCCGTCTCTCCTCAACTAAACTTGAGATCTCATCTTTCTCCTTATGAGATTCTTCCAACTGAGTTCTCTTCGAGTATACATACTTTTCAAAAAAAAAGGGCTCGTCAGGTTGAAAACTCGTAAAGAGCGGCCTAGGCAAAAGTTAGAGCACAAAAAACAAAAGACGCAAAAGAGATGCCCGCTAGATTGAAAACCTGAAAGGGCGGTCTAGGCAAAAACCAGGGTGCGTCACTAAGAAAAAAAAATTTCAAAGGAAAAAGGGAGGGAATCCTTCAACCTTCTTCAATTTACGCAGCCTCACAAACCTGTTCACGGAGATCAACTACCGAAGCCGGTCAACATGGACAAGCTCAAGAAGTACTTCGCGTGACTTGGCCTCCTAAAAAGAAATCGCTCGCTAGGTTGAAAATCCCGAAAAGGACGGCCTAGGCAAAAATCAGAGCTCGCACAAGAAAAGAAACCCGCTAGATTGAAAACCCGAAGGGGCGGTCTAGGCAAAAGAAAGGGTGTGCATTAAAAAAAAAAAAAGGGGGGGGGGCTTATCTCGTGCAAGATTACCCTTCGGCAGGAAGCCATATTCTGTCCTTTTTTCTCTTAAAAATGAACTACGTTAGACCTGAGCCTCTTATTTAATTGCTGTAAAAGAGGAACGTAGGCAGCCTTCGGGTTCGATCTAATCAAATAAATAAATCTACTTTTGTCCTTTTATTAATCGAATGCATTTTATTAATGACAAAAGGGAAATCCTAACCACAACGACTAATTTTCTAAGCTAACAACCTTGAAAAAAAATACTAATAAAATAAAAACTATCGATCTATCAAAGCAATCTCTTGGTACTCCTAAAAGATCTAGCCTTTCATTGACTTGGTAGGCCGGCGGACATGATCTCCACCGTCTTCGTGATCCTTCTTGCGCTTTGAGCCCCTCAAAGCAGTACATCCCTCGAGGCGATCAAAGACAGACTCCGAAAGTCTTTTGAAGACATTGGGCCTATCTAAAGCTTGCGTCTTTCCAGGCATCCCTTTGCCTCGCCTCTCGTACCAATCCCCATCAAGAAAATCCTGGGTTGGATCCGTCCGTACATTAGCGTGGTCGACCGAGCCTCGCTCCTTCGCAAAATACTGCTAGCTACAAAAGAATCCCCTAGCAGTGAAAGCCGCAGATCATCAATCTTCTCTGCACTAGGGTGACCGGTGTGAAGAAACCAATCCAAATACTTATCGGATAAGAAGATGCTTGCATTAAAAGTTCGAAGGTTCGACCAGCGGTCCC
This sequence comes from Adenophora triphylla var. japonica, assembly GCA_022495995.1. NCBI lineage: Eukaryota > Viridiplantae > Streptophyta > Magnoliopsida > Asterales > Campanulaceae > Adenophora > Adenophora triphylla. Next base: position 271,298 of record JAFEMH010000897.1, read on the forward strand.
GACTGGTTCCTTTACCCCATGCTTGAGCTAGCGCCTGCGCAAACTCTACACCAATGTAAGACACTCCACGAGAAGCTCCTTCGAAAAGATAAGTGTCTTGCGACTGACCAAACTGACGGAGCACCAGCTTGGGAAAATAAAAGGAGGAATCGCGCAAACCCGGAAGAACAACCCTATCAAAGCCCTTGGTATTGGCAACGTACTTATTCAACCTCCAATAAGGCGGACACCAAAGAACGTCAGCCGTTTCAGTCTTCGCAATCAGCTCAGCCCATTCATCCGCTGAAAGATCCTTGATCAATAACTTTCGCGTATGATATGTGAAAGGGAAATATTCCAATAGGGGGGGCTACCAACTTGAGATGCTCCCTAAGCCAAATAGTCAACAGAAGAGGACTCCCTTGAGTCATGGCACCGGTCCTATGCAGCTCATCAAGACCATGCAAGGTCTCACCCAAGATTAGCGGGATAATGTTCCTAGAACGTTTTCTAGCCTGCAGAACAATTTCCACCAGTTGGGAGTCAACCAAGCCATCCCTGCATGTAAACAGGACATCTCCGAAAAGAGAAAGGGCCAGAAAGTTCCGCTTGTAGACATGAAAAGCATCATCACCCGAATCACCGCTAAAGCGTTCTGGAAAAGAAGAGCAATCAACCCACTTGCGGTGCACCAACTCATAGCAAGTATCAAGGGGGATCCCTAGCAATTCATTCAAAGCCTCCGAATGATTCCTATGGTACTTAGGAACAAAGAATCTCACCGGTTCAAAGGCATATCCAAGATAATGGCAAATTCCTCCACAGTAGGCACCATCTCATTCAAAGAAAAATTGAAAAGATGAATAGAGGGATCCCAAAATCGAGCAGCACCCTGCAAGAGATTCCAATCCGGTTGGAGGTTCTTCAAGGTAAAAAGGATTCTGAATCCGAATTCTGCAATAAACTTATTGCGAGATCGGTTGCGAAACGACCTCACAAAATCCCTTGATGCTTGCTTGAAAGATTCAATCGCTTCAGACGGCAGAGAAAAGTCATCGACAATCATGGACGTTGGGGCAATCTCCTTGGAAGCCATGGATCGTAGGGTTGAAGAAAAAGACAAGAGTTTCGCCCTAACAAGATATCTCTAGAGTTTGTAAGGCTAGAATGAGGTATCTGGCCGGACTACAGGGCGATTTTATAGGGAAAACTGACAAAATCCTATTCGGAAAAGAAGAGATCTCTGCCTGACTAGCGTGTCTCGTGCGAGACACCTTATCTCGCGCGAGATATTGCTACGGCAAGACAACAATGTTTCTGTTCAAACAGCAATCTAGCCCCGACTTGACGAAGCAAGCCTCGAATAAACCTGCGTGTACAGTTCATAACATGCAGTAAAACACCAAGATTCAAGCTCAAAATTGTGGCCTAACGGCCATTCCATTCCATTTCCAAAAACATGGAAAGTCGAGAAAGTTAATTAAATAACTAATTAAACCTAGGATTAGGGGTTAAGAAAAACCATTGTTTTGTGCTACCTACTTGTTCCTAACAGGTACCAAAGAAAAAGAAAAATTGTCTGGGCCCACACGGCCAATATGTACAAATCATCAGAAATCAAATAAAGAGAAAAGGAGGGGATCACGCCATCAAATCGCCCGAGCCGCCGGCACCTCCGCCATCACCGCCACGGGGGCTACCATCCCTCCTCGATCTCTTGGCTCCGCAAGTAGGGGTCACCGCCGAGGCCACTGTCGAGGCCGCCAAAGAAGCCTTGTGGAATAGCCTCTCGGACAGTCCGACACCGAGCCATCGATCCCGCCATCTTGGTCGCTCCACGGTTGTAATCGGCGCAGACAGAGTGACCTAACAACAAAAGAAAAGAAATGCTCGAAGAAGTCGGACATATACACTTATATGGACAAATACGAGAGATAATACAAACAGTAAACATACCGAGGAGACATCCGCGGAAGGCGGTAACCCTCGGGAATATGATCCACAGTCGGGATGTGTCCCACCATTGGCATGCTCCCCATCATGTAAGTATAGCTCAAAGGGCCGAAGTCCGGGGCGAATGGCGAGAGAACCAGAGGCGGGAAGAAGTGATAGGGGCGAGGAACCTGAAGCGAAGCGCAGGCGGAGCCACGAGCATGTGATCGCCTATCCCCCACCGGGAGGGGACCCATCGTGAGGCGAAACTCCGCATAAGAGGCCCCGGGGATGACACAAGCCGTCGCTACATCCCCTACCAGAAGACTAGCATAATCATCCTCCGGAATAGAGTAGGTGGGATACATCGCCCTCGGCGGATCCGCCGGCACGCTATATGGCAGGCTACCCCGGCCATGCTGTGGGAACACCCGCTCACCAAGATACATGGTATCTCCCTCCAAAGATGCCAGCATCCTCTGCATCCCGGTAGCATCCCAAGCACGATGCACCTCCCGCTCCAACAAAGTCCAGGGATATAGGCCTAGCCTCTCATACTCAAAAGCGTCCAGCATGGCCCGCGCCTCCGCGACCGTCAAGGTCCAATCATGATCCTCCTCCTCATCAATGCTCCGGTTAGGGTGGCTCCACCTCCTGATATCCGGGAACATAGGGGTCCAGCTCTCCAACTCGAACCTGTACAGCCCAAGGACAGTGTAGCCCCATATCTGCACAAGAAAACAAAACAGGTTCAGTAGGGGATACAGACAGAGCATACATACGTAAACGAAAAATGTAATCAAAGGGCATACCTCCCAGGCATAAGAATACCCTGACAGGGAATCCTTGGTGTTCCTGCACGCCTCGTCCATGGCGTGATAGCAGAAGGCCAGCCCCGCTGAGCCCCAATCATATCCGCTCACCTCATCCAAATTCACCAACAAACCCAACAAAGAAAGACGAGCCGTAGAGGAGTGGTTCGCAAAGATGGTCTCAGAAAGGATGTACCAGAGGGCACCCCTCACCAATCGATCCGTGACTGCATTCGGCTTTTCAGCATAGTCCTCAATCTGACGCCGGAGGGGTGTCAACTCAGCAGCAAACCCCTTGACCTTGTTAGGGGAGAAACCGATCAGCTGCCTCCACACGGTGGGGCTCGCGGGCTTATAACCCGTAGTCTTCGGCAGGGGATCACCAATGAACTCCAGTCCCGTGATGGCAAGAAAATCAGTCGGGGTCATAGTCGCTTCCCCGAAGCGCAAATGAACTGTGTGGGTAGTATCCCACCACCTCTCTCGGATCGCCTGAAGAACTTGGGGAGTCCGCCTTATTCCCCGAAGATTATCAATGAAAGTCAAAAGCCCCGTTTGGGCCACCCTATCCCGAACGCCATCAAGATCCTTGATCTTGTCCCATACCGCTCTAGCCATCTTTGGGCTCCCTCGACAATTCTTCGTCGGCCTATACGACTGCAAAACAGAGGAAAAACAAAAAGGGCAACATTAGAAATCATTCCATGTCAAGAAATCAATGAAATAGAAGAAATTTTTCATTGGGGCATTTCATCGAACACTTGGCGTGCGTACAAGAAAAGCTTGCCCAAGAATGTCATTCGTGATCCGAATCAACCTCTCCTACAATCCATGATGTGTAGGAGGCTCATACGCACACAATGCAACGACAATCACCCAAAGAAATGCACAAAATCAACGCATGCAAGAGGAACCTAGTTCTAGACATGAACAAGAACAAAAGCCATTGATGGAATTTTGAATTCAAGAGAGAGGGGATTCAAACTCAATGCAATATGAGAAACAAGAGGTGAAGAAGAAGTTCTTACCAAGCCCTCCCGAACAGCGGTGGAGATATGCGCGTGCCTATCGAAGGTGAGATCATCGCGAGGATAATCCTTCCCTAGCAAATAGCTTCCCAAAATCGGATTCCTTTGTTCTTGAGCCATTGATTATGGAGGGAGGAGGGATTGAGAATGGATTAGGAGGATAATCACCAAGCAAATCCACGAAAAAATTGCAAAGAAAGCGACCTTGGCTTGAGCTAGGGGGGGATTTTGAAAAGGATGTTTTCAAAATAAATAAGAGTTACTGATTTATATGCCCCGGCAGAGGAAGTCACGCGCGGTATAACTTATCTCGCCGCGAGATATACCTTCTGGAAATTGACAAAATTGTCCTCGACAATAAGCGCCTACGCAACGTCAAAATTCAAAATTTTGACACATTTACCCTTGGAAATGATAAACTAGCAGGAAAACGTGGAAAAAAACGGCACCGTAAGTCACGGAACGAGCCAAACGTGATACCCGTACGATCGCCCGGTACGGTACCAGTCGCCCGAAAACCGAGTGGTCCAAAGATCAACTCAATCCACATGATTCAGAGCCCAGAAAGGTGAATCATCATAAAAAGCCCAGTCCAACGCCCAAACAGGTGGATCGTCATCATATAAAAAGCCCGGTCCAACGCCCAAACAGGTGGATCGTCATCATAAAAGCCCGGTCCAACGCCCAAACAGGTGGATCGTCATCAGAAAAGCCCGGTCCAACGCCCAAACAGGTGGATCGTCATCAGAAAAGTCCGGTCCAACACCCAGACAGGTGGATCGTCAAACCAAAAGCCCGATTCAACGCCCAAACAGGTGAATCGTCATCCTCAACAACAAAGCCCGATTTGGAGCCCAGAAAGGAGAATCGTCACAAAATTGACAGGACTCAAAGGACCGGACAGGTGAGCCTTTGTTTTCTAACATATTTCCCGCAGGTTCGGAGCCCAGACAGGCGAATCTTCAAACAGACAGGTATATTCAGAATTGGGTCTTGATTTGATTCCTCAGTATGAATTTATCTTTCAAAACAAAATCTCCTCGATTTTCAAATGATTTTCAAAATACCTAAAGCAGCCTTTTCGTGTTTTGGAGTCGAACTACGTCATGGTCTGATTCTCCGATAGAGATACGTAGGAAGCCGTGCGGTCCGACCATCCCGATGTTCAGAATGATGTCTTTTCTATCGTCGACATGACTTCTTCCATAAGACTTGTCGATGAGGGGCTCTGTAGACACCCCATTCTGAACACATCGGGTCATATTTATACCACTCTAAGTCTCGCTTTGAGTCAAGAAGTAGAAATCCACCATTTCGTCATGTTTCGTTAAGTTTTGACTAACTATCGTTAGTTTGGGACTAAACTGCATATGAGATAACGAGGAAAGAACAAGACTGTCCACAGGAGCAATATCTCGCCGCGAGATGGCGTGTCTCGCACGAGATATACTCCCTCTGCAGCATGCAGACGACAGTTTCCTCGTCGATTTCAACCTCTTTTCAGGATAAAACTTTATCCATCCGGCCAACCAATGGGATTTGGAGTCTAGAACCTTCTGATAGGGTTTTACCTCTCCACTTCTTCATATCCAACCCCTATAAATACTTGGTGACTTCCAAGGCTCAAGAGGTCGACAATTCTGATCCTTGATCAAGAAAACACACAACATACACATTTTGTTGGTTTCTTTCCACGAAATACTCCTTCAAATCACTCACAAAACAACTCCCAAAGTTTGTTCATCAACCTTGTTGATTAACAAACATCGAAGCCCGAATCAAGGGATCAAGGCGAAGCTCCGTCCGCATCAAGATCCAAATCAAGGATCGAGGCGAAGCTCTGTCCATATCAAGTTTCAACTCTAAACTTGAGTCGAAACTCTGTCCGAATCTCTCCTCAAAAGGTAATCATCCTTTAACTTTCGTTTCTCTTCTCAACCCCTCTATTAATTTTAGAGTAGTGTAATCCCATCAAAAGGATTAGCCTAGAGTCCCTTCAGTCAATGGAGGCGATCTCGAAGCATACAATCCGACATTCCTAATCAAGAAATTGATTAGGGTTTACTTGTTTTCTTTAATTATATATATCGTAAAGATTGAAAACCTCTCTTTTCTTTAGCAAGACCAATATCCGGATTGGGTGGAATTGATGCTCCTTGACCTACTCATTCCATAACCTAAGCCCCGAACCCAAATCTCTTTCAAAATGGTTTTTCTATGTTTCCAAACGAATAATATAGGTGGTGACTCAAAAGATAAAATTCTTCTCACAACGCTACAACGAGTGGCACTAGTATCATCATCATCCACTTCCTTCCTCCCCATTTCCATTTCACCAATTCTCTTTTTTAAGAGAATAATATCCCTTGCATTAATTCCCGAGCTAAAGTGGGAACTACGATTGGTCCATTCTTTTTCTCGGTGTCTATTCATTCGGCTTTGTTTTTCATGCTGTTGGTGATTATCCCCATGTCTAGATGGTGCTCTTCCATTCAATGACCTGAAATGATGAGGAGGGGTTCTATCCTTTCTGGGGACCATCTATAGATGGGAGGAGTCCTGTGACGAGAAGAGCCCCTATGACGAGGAGGGCTCCTTGGTCAAGCAGGGCTCTTATGTCGAGGAGAGGGCTTATAACGAGGAGGTTTTTTTTTCCTAGCATGACTGAGCCTTGCTCTCAAGTCAGCTGAATTAACCTCCTGGTTCCTTTGATTGTTCAGTTGATTGATCAAATCTTCATTGTTTCGTGTGTTTCCATGTACATGAGCTTTATGACGATGAGGAACATCTTGGATAGGGTTTTGCTTGGATCTGCCAACAATGTCGTGATGAGGGGGATTGATAGATGTGTTTTCACCCATCAAAAAGATATATCTTTAGACTTATTTGATGCTCAACCTTGTGTGTTTTTATGTCTTTTTGAAGTATTTATGCATATAGGTAATAAAAGGAAAAAGTCGTGTAACATGATCTTAAAGGATACAAGAAACGATCGACGACGAAGAGGCAAATGAGGAAAGAATAGAAATTACAGAAGGACAAATTTGAAGATGACCAGAGCATTAATTACCATTGGATAGTACTCATCGAGAGCTTTTCAACCATATATGACACGTCTCAATTGGAGTCCGTATGAAAAAGTTATTACCTTCGAAAGTTTGTCGAGAAATGTACAAGTTGACGAAGCACGGGAGCATCCATCCCCAAAAAAGGGAAGCGCCCGCTCCCAAATTCCAGAAACTCAAATGGTGTGATCTCTCTTCCCAAAATCGTTGCTAAAACCGTCGCAAAATCTACTTTCGCGACAGTTTCAGCAGAATCCTTTTTAAACTTGGTTTTTGACCCTTGTTTCCTAATTTTTGACCCTCCTCTCTTACCCTAGTATATATATAAGACCTATAGCCATATTTTTGTATCTTTTACCTTCTCATAACATAATTCTTTAGTTTTAAACAAGATCTACAAAGATTTATATCAAGAATTCCATTGAAAATTTATGCAAATTATTGAAGCTTTATTGATGTTCAATATGAACATGAGTGACTAATTTTCTTGTTCTACGGAATGGAGGTAATGTCTGTCAATCCTTTATGTCTTGATTAATATTGTGATCAATCAAAGGTTGGGTTTATCAAAAGTATTTCTTATCTAAGTTTTCTAAACTAGGGGTGTGCACGAGCCTACTAAAGCCTGGCAAAGCCTGGTATGGGTCCATTTAGTTGTGGGCTTCAATTTCAAGAGCCCAACATAGAGGGCTTCATGCGGGCTCAAATTAATGGGCTTTTGCGGGCTTTAAACGGGCATTGAGCGGACACGGGCTTGACGGGCTTACAAATTAGATGTTGTAAGTCAAATGATTGTCGCCTTTGCAGGAATTCACTTGGGAATCTGGTTCCTCACAGTCAGCAGATTAGTGTTGTGTTTTCCTACGAAATTGATACCCACTTTTATCACACCTAATTTCCTAATTTGTGTACGTACAATTGTTCAATTAGTACCTCAAATAGTTAAAATTGTTCACTTGTATCGATCAAGTTGAAAATTTTCTGCAACTATTCGTTTCCTTGAACAAACATTTGTTTGGCCATTATCTGTTATTTAGCATTATGCATTTCATTAGCACTGAAACAGAAACATGAATAAGCGTCTAAATAGTACATTGATCCAGTTGAAATATTTGATTCATTAGCCTATGTTGCTATAACTACTAGTCCATGCATTATAGGTATTTTGAGTCTTTTGGCTTTGTGAGTGTTAAATTTATTATATATATAAATTACAAAATGACGTATTTTTGAAGAAACGGGTCGGGCCCTAACGGGCTGTAGAACAATAAGAGACCGATCTCAGCCCGAGGGCCTTCAAGCTGTCAAGCCCAGCAGGGTTGAAAACATTGCGGGCGCGGGCCGATGGCCGGGTTTGCACACCCCTATTCTAAACTATAATCATGTGTAAATGTGATTGAGTTTTAAACTAAATTTGTGTGTGTTATTGACAAGTAATTATTCGATCCATGCAAGTCAAACTTTTGAATGAATATAATCTAGGTTTTGACAAGTGATTGCAAATCAAAATTTTAGTTTCTTAATCCTAGGGTTTAATGGGTTCTTAAATATTAAGTGGAATTTGTAGAAAACCTAATATTTGTAGAACACTAAACTGTGAACGTGTGAACGCACAATTTTACTAAAAAGAGGATGAACCCCCAACTATGATTGGTTGTATTATTAATTGGCATATTTGTGTGATATACATGAATTATATTCCGTAGATCCTTATTTTTTGGTATTCGATAATAGTTTACTTGCTTTGTTTGTTTCTTGTATTAAGTAGGAATAATAATCAAATAGGGTAAATACATAAATATGCCCCTGAATTTAGGTTTTGGATGTAGATATGCCACTAACGTCGATAATTGACTTACTTGCCCCTAAACTCATGTAAAATGATAGTATATTTGTCATTCGTTAAAATTTCGTCCAATATTTAAAGATTTTGGGATATAACTGAATAAAAACGACGTTGAAGGGGTAAACTGTGAATTAAGGGGTTGAACTTATTCAAATATAGGTCCCTTACTTATTGATCTTTTCTCATGTTAGTCACTAGCCTTTTTCACCTTGGCAAAAAATATTTTTATTATTAAAATTAATATTTTTAATTATTATTTAGCATAATCGTGATAATATTTAATAATTTTTTTTCATCATGATTTTTTTTAGAATATTATTTTAATTATTCTATTGAATAGTGGTGGAGGAGGTGGCAGTCCTCCATTAGCAAGAGGAATAGTAGTCCCAACAATACCATGGGTCTCCTCCATAGAATGATTCTCCTGATCAGAAGTGATACTAGCAGTGTGTCATCCTTTCATTAGGACTAGGAGTACGGAGCAGAATTTTCCAAGCTATTCAATTAATAATACGATCGTTTCCCGGCAATGGAACCAAACTGATGATGCAAAAAACGTTCGGATCACCCAAAATCCAGCGTTTGGTTGTATCCTTGATGTTTAAATAGCCTGACACGTAAACTAAGTCAGGGCTTAGGCCCTCCGGCGTGAGAGTAAGTATTCATGTTGAATAAAGAGCAAATCAATTGACAAGAGTTTAGGGTCAAGAGAATGCGTGTGTAAAACGTACCAGAATTGTGTAAATTATAGCTTGTATTTATAGGTGTAGGATATAGTGTCCTTACTTGTATATGAATTTTTATGAGAGAAGGATTATAATCCTAGCTGGATTATAATTCCCCACAATCCTTGTTATAGTAGGATTATGTAAACCTTATGTATGTATACATAGGAGGCTTGCTACTCGGCATAAAATGTTGGTCGAAATGTGTAAATGCCGAGTAAGTAGGTGACCAAGGGTAGGGAAGCCCATTCCCCTTGTCTTGATGATGATCGAGAAGGCGCTGGTCAGCCTTTGATAATGCCTTGGTCGGCATATGAGGATGCCTTGGTCGGCATGTTTATTCCTTGTTGCCTTAAGTCATTATATTCGCTCTACTATGTATAGGTCAAAATAGTGAAAAATGATGAGAAGGCATGACGAGTATAGGTAGGGAAGCCCATTCCCCATGGTGGCCATAGTGGTCGTTGGAGTTAAAGGTCGCCAAAGTTGGTGGTCGGGAGAGTTGGTTGTCGGAGTTGGCGATTGCCATAGTTGTTGATCGAGAAGGTGGGGATGTTGGGTTAGAGGATCAATTGGTCTAGACATCGAAGCAAGGGGGAAGAATTTCGTAGCAGGTTTCTGGGGTCAAGAGCGGCCGCGCTCATGGCGTGCGCGATCGCGCTCTTGTACCGTGATTGATGCTCGGGGGATTTTCTTGGTGCGCGACCGCGCTGGATGGGAGGGCGACCGCGCTTGAGGCGTCGTCAGAAGGCATTGATGTCTCGGCATGACTGCGCGACCGCGCTCGGAGTGAGGGCGGCCGCGCTCCGCCCGTTTTTCAGCAGTCGTGGTTTCCTTGTTTGTTTAGGATTTGGACTCTACCCTAGGTCATATATAAACAATGTTCCGCCCCCAACTCAGTTGTTACACGAATTCTAATTACATAGTGCAAGATCCTGGCTTGGTAGTGCCCCCAGACGTAGCCAATCAAATTGGTGAACTGGGTTAACAATTTCTTGTGTTCTTTTCTGTTTTTTCTTTGATTTCTTGTGCTTGGTTTGTGTGCGATTATTATTCTTGTAGGTTTGCTTGGGTGTGGAGGGCCATATTCACAACAACTGGTATCAGAGCCTGGTTTAGGATCAAGGGAGTTGTTTCAAGCAATCAAGAATGGGCAAAGACAAACAGGCGGTTGAGAAATTCGATGGGTCTGACTACGGATATTGGAGGATGCAGATTGAGGATCTCTTGTACAACAAGGATCTCTACAAGCCTCTGAAGGGTGTCAAACCGGAAGATGAAGATCAGGAAGAATGGGAACTCATGGATCGGAAAGCCCTAGGGGTGGTTAGATCTACTTTGTCAAAGTGGATTGCGAAGACTACCAGGAAGGCGACAACCACCAAGGAGCTATTGGATTATCTGTCTGCTGCAAATAAGGTTGATTTGATACGTAAGATGGGTAGTCTCAAGATGCAAGAGGGAGGATCCTTGGCTAAGCACATCGATGAGTTTATGGATGTCATAGATTCATTGGACGGTGGAGATCAAGTTCGATGATGAGGTTCATGCATGCTTGTTGCTAGCTTCTTTACCGGCAAGTTGGAGCGGAACGGTGGCGCAATCAACGCTTCAACAGGGTAAGAAAAAATTGAAATATGATGATGTTAAAGACTTTCTTTTAGGTGAGGAAAATCGCATGAAGAAGTTGGGGACATCAAGTACTTCGGGAGCGGCTTTAGCTACTACTAGTAGGGGGAAGCCGGGTACTAGCAAACAAGGGAGAACCGAATCTAGGGAGAACGGAGTGAGTGGAAAAGGCAAAGGCGATGAGACCAAGGACAAACCGAAGGTTGCGAAGGGATCTGTTCGGTGCTACTATTGTAAGGAGTTGGGACACTTTAAGAGGGATTGTCCAAATCGTAAGGGCAATCGGGCGAATGTGGCGGTCGAAGGTGATGATGTACTGTTACGAGTGTTAGTAGTGCACTAGAATCATGGGTGCTTTGGATTCGGGGCATCATTCCACTCTTGCGGGCATAAGGAAGAGATGGATAATTACACTTCCGGTGATTTCGGGAAGGTCTATCTAGCCGATGGCGAGCCTTTGGAAATCAAGGGAAGGGGGATGTCGAGATAGGAGCATCGGACGGGAAGGTTCTACATCCGAACGGGGTCGAGACACATTCGGGTTTGAAAAAGAACCTACTTTCGGTTGGGCGGTTGGACGAAGAGGGTTACAAGGTGACTTTCGGGCTGCGAGGCCGGGTTATTACCAAGGAGGATTGTGAGATCGCTCGGGGTAATAAGGAGGGTACTTTGTATTTGGCGAACAACACCAAGGATAGTATTGCGGTGGCGGCCAAGGGTGATCTTGATTTGTGGCACTTGTCGATTGGGTCACATAAGTGAGACAGGGATGAAGGTACTTTGTTCCAAGGGTCTACTACCGGGTTTGAAGACAATCAACGTGGGGATCCGAAGATTGTATGTTTGGCAAACAAGGGAGGAATAATTTCTCGAGGACGGGTAGGGGATTGAGGGAAGCAAAGTTGGAATTGGTTCACACGGACTTGTGGGGGCCATCTCCGGTTACATCTACGGGTGGTGCGTCATATTACATGACTTTTATTGATGATTCTACAAGGAAGGTCTGGGTCTATTTCTTGAAAGGGAAAGATGAAGCTTTCGAGGTGTTCAAGAAGTGGAAGGCTTTGGTGGAGAATCAAACGGGACTTAAGCTTAAGTGCTTAAGATCAGACAATGGTGGGGAGTATGAGCTCGGGAGTTTAGGGAATATTGTCTTTGCGAATGGTATTCGTATGGAGAAGACTCCAAAGCGGACACCACAACTCAACGGGGTAGCAGAAAGGATGAACAGAACATTGAATGAGCGGGCTAGAAGTATGAGATTGAAGTGTGGACTTCCGAAGACGTTCTGGGCATATGCAGTTGACACGGCAGCTTTCTTGATCAATCGGGGACCATCAGTTCCATTGGGAATGGAATTCCGAGAGGAAGCTTGGAGTGGCAAGCGAGTAAATCTGTCCTTTCTTCGCATATTTGGCCGCGTTTCTTATGTTCATGTTGATTCTCAGAGAGAACTAAATTAGATGCTAAATACATTAAGTGTACATTTATTGGGTATGGCGGGGATGACTTCGGGTATAAGTTTTGGGATGACCAAAATCATAAGGTTATTCGTAGTCGAGATGTGGTATTCAATGAACGAGGTCTTGTACAAGGATAGAAAGGGGGCATCGATGATACTAGTTCGGAACCGGAGGTTGTAGAGGTGGATATTCCAAACTCGGGTGGGAGCGGGACAGTTCATGTAGACCATGGTCGTGAGGTCACGAAGATGAACCACGTACTCCAGGACCGGACATTCCATTGCGTAGATCCAGCAGGTGCGTGGATCACCCGACAGTATACTCCTTCGAATTATTATTTGTTGTTGACGAGATAATGGGGAGCGGAATGTTATGCGGAGGCAGTTCGTAGTGTGCTTTGTGATAAGTGGAAAGCTGCGATGGAAGATGAGATGGTCTCATTGAAGGCAAACAAAACTTGGGAGTTGACTGAACTACCTAAGGGGAAGAAGGCACTGCATAACAAATGGGTTTACAGGATCAAGGAGGAAGCAGACGGTAGCAAGCGTTACAAGGCAAGACTGGTTGTAAAAGGGTTTCAGCAGAAGTACGGTATTGACTACACCGAGGTATTCACTCCGGTTGTGAAGATGACCACTATCAGAATGGTTCTGGGGATAGTAGTGGCAGATGACTTGCTGCTTGAACAGATGGATGTGAAGACGGCCTTTCTTCATGGGGACTTGGAGGAAGAGATTTACATGGTACAGCCAGAGGGTTACTTGTCTAAGGGTGGCGAGGAGCTAGTTTGCAGATTGACTAAGAGCTTGTATGGCCTTAAACAAGCTCCTAGGCAGTGGTACAGGAAATTTGATGGATTCATGCACGACATTGATTTTATCAGATGTGAGGCGGATCATTGTTGCTACTTCAAGAACACGGACAATGGGTATATTATCTTCTTTGTTATATGTGGACGACATGTTGATAGCGGGCTCTAGCAGGTAGAGAGGTAAACAGGTTGAAGACTCAGTTGTCAGAACGGTTCGAGATGAAGGATTTGGGAGAGGCAAGGAAAATCTTGGGCATGCGGATTGATCGGAATAGGGAGTCGGGCAAGTTGGTTCTTTCACAATCAGAATATGTTGAGAAGGTCTTAGCAAGGTTTTGTATGGAAGAGGCGAAGCCAACAGGGATGCCATTGGGTTTGCATTTCAAGCTATCCGAGAGGGACTCGCCTAGGAACAAGGAAGAGCGTGACAAGATGGAGAGAACTCCATATGCTTCAGGCTGTGGAGTCTCATGTATGCAATGGTGTGTACAAGGCCGGACATTGCACATGCGGTGGGAGTAGTCAGCCGGTTCATGGGCAATCCGAAAGCAACATTGGGAAGCGGTTAAGTGGATCCTACGTTACTTGAAGGGCTATTTGGTAAGGCTCGTGTTTTTCAAGAAAGGAAGTGGTGTTAGCGGGTTATGTTGATGCGGACTTGGCATCAAGTGATCTTGATAAGAGGAGAAGTACTACGGGTTATGTGTTTACATTGGGTGGTACAGCAATCTCCTGGGCTTCTAAGTTACAAAAGATCGTGGCTCGATCGGCTGACCGTTAAGCGTAATATGTGGCAGCTGACGGAAGCAAGTAAAGAGATGGTTTGGGCTGAGAACTTCTTGGGTGAACTTGGGAAGACGCGAAGTGGTAATATTCTCTACGGATGGGCTGTGAGCTCAATTCACTTGGCAAAGAATCCGGCGTTTCATTCGAGGACAAAGCACATTGAACTAAGGTTTCACTACATCAGGCATCTCTTGGAGAAGAAGACTTTGTGGCTTGAGAAGATATTGGGATCGGAGAATCCGGCTGACATGTTGACGAAGGTTGTGAACCTTGAGAAATTGAAGCTGTGCAAAGCTTCAATTGGGCTTGGGCTTGAAGAATGAGAGAGGAGGATGGCACTACCATGATCGAGGTGAGCACTAGGAAGACACCAAGGGTGAGTTGAAGACGGATACGGGGCTTATATGTGTGGTTGATCTCTAGGTGGGAGATTGTTGGGTTAGAGGATCAATTGGGCTAGACATCGAAGCAAGGGGGAAGAATTTCGTAGCAGGTTTGGGGTCAAGAGCGGCGCGCTCATGGCGTGCGCGACCGCGCTCTTGTACCGTGATTGATGCTCGGGGATTTTTCTTGGTGCGCGACCGCGGCTGGATGGGAAGGGCGACCGCGCTTGAGGCGTCGTCGAAGGCATTGATGTCTCAAGATGATGGCTAACGCGACCGCGCTCGGAGTGAGGGCGGCCGCGCTCCGCCCGTTTTCGCCGGCTTCGTGGTTTCCTTGTTTGTTTAGGATTTGGACTCTACCCTAGGTCATATATAAACAATGTTCCGCCCCCAACTCAGTTGTTACACGAATTCTAATTACATAGTGCAAGATCCTGGCTTGGTAGTGCCCCCAGACGTAGCCAATCAAATTGGTGAACTGGGTTAACAATTTCTTGTGTTCTTTTCTGTTTTTTCTTTGATTTCTTGTGCTTGGTTTGTGTGCGATTATTATTCTTGTAGGTTTGCTTGGGTGTGGAGGGCCATATTCACAACAGGGGAGGGGTGACATAAGGTGATGGCGGTTGGAAAGAAAGTAAAATAATGAGTAGGGTGGACTTATTAAAATTATGAGGAGGGTGAAATTGATAAAATGATGAGTAGGGTGTACTCATTAAGTCATGAACTATATGGTAGATAAAATCTTTTGTGATTTAGGATGTAAATTAGGTTATACTAGCAGTACTCCCCGACAAATTATAGATTTTTTTTTCAAATAATTCCATTTTAAAAATCTAAATCCCAAAATAACCCACATTTGAAACTATTTGCCAAAATGAACAACTTTTTGAAACTCGCTACACGGTAGTTTATAATTTTTCCGGTTAAAGTCGCTATACGGTTAGCGAATTTAAATTTGCTAAATTTTATTTAAATTTATGCTATGAAAACAAAAAAAATTGAAAAATATACTTCTATAAAAAATTATATTATTCATTTAAAAATTAAATATTACTTTCGACTCGAAATGAATAACCAAAAAATAATACTACATTTTTTATCCAAAAAAAATGAGCATTACTTCCTTCATCCCAATGAATATTTTAAAAATTAATACTATTTCATTCGCCTCTAAAATTATTTTTTATAATGTTAGTGCATTCGTCTCAAAATATGATATTAAGATGACATTAATTTTTTAGACGAATAAAGTAGTATTATTTTTTTTAAATGTTCATTGAGACGAAGGAAGCCATATTCATTTTTTTTTTGACATAGAAAAAAAATCTACATTTTAATTAAAAAAAAATCATTCAATTCAAAAAATGAATATTACTTTCGTCCCAAAATTAATACTATTTCCTATATCAAAAAAAATAAAAAATTGCTTCCTTCGTCTCAATGGGCATTTTAAAAAAGAATACTACATTACTTGTCTCAAAAATTAATATTCATTTTCTGAGACGAAGACACTAATATTATAAACATTAATTTTTACAAAAGAATACTACATCGTCTAAAAAAATAAATTACTATCTTCGACCCAATGAATATTTTATAAAATATTACTTCATTTGTTTAAAAATTTAATGTCGTATATTGAAACGAAGACACTAACATTACAAACATTAATTTTTGAGGCAAATGAAGCATTATTATTTTTTTAAATATTAATTGTGATGAAGAAAGTAATGTTCATTTTTTCGGACAAAAAATATAGTATTATTTTTTGGTTATTCATTATGAGTCGAAAGTAATATTTATTTTTAAAATGAAAATTATAATTTTTTATAGAAGTATATTTTTTAAATTATTTATTTGAGATGGAAAAAATAATATTTCTATTTAGTTTTCTTTATTAATAATTATTATTTTGTAATTTAAAGTGAGACGGAGTTTGTACCTTTGGTTTGGTTTGGATCGGTTGTTGTAATTTGAACTCGCTACACTGTGTAGCGAGTTCAAATTTTATTTTTTTTAATAGCATAAATTAAAATAAAATTGAGCAAATTTAAATTCGCTACACCGTGTAGCGATTTTAATCGAAAAAATTAAAAGTTGGTCATATTGACAAATAGTTTCAAATGTGGGTTATTTTGGGATTTATATTTTTAAAATGAAATTATTTGAAAAAAAATTGCTACTGCAGCTATGGCGTAACCGGCAAAGGCAACCGACTAAAGTCAACCGACTGATCTTTCCTTAGCCGATGAAAGTGCCTTTATGAGTCAAACCTTTTTCAAAAAAAAAAAAACTTTGTTCAATCAACTAAATTTGCACGAAAAGCCAAGGCCCAAGGGTGTCAAGTAAAAGCAAGATCTACAAAGCTTGCATTGTTACAACCGGTGAGCCAAGGCCCAAGGGTTACTCAACCGATCCATCTCCATGCATTGTTACAACCGGTCAGCCAAGGCCCAAGGGTTACTCAACCGATCCATCTCCATCCTTGGCTTGATTACATCATCGGTCATACTTCTTTCTCTAGAAAAGCAATCATATTTTTAAATAAGTGGTTAATTGATCATATTTTTAACCGATCAACTTTTTAATTAACAAAGGATAATTTTTATGATATGACGGGTCATATTTATAGCATTCCATATTTTTAACCGATCAACTTTTTTTAATTAACCGATCAACTTTTTTAATTAACCGTCCGTTCAAATTTTAGTTTTTTTTAATAGCATAAATTAAAATAAAATTGAGCAAATTTAAATTCGCTGCACCATGTAGCGATTTTAACCGGTCAGGATCGGTTGTGACAAAGATCGATAAATCAAGAATCGGTAAATCATTGAAATGGTGAATGGTCAATAATAAACTTGAACTTAACTGATCCTATTTTGATTTCCATTTCTAATGGTGACAACTGGTCCTATTTTGGTTTACATTTCCAATGGTGACAACTGATCCTATTTTGATTTCCATTTCCTATTTTGGTTTCCATTTATCGATCCTTGACATCTTATTCTGATTTATCGATCCTTGTCACCATTTCAACGGTGACAACCTTATTTGTCTACATTAAATGATTTATCGATCCTGTGTCACAATTAAAAAAAAAAGGAAATTCGCCTGCATACACCGGCCTCTGTCTGCGCGTGTATTGCACGCGCCATTTTACTCCCAATCACGACTTGCCACGTGTACTTTTTTAGCATATCTTCAATTATGCCATGGAAGGAAATGACTAAATTGCTCCTAAAATTTTGGCAAAATTTTTGGCGCTATTACTGTTCATTGGATGACCTGCTTTAATAATATATAGATAGATTTAGGGAATATATATATATACTACTCCCTCCGTTCCACTTCAAGATTTCATGGGTGGGGTTACACGCTTTTTAAGAAATTTTTTTTTAAAGTGGGTAGAAAATTAGAGGAGAGAGAATGTAAAAGTTAAATGTGTGGTAGTGAATAGGAGGGAGAATGTAAAAGTTAAAAATATTTAATAGGAGAAAGAATGAGTGGGAGGAATAGTAGGTTAATGATTGATTTTTTTGTAAATATGTTAACTTTATAAGGATATACTAGCAGTACTCCCGTGCGATGCACGGCAAAATCATATTATTGTATTTAATAATTAAAATTTAATATATAAAAGATTATTTTTCTTCACTTGTTTTCCTTACAACATTTTCTCATTCAAAATATTTTTAAAAAATTTATATTAAGAAGTAATGACAATAAACTAAACATGAAATATTCAATTTAAGATTTTTTTTCTCAAATAATTCCATTTTAAAATTATAAATTCCAAAGTAACTTGCATTTGAAACTATTTTTCAAAATGACCAACTTTTTAAAACTCGACCGTTGAAACTCGCTACATCGTGTAGCGAGTTTAGTTAAATTAAGGTTTATGAAATTGACTAATTAACTGTAATCAACATGTGACCGATTTAATGCCATTACCGATTTATATGCTCAAACATTATTATTTATCGATTGCGACAATGATCGACAATGACAAAATCGGCAATAATATTTTTCAATTGCAGTACATCGGCTGCAGTATATAACAACTACACAACCATATCAGTTGCACTCTTATATCAGCTGCGATATAGGATTGCAACCGATATTAAAAAGGGCCAAGTGGGCAACCGATGGAGACTTCCATGAAACTGGGCCCAATGAGAATTTTTTTTTAAAAATAGTCTTAAACTCATACCGATATATTTTAAAGTATTTATTTGAGATGAAAAAAATAATTTTTCTATTTAGTTTTCGTTATTAATAATTATTATTTTGTAATTTAAAGTGAGACGGAGTTTGTACCGGTTATCGATTTGTTTGGATCGATCATCCAATCCAATTGACAGGTTAACAACCTTGTTTGTTTGGATTTGGATCGGTAATCCGTCATGTTAACAACATATGTTCCTAATCGGTCATCCAATTGTTATTTTTTTTTCTTTTTTTCCTAATCTGAAGAGGATAAAATAGGATAAACATATGTTCCTTTTCAACTATTTTTTAATGCCCTGTGTGACCGATTCTTAATGCCCTGTCTTACCGATTTTTAAAATAAAAATCGGTAGTAATAATGTGTGTGTGACCGATATGGATTTATGTGTTGCCGGTTAACCACCTTAACTGATTACGGTTTACACGGTATACCGGTTTTAACCGTTTTTAATTTTTTTTTCTTTTTCAAATTAGGTTTTTAAAATATATTTTTAACAAAATTATTTTTTGAAAAAATTCAAGGCCACGGCCAAGGTCAAGGCCGTCCAATTATAGCAATGCCACGACCGAATGATTATGCTAACCTTAGCCAATGCCTCATTATATACCAAGGCAAGACCATTTCACTTTCTTTTTCTATCGATGTGGGAATTGAGATATCCTCCAAGGGCAAGGCCGGCCGAGCCAAGGCCATTTTACTTTCCTTTTATTTCGATGTGGGATATCCAAGGCCAAGACCAAAATAACTCACATTTGAAACTATTAAAATTGCTACACGGTGTAGCGAATTTAAATTTGCTCAATTTTATTTTAATTTATGACCGATTGTAAACCGACTGACCTTTCCTCAGCCGAGTGAGTGATTAATCATTACTCATTTTTCAATTACGTGGTGCTTGCTTACACTCCAAATTATTTTAGGCTCATATTCGGTTAGGAGGATACCAGATTTTTAGTCTTATGGTCGGTCAAGAGGATACCTTCTGTAGAAGCATATACCGGCAGAAAACCCAAATGCCCCTTTATCGAAATGAAGCCATCCCCAAATCGGCTAAGGAGGATACCCGATTTTAGGCTAATAGTGACCTAAATAAATTAATTATTTGGTTGTTACATTGATAAAATTGTGTTTTTCTAAAATTGTGACCTAAAATTCTAAATGATTTTTTTTATCAAATAATTCATTTTTAAAATTTTGTTTTCCAAAGTAACTGACTGTTTGTCGTGATTAATTACAAACCGAATTCGTGATAATTTTTTTTTTTCCAAATCAAATGAAAATAGTCTCTATTTATAGAGATTTTTTTTTATGAATTTTGGTGTAATTTTCTTTTTAAAAAAAATTATTTATTTTGGTGAAACCTTGAGATGGGACGGAGGGAGTATTTATTAATAAAGGAAGTTATATTTTTAAAGTTTTCATGGTCAGTAACTTGCTCCCTTACCGATCCACTTGCCCCCTTACCTATTGCCCCCTTACCGATCCACTTGCCCGACTTACCGATCCAAATAAATAAAAAATTTACAAATCATTAGAAATAAAAATCCATGCATTTTTAAAATTTTAAAATAAATATATGAAAAACTTTCCATTTAAGAAAGGGAACCTTGAAATGGGACGGCCCAAAAGAAAAAGGTGGAACCTTTAGATGGGACGGAGGGAGTATTTATTAATAAAGGAAGTTATATTTTTAAAGTTTTCATCGGTCAGTAACTTGCCCCCTTACCTAAAGAAAACCTTACCTATTGCCCCCTTACCTATTGCCCCCTTACCGATCCACTTGCCCCCTTACCGATCCAAATAAATAAAAAATTTACAAACTCCGTCTAATTTTAAATTACAAACTAATAATGATTAATAAAAAAAATTAAATAGAAATATTATTTTTTTCAGAAGTATATTTTTTAAAGTATTTATTTAAGATGGAAAAAATAATATTTCTTTTTCATTTTTTATTAATAATTATTATTTTATAATTTAAAATGAGACGAAATTTGTACTGATGGTTTGTTACTTTGGATCGGTTAGGTTAAGCAGTGCAAAGGCAATCGGTTAAGCAGGGCATAGGCAAGGCAGGGACTTGATTTGATTTTATATCGGTACAAATATTAATTTGTACTGATAGTCATTTGGCCCATTACCGATCCAACTAAGGTTGTATCCAACCCAAACCAATTACAAACGCCGTCTCACTTTAAATTATAAAATAATAATTATTAATAAAGAAAATTAAATAGAAATATTATTTTTTCCATCTCAAATAAATAATTTAAAAAATATACTTCTGAAAAAAATAATATTTATATTTAGTTTTTTTTATTAATAATTATTAGTTTGTAATTTAAAGTTAGACGGAGTTTGTAAATTTTTTATTTATTTGGAGTTTGACCGATCAATTTTCCTCCCTCAACCGATCCAAACAAACCCAATCAATTTTCCCTCTTTTCTCTTGCCTAACCGATCAAAAGTAACAAAAGCCTTAAGGCCCTTAACCGACCAAACAAATAAAAACAATTTTCCCTCTATCCAAACAAACCAAAGTAAAAACTTCGTCTCACTTTAAATTATAAAATAATAATTATTAATAAAGAAAAATAAATAAAAATATTATTTTTTCCATATCAAATAAATACTTTAGAAAATATAATTTTATAAAAAATTATATTATTCATTTCAAATATAAATATTCCTTTCGGTCAAGGCCTATATTTGGATCGGTCAAGGCCTGTTTGTTTGCTTGGATTGGTCAAAGGCATGTTTGAATCGGTCAAGGCCTGTGTTTGGATTGTTTGGATCGGTTGTGGGTTGTGGTCTTGGTTTGTTTGAATAGGTTGTGGGTTGTGGCCTGATTTGGATCGGTTATCCACTCAAAAATAAATATTACTTTCGACTCTAAATAAATAAAAAACAAATAAAACTACATTTTTTTTGTCCAAACAAACATGGCTAACCGATCAAAAAAAATGCCTAAGGTGTTAACTTTATAAGGATATACTAGCAGTACACCCGTGTGATGCACGACAAAATCATATTATTGTATTTAATAATTAAAATTTAATATATAAAAGATTATTTTTCTTCACTTGTTTTCCTTACAACATTTTCTCATTCAAAATATTTTTAAAAAATTTATATTAAGAAGTAATGACAATAAACTAAACATGAAATATTCAGTTTAAGATTTTTTTTCTCAAATAATTCCATTTTTAAATTATAAATTTCAAAGTAACTTGCATTTGAAACTATTTTTCAAAATGACCAACTTTTTAAAACTCGACCGTTGAAACTCGCTACATCGTGTAGCGAGTTTAGTTAAATTAAGGTTTATGGAATTGACTAATTAACTGTAATCAACATGTGACCGATTTAATGCCATTACCGATTTATATGCTCAAACATTATTATTTATCGATTGCGACAATGATCGACAATGACAAAATCGGCAATAATATTTTTCAATTGCAGTACATCGGCTGCAGTATATAACAACTACACAACCATATCAGTTGCACTCTTATATCAGCTGCGATATAAGATTGCAACCGATATTAAAAAGGGCCAAGTGGGCAACCGATGGAGACTTCCATGAAACTGGGCCCAATGAGATTTTTTTTTTAAAAAAATAGTCTTAAACTCATACCGATATATTTTAAAGTATTTATTTGAGATGAAAAAAATAATTTTTCTATTTAGTTTTCGTTATTAATAATTATTATTTTGTAATTTAAAGTGAGACGGAGTTTGTACCGGTTATCGATTTGTTTGGATCGATCATCCAATCCAATTGACAGGTTAACAACCTTGTTTGTTTGGATTTGGATCGGTAATCCGTCATGTTAACAACATATGTTCCTAATCGGTCATCCAATTGTTATTTTTTTTTCTTTTTTTCCTAATCTGAAGAGGATAAAATAGGATAAACATATGTTCCTTTTCAACTATTTTTTAATGCCCTGTGTGACCGATTCTTAATGCCCTGTCTTACCGATTTTTAAAATAAAAATCGGTAGTAATAATGTGTGTGTGACCGATATGGATTTATGTGTTGCCGGTTAACCACCTTAACTGATTACGGTTTACACGGTATACCGGTTTTAACCGTTTTTAATTTTTTTTTCTTTTTCAAATTAGGTTTTTAAAATATATTTTTAACAAAATTATTTTTTGAAAAAATTCAAGGCCACGGCCAAGGTCAAGGCCGTCCAATTATAGCAATGCCACGGCCGAATGATTATGCTAACCTTAGCCAAGGCCTCATTATATACCAAGGCAAGACCATTTCACTTTCTTTTTCTATCGATGTGGGAATTGAGATATCCTCCAAGGGCAAGGCCGGCCGAGCCAAGGCCATTTTACTTTCCTTTTATTTCGATGTGGGATATCCAAGGCCAAGACCAAAATAACTCACATTTGAAACTATTAAAATTGCTACACGGTGTAGCGAATTTAAATTTGCTCAATTTTATTTTAATTTATGACCGATTGTAAACCGACTGACCTTTCCTCAGCCGAGTGAGTGATTAATCATTACTCATTTTTCAATTACGTGGTGCTTGCTTACACTCCAAATTATTTTAGGCTCATATTCGGTTAGGAGGATACCAGATTTTTAGTCTTATGGTCGGTCAAGAGGATACCTTCTGTAGAAGCATATACCGGCAGAAAACCCAAATGCCCCTTTACCGAAATGAAGCCATCCCCAAATCGGCTAAGGAGGATACCCGATTTTAGGCTAATAGTGACCTAAATAAATTAATTATTTGGTTGTTACATTGATAAAATTGTGTTTTTCTAAAATTGTGACCTAAAATTCTAAATGATTTTTTTTATCAAATAATTCATTTTTAAAATTTTGTTTTCCAAAGTAACTGACTGTTTGTCGTGATTAATTACAAACCGAATTCGTGATAATTTTTTTTTTCCAAATCAAATGAAAATAGTCTCTATTTATAGAGAATTTTTTTTTATGAATTTTGGTGTAATTTTTTTTTAAATAATTTATTTTGGTGAAACCTTGAGATGGGACGGAGGGAGTATTTATTAATAAAGGAAGTTATATTTTTAAAGTTTTCATGGTCAGTAACTTGCTCCCTTACCGATCCACTTGCCCCCTTACCTATTGCCCCCTTACCGATCCACTTGCCCGACTTACCGATCCAAATAAATAAAAAATTTACAAATCATTAGAAATAAAAATCCATGCATTTTTAAAATTTTAAAATAAATATATGGAAAACTTTCCATTTAAGAAAGGGAACCTTGAAATGGGACGGCCCAAAAGAAAAAGGTGGAACCTTTAGATGGGACGGAGGGAGTATTTATTAATAAAGGAAGTTATATTTTTAAAGTTTTCATCGGTCAGTAACTTGCCCCCTTACCTAAAGAAAACCTTACCTATTGCCCCCTTACCTATTGCCCCCTTACCGATCCACTTGCCCCCTTACCGATCCAAATAAATAAAAAATTTACAAACTCCGTCTAATTTTAAATTACAAACTAATAATGATTAATAAAAAAAAATTAAATAGAAATATTAATTTTTTCAGAAGTATATTTTTTAAAATATTTATTTAAGATGGAAAAAATAATATTTCTTTTTCATTTTTTATTAATAATTATTATTTTATAATTTAAAATGAAACGGAATTTATACTGATGGTTTGTTACTTTGGATCGGTTAGGTTAAGCAGTGCAAAGGCAATCGGTTAAGTAGGGCATAGGCAAGGCAGGGACTTGATTTGATTTTATATCGGTACAAATATTAATTTGTACTGATAGTCATTTGGCCCATTACCGATCCAACTAAGGTTGTATCCAACCCAAACCAATTACAAACGCCGTCTCACTTTAAATTATAAAATAATAATTATTAATAAAGAAAATTAAATAGAAATATTATTTTTTCCATCTCAAATAAATAATTTAAAAAATATACTTCTGAAAAAAATAATATTTATATTTAGTTTTTTTTATTAATAATTATTAGTTTGTAATTTAAAGTTAGACGGAGTTTGTAAATTTTTTATTTATTTGGAGTTTGACCGATCAATTTTCTTCCCTCAACCGATCCAAACAAACCCAATCAATTTTCCCTTTTTTCTCTTGCCTAACCGATCAAAAGTAACAAAAGCCTTAAGGCCCTTAACCGACCAAACAAATAAAAACAATTTTCCCTCTATCCAAACAAACCAAAGTAAAAACTTCGTCTCACTTTAAATTATAAAATAATAATTATTAATAAAGAAAAATAAATAAAAATATTATTTTTTCCATATCAAATAAATACTTTAGAAAATATAATTTTATAAAAAATTATATTATTCATTTCAAATATAAATATTCCTTTCGGTCAAGGCCTATATTTGGATCGGTCAAGGCCTGTTTGTTTGCTTGGATCGGTCAAAGGCATGTTTGAATCGGTCAAGGCCTGTGTTTGGATTGTTTGGATCGGTTGTGGGTTGTGGTCTTGGTTTGTTTGGATAGGTTGTGGGTTGTGGCCTGATTTGGATCGGTTATCCACTTATTATTGACCGGTCACCATATCAATGATTTACCGATCCTTGTCATAACCGATTCTTGTTACCGGTCAACCAAGTCACATGCTTTGGATCGGTCAACCAATTTACTTGGTTTGGATCGGTCAGGAGACATGCTTTGGATCAGTCAACCAATTGACTTGATTTATCAAAATTTTATATATATAGAGAATATATAGAGATATATAGAGAGAGATAGCAATGTGAGATTAATTCCTTTTGTAACAAAACTTAAGGACATTGGTTGATTTAATTTCACATCGCTATCTCTGTCTCTATATCTCTATATATTCTCTATATATATATAAAAGGAAGTAATGTCCTGATTCAATTTTGCCACAACTTAAGAGAGTAATTACAAAAGTGCCACTCAAATTTTGGCAAAATTTTTTGCGCTTGGACTGTTCATTGGATGACCTGCTTTAATATATAGATAGATTGAATGATTTTTTTGTAAATATATGGAGATGATAAGTGTATAAATATATGAAAAACTTTTCATTTAAGGAAGAAAACCTTGAAATGGGACGGACCAAAGGAAAAGGTGGAACCTTGAAGTGGGACGGAGGGAGTATACGGTAAGTGCCATAAAAAAGGGCAAATTGCAAATAAGGGCCTGAATTATGCACCCCGTTCGCGGAAAGGGGTCCAATGTTTTAAATTTGGCGATTTAGGATCTCAACTAACCAAATGTTGACAATTAAGTTTTTTTTTTTACGGAATCGTTAATTTCTGGGTTAAATCACCACGTGCGGGTCACGTGCCACTTATACGAGGATTGAAACCGTAAAATGTTAAACTCTAGACCCTAAAAAATAAATTTTAAAGTTACAAAACACCACCTCTCTTCCTTTAAAACCTAAATCAATTTACATAATTAATAAATAAATAAATAATAATAAACCCCATTCTTTCTCTTTCATGGATGCCTTTAGCTCTCTCCACCACCATTGAAACTGCCAACACCCCCGCCACGCACAATCTCACCCAATTACCTCAAGGAAAATCTCCCCATCAATGGCTTCTTCACCGGCAGCAACAAGAGCTGCCTTCGAATTTCACCTCTCCACCCCCAAACCGAGAACCCACCACTTCACCTTCTCTCCCACTACCACCGCCACCTTCAAACCCCAATCAATCACATTCTCTCCTCACAACCACTCAAAACTTCATTTCACCTACAAATCAACTGATGGTATCAAAGAAGACAAACCCACTTCAGAACAGCCCCCAATTACAGAAACCCCACTGCCACCGCCTGGAATTCAATCGGAAACTGACATTTTTGAACAGCGTAGGCCGGAGGAGAAGTTTGCTGTTTTGAATACAGAAATTCACGAGTGCAGGTCATGTGGGTACCTCTACAACCAGGCTACAAGGGACCCCTCATACCCCATCCCATCGGGACTGTCGTTCGATCAATTACCGGCGTTGTTGACAGAGAAATCGTTTTTCTTTTTTTTTTAATAAATTATTAAGAAATACTCCCTCCGTCCCACTTTACTTGGCACTAATTTCCATTTTGGGTCGTCTCACTTCACTTCTAAGACTTTCAAAATGGAAAAGAATATTCACTATTCCCTCCACTCATTCTCTCTCCTACTTCACTTTTACACTCACAACATTCTCTCTCCTAACTATTCCTCCCACTCATTCTCTCTCCTATTTAATTCTTCATACTCACAATATTTAACTTTTTCTCTTTCTTACATCACTTTTCCTTAATTCCTACACCCAAAAAGTTGGTGTCAAGTGAACCGGGACGGAGGGAGTACTCTATTTATTAAGAGAAGGGGGTAAATTTAAAAATATAGTTGAAGGGGTATTTTGGTCTTTTATTATTATTATGTAAATTGATTTAGGTTTTAAAGGAAAAGGGGGGTGTTTTGTAACTTTTTTAACGATTTCGTCAAAAAAGCCCTTAATTGCCAACATTTGATTTACTTGAGACCCTAAATCGCTAAATTTAAAACATCGAACCCCTTTCTGCGAACGGGTGCATACTTCATGCCCTTATTTGCAATTTGCAAAAAAAAAAAAAAAAAAAAAAAGGCGGCGGGAAAAGGGGACCAAAATTTCAAAAACTCCCTTCCTTCGTACGCCAAAGAAATTCTTTCACTACTGTTCACAACCCTAGCGTTCACTTCAAATTCACCCTCTCTCTCTCTCTCTCTCTCACACACACACACACACACCTGAGAACCACCAGCAACACCGGCAATGGGAGAAGTTGCGCATCTAGAGCGAATGGCCCGAGAACTCAAGTGCCCCATCTGGTAAATTTCTTCATATCCTTATGCCTTTTGCAATTCAAGATCTAAATTTATTTTCAGACATAAATATCTGAATTGTTTACTGAAATTAGATGAAATTCAATCGATTTATTGGAGCTAATTTGATTGCAATGTTTGATTTTATTATTTTTGCAGCTTAAGTTTACTGGATGCTGCTGTTTCACTTACATGTAATCATGTATTTTGCTAGTAAGCTCTTCGTTAGGTTTAAATTTCTGCTTCAATTCTGTGTGTCAGTTATTTTTGATAATGTTATAAGTGAGTGTTTTCTTAGTAAATTTTACTTGATAATTCAATTGCAGTTTATGCATTGGGAAATCAATGAAATCAGCTTCAAATTGTCCCGTTTGTAAAATTCCATTCCAGCGTAGAGGTACATTGATGATCCCTTTTAGTATTGTTTGAGCTATGGCGATTTTGTTGCTTATCTATGAAATATGTGATCATTCATAATCCAAGTGATTCTCAATAAAAGAGATAGAGCCACTTGTATTCACACCGATAAGTTAGACACGTGCTCGGTGATTTGATGAATAGACCTGTTTTTGTACCTCAATAATTAAGTAATCACTTTTTATTGCTTTCCTTTTCACTGGCTTGATAGCTCAACATATATGAATTACTCACTATGCAAAGTAGTACACCAATCATGAAGTTCTACTTGGTATAAAACAAATTTTGCCACGTGAGCAGATTTGGTACTGTGCTTCATTTCCACTAGATTTTAGTAATGCAAAAGCTTAGTAAATGGTTTCTTCTCAGAGGTTCGTCCTGCTCCTCATATGGATAACTTGGTGAGCATTTACAAGAGCATGGAAGTTGCTTCAGGAGTCAATATATCCGGCACCCAAACAGGCCCATTGGCCAAATTTTCAGGTAATTTTTAGTATATATGTGAAAGATGAGGGATCACAAGTTTGAAATATCAGAAATATAAAGTTTTACTATCAAGTTCAGAAAGATATACATGGTCATGTGCGTGCTTGCGTTTCTGATTTACCACATACATCTTCCTGGGTACTTGGTATTGCACCATGAATTCTTCTTCATTGCTTCATAGCATATGATCTATAGCTTGAAGTGAAAAGTGATATCACTGTTGATATTGATAATTCTGAAGCTCTTCATTTTTTTGCAACAATAATGCTTACTCAAGAATCTTGTTAGTACTATCTTGCCTCTTATAGTTCCCTTATGCTGTTAGTCTTGATCTACTTGAGGACAACATAGTTCTATCTCGCGGGGTATGTTGCTTGTGGGTAGTTTTATGGCAAATGGGCAGTGCAGTTATCATGTCAACTTTAATCTTACTATATCTTTATCAGAACATTTTTAAGACCATTTTCATGGTGTTACAGGTGAAGAAAACAAAACTGAAGGTAATGTGGTTTGTGAAAAGAATAAGACTGAGAAAACTTGCAAGAGCATATCAAAAGGAAAAATGTCAAAAATATCATTAGAGAACCATTCTAATGCAAATATCGGTAAGCCATCGTTTCCTGCAAAGAAAAGGGTTCAGGTTCCGCAGCATCCTCAATTAGAGACGTCGATGCGGCCCAGAAAGCCGGAAAGTGGAATGATTGAACAGACCAAAAATGGAACTCAGAGTGGTTTGCCTGCAACGAAAGACAGAACTCGTTTAGACGAGAATGGAGAAACGATATTTGCTCCATTCTTCTGGTTAAGAAATGAAGAGGGTCCAGAAAAAACAACTCAGCAGCCAGATGGAGACCATGTGTCAGGTACACCTCTAGATGCTCCATGCTTCAGCGATATGAAGGACTCCGACGATGAAATAGATTGTGACAACAATACAATTGTAAGTATTCATGTTCTATTATCCATAGAGAAACAGGGACATCCACATTTTCCCTAACACTGATATTTTTTCTCAAGTCATATTTTCATTTGAGACTATGAACTACTAAGTTTTGTTGTACTCCCTCCGTCCCTAAAGAATGTCCAAATTCCATTTTAAGAGACACTCTGAAAATGTGTTCTTTTTTACAAATTTTAATGTAAAGAATTATAAATATTCTTGTTATCCACTTTCTAAACATTTAGTTTATGCTAATAAAATGGATTGCAATTTTTTTTGGTAAAAAAACATTTAGGGACCAATTTTTTTACAAAAAAAAAAAAAAGACAATTCATTTTGGGACAAAAGTTTCTTGAATTTGGACATTCATTTAGGGACAGAGGGAGTACTAAATTAGGGTTCAACTCTGGTATAAATGGCTTTCAATCATCAAATTTGCAGCGTTTGTGTGTGTGTGTGAGAGAGAGAGAGATAGAGATAGATAGATAGATAGATAGAGAGCACTTGCTTCTCCCCTTGAAATATATTCAAATGAAACTTAAACAGGCAAGAGTAAGAACAGGTTATCACCTTTTATGATTTAAAAATGATTTTATCTCTCTGTAGAACGTCAATCTTGATCACCTGTGCTATCATTTGGTATTAACCTGACCTCGTGTCTCTATGTGATGCAATTTGTGCTGGATCCAGTTTTGAGTCAATCTCCCACAGCAAATTTTACTTAGTTTATTTATTTCAACTTTCAACATACGAGTACTGGAAAGTTTCACCATATGGCTTGAACTTCTTCCTAATTCCTCTCAACTGTGTACAGAGTGCGCTGGGTCCTTTATCACACAATGCAGACATTTTTGACAGCGAAATGTTTGAATGGACACAAAGACCTTGTTCTCCTGAACTTTATTCTAGCCCCATGAAAATGCAGGTACTTTTTCATACTCATTGTTATAAAAACATCACCTGCTTGAATTTTACAATTGTTTTTGTCATCTTTGTTTCCTTGATTTTGCTACCTGTTTAATGTTTCAACTGAAACGCAGGTTAAACAAACTGATAAATTTGATGGGATTCCGGATGTGAAATGCAAAGGTACCTCACATGATGAAGAAGTGGATTGCCAACCCACAGTAGAGATAGGAGATAACACGGCCTCAGAAAGGGCTACTGCTGAAATGGAAGTGACTGTACCCACTTTATCCTCTCGTGGAACAAAGAGGACAAATAGTAAAGGTAAAACCAAAAGAGCTAAGAAGAGAGCTAGTAAGGCAAGTGGAAGCACTCAAAGGAAGAGGATTAAGAGAATTACGGATGAAGTGCCTGGAGTTAATAATAATTTGCAGAATCGAGCTGGTTCTGATATGCAGGAGAAAAAATTTGGCAACAATTGTGAGCCAGTGAATTTTAAGGAAACAACTTGTAAAAGGAACAAAAAGGTTAGCTTTGATACAACATCTACTGAAGCAATGGTAGTCAAGGTTTGCAGTTTAACTAATGAGGAAGAGACTTTGAATCAGGGTGGTAAGACTGTGGTTAGTGACTGGTCTGGCAAAATAGATCTGGGGCAAGGTGGGAATGCAAACCATCAAAAGAATCTAACTGCCAAGAAAGATACCTCTGCTCATCACTGTAGAGATAAAAGTAGAAGATCAAAGGCACAAAATCTTGGTGATGGTAATGATATTTTGCACTTACCCAGAATGTCTTTAGTTTTGGATGATGAAACAAGACCTCCCAATTCTTGTCCGAAAACCAAAGAAAGTGTTCTTAAGAACCTGAAGGCTCACAGATGTTCAATGAAGGCGAAATTTTCAACAGATGATAACTCTAAGGTTAAGGGGACTGAATCCATTCAAGGAGAAGTTGAAGAGAATCCCAATGTGAAAGCTAAGGATAACTCATCAGAAATGAAGAAAGTACCTGCCAGGCCGAGTGCAATGTTTCTACGTAAATGTGATGCAGCTTCCATTATCCTGTGTGCTTTCTGTCAATCTACTGAAGGCTCAAATGTATAAGCATTTTCTCTAATCTTTACCACACCTTGACATTGTTGCCCATCTACTCAAGATAATTTTGAATTCTCTGTCTCTAAATTTCAAAACGCCTATCATACTCTGAAATTTTAAATTGCAGGTTTCAGGGACCATGGTTCACTATCTCAAAGGAAAGCCTGTTGAAACCGATTATGAAAGAGGATTAGGCATCATACATGCCCACAAAGAGTGTGCAGAATGGTAATTAAATAAAAATGACTGATTTTCTTCCTTTACAGTGTCATTTATACTGTATAAAGAAATCAGCATGACATAGGATATACTACTCTGAGCTTCAACATGTTAGTGAGCTGGCGTGAACATGGTTTCAGCATCTTCTGCTTGGTGATGAATATTTTGTTGTAGGACACAGCAAATAGGTAGCATCCTTGTAGTACATTAGGCACACTAATATATAGATATGTATATTGATACCAAAAAGATGTCAATTTTATGGGTTTATCTATTGGTAAAACTTTATTTAGGACTTTATTCTCACTTTATCTCTTTGATATGTCAGTAAGCTCGGAATTTTACATATGCAGGGCCCCTAATGTTTATTTTGAAGATGACACTGCAATCAACTTGGAAGCTGAATTATCAAGAAGTCGGAGGATCAAGTGCTGTTGCTGTGGTGTGAAAGGGGCATCTCTTGGTTGCTACGAGAAAAGTTGTTGCAGGAGCTTTCATTTTCCGTGTGCAAAGTTAACCCCACAATGCCGATGGGATAATGTATGTTTTGAATGGGTTGTGTCAACTGGTCATTGGAACTTCATTTAAGAGAGGCAACTTATATTTTTCCCTTAATGCAGAAAAATTTTGTTATGCTTTGCCCTCTTCATAAATCTCTTGCCCTGCCAAGTGAGGCATCTGGATCTCAACTAAAGCAGAAAAAGAAATGTGTTTTGAAAAGGTACATAATTTATCTCAACCAACTTGTTACATCATAAGCTGAGTCTCAAGTTATCTGTACCTCTGACGCAATGTTGTGTTCATTTGTTATATTTAAATATACAGGCAATCTCACATTGCCCAACCAAAAGTTGCTATCTCCTGTGGCATCAACACAACTTCTCGGTGGTGCTGTCAGGGATTATTCAAAAAATTGGTCATCTCCTGTTCTGCTCTCACTAGCGAAGACAAGGTAACTAATATCTACACAGTACTTCCTCCGTCCCCAAAAAACTGTCCCGTTTGACAAGTCAGCATTTTTATGGACTATTCGTTACATATTTGTACGTTGTTTGAAGTTATTGCTCTTTTTAGAATCGGGACAGTTCTTTTGGACAAACCAAAAAGAAAGCAGGATTTTGTATTGGGGTGGAAATAGTATTTTGAATTGGTCAGACCATTCATATATCTAATTAACTTCCTGTTGGTGTTACAGGAATCTGTACGGGAGTTTGAAAAATTATCTGGAGTAACAGTTTTGAAGGCATGGGATTCCTGTATCACCCATGTTATTACATCGACAGATGAGAATGGTGCAAGCAAAAGAACCCTCAAATTTTTGATGGGCATCTTGGAAGGGAAATGGATAGTCAGCATTGAATGTAAGTGTGAGCTTTCTAATATTGCACTTTTCTTCTATATGTTGGCATATCATCAGCCATTTGTCTTTGCTAATTTTTATTATTATTTTTTTATTCTTATGTGTATTTATTTAGAAATTCTGAATCTCGTGTGTTTGTTAATGCAGGGGTTAAGGCTTGCATGAACGTTAGGGAACCTGTTGGTGAACAGGATTACGAAATTGCTTCTGATGTTCATGGAGTTAGGGATGGCCCTAGACTTGGACGATTACGGATTTTAAACAAGGTTCTTCCCTACTTTTCCCTAATTTTATAGCTCATAACTTTGTCTTACTAGATATTGATTTTACTTAAGGCTTGGCGTATCATATTTAAAAAACAAAAAACAAAAACATTTACCCTCTCCACTGTGAAAGCCAATGAACGCAAAATGGTCTAACAGGAGTTATATATAATTTTTATATTTCTTTTGCATTGTGCATAAGTGGCTCGTTATAAAAGCGTTTGACTTTCAATTCTAAAATTGCAAGTACATTATTTATACCTTGAAAACCTGTTCCAGCATACAAACATTCACTGAAATTGACATTCTGATTTTCATTTTGCAGCAACCAAAGCTTTTCAGTGGATATAAGCTCTTCTTCACAGGAGACTTTGTGCCTTCATACAAGGGATATCTACATGATCTTATAATTGCTGCTGGAGGAACAGTTTTGCACCGAAAACCATTATCATTAGATCAAGAAACCCAGTCAATATCAGGATCCATAACATCGCAAGCACTCATAATTTACAGCCTTGAGCTTCCTGACAAGAGTAGCCCAAACAAGAGTAGTCTAATCTTAAAGAGCAGACGATCTGATGCAGAGGCTCTTGCAAGATCCACTGGAGCCATAGCAGTTAGCAATAAATGGATTTTGAACTCCATTGCAGCCTGCCAGCTGGAAAACCTCACAGAGTAGAAGAGTTTTCTGATGGGAGAACTTCTTGTTTTTCCTGTGGATATGTATAGAACTTTCAGTTTAATTGTTATAACTTGGATACAGGTTTTATAAGATTCACATGTTTACTATCAAATAATCCCTTCATCAGAACATGATATTCCTACTTTTTTTGTTATTACTTTGAGTGAACTTTGAACAATAATTTTCGGTTGATTAATTATCATAACGAAAATCTATAACTTGTTATTGATACACAATTATAAATACTATCAATGACAAGCTTTAGATTTTCATTAGGATAATTAAATTAATCTAAAATTATTGCTCAAAGTTCATTCTAAGTAACAATAAAAAAGTAGGAAGATCATTTTGGGACTGAGGGAGTATATTTACTGCATTTATTATTCTAAAAGGATCTTTTGTCAATTTATATGATAGTGAGATGCAATATTCTGGCTGTCTATGATTTTTTTTGGTGATTTACACAGGTGGGCAACTCAAGTTTTTATTTTCAGCAGAATTAGAAAGGGATTATAAGTATAATGCTCTTATGTATTCTGCTTTGAATGTACTATGTGTAGGTCCTTCGGCTTTCTGTCCAGCTATCAACAGCACAAGGAAAGAAAATTGCGATAAGGAAAAACAAATATTCACTATGGAACTGCACGAAGAAAAAAGAGGTATGTATAACATCACTAATAATTCCTAAACTGACCTTACAAATAGATTCCTGCTTATTAAACATTTCCCCTAGAAAATTCATTTTGTATTCCAAACTCTAGGCAGGTTATTTCTGGTAACTGTCTAAGCTACTCATTTCTTCTTTAGGCGAAAACAGGGTTACGACCACTGATCTGGTCACCATTTGGTTGACCACATTCGCCTTTCTTTGGTACTTTCATATCAAAGCACTCAAACATATGCTCTAGTTCAGAAATCTCCTCTTCAAT
This sequence comes from Adenophora triphylla var. japonica, assembly GCA_022495995.1. Classification (NCBI taxonomy): domain Eukaryota; kingdom Viridiplantae; phylum Streptophyta; class Magnoliopsida; order Asterales; family Campanulaceae; genus Adenophora; species Adenophora triphylla. The sequence continues at coordinate 306,093 of JAFEMH010000897.1, forward strand.
ATCAACTAACTCTTCGTTATCTATTCCCGTCTGTTGCTTAAAGCTTCGAATCCTCTCTAGGCTAGCACTAACTTTTACTCCCATTTCTTCCATATTTGCCCTCATTGCCATATTTTCCTCTAGTGCATCTCTCAATTTCCTCTTCATCGCTCGATACCCATCAAGTGATCTCAAGAGTTGACCCGAGAGCTCCACATTACGCTCTTGAAGGGCTGCATTATTCTCCTGTACCTCTCTCTCTCCATCATCTCCAACCACTAATACGCTGCCACGTGTCTTCTCCTTGTGTTCAGCTGCACACTCTCGTACTTTCTCCAACAACGACTCGTTTTGGGCTTTCAAGTCATTTACATGTTCCTCAAGCTCACACACTAAGTGGACTTTTTTCGCTAGTTCTCCTGCCATTATTTCCTTTTCTTTGCCCAAGCTAGAACACATTATTTCTAGGCTCTTTCTTGCAGCCAAGCTTGCATTCAGTTCTTTTCTAAGCTGTTCTTTCTCATCAGCCACCGACTCAGCTAACTTTTTGTCCTTGGGGACATTATGAGGCTTCAGATCCGAGTTGCAACGCCTCAACTCTGCTGCTGACTTTTTATTACCAAAAGATTGACATTTTTGAATCCGTGTCCTTACCATGTCTAGAATTGTCATCATTCCTGCCACCCTCAACATTCTTCTGCCATCATTTTTATGCGTATTGCACGCATTTTTGTGATCTTGTATCAGTTTTAATAGTAGCTTAATATTTGCAGCAACACCTAAACACAAAAACAAGTCAAGGAAGAAAACAGTTAAACAAGGTACTCCCTCCGTCCCAAATGAATGTCCAAAAAAAAATAATCAAATTTGCTCTTGATCAAGAAAATTAAAAATTTATGGACATTCATTTTTGGGACAGAGGTAGTATATCAATATCCATTAAGGTCTTAATCATTCCAAATCACATTGTCCCAGTAACATTTATGCCTTTGTATAGATTCTTGTTCAAAAGGGATCTATCTTAATCTGATCAAGATTTTCCGGGGTAAAATTTGGAAACTTGTTATTTTTCACACCATTTATTCAGAATCATCAAAAGTTACCAACTTTATGCACATATAGAACAATAGCATTGTCAAAAACTCACCTTCTAAAGCCGAATCATCGTATTGTTCGGGCATCGTAGGAGTGGAAGGCTCGACTAAATCAGGCGATGATCTTACTCGAGTCGTGCTCATTTTCTTTTTCCTCTCTCAGGAAACAATCAACAGTGAGAGAGGAAATGGCTAAGGAAACGAAAGGAAAGAGTACTTTTTGTTCTTGATTTTCTTGGGACTTTTTTTTTTTTCCTTTTTTATATTTAGATTGAAGACGTTGGGAGATTGAAAAGAGAAGAGAGGTAAATTGGGTTATTTATCAGCAATTCCCTCTCTTTCTTTTCTCTTTGTTTTATTTTTATTTATTTTTATTTTGTAAGAAAAGAAGTAACAGACAGGAGTGAGTTTTAGTTGTTTGTTTGGAAACAAAAATGAAAGGTTGTTTTGTGGTGTAATGTAATGTAATAATATTAGTAAAGAGTATGTTTTGTTTTGTGGTATTAGGATGATTAGGGAAATGGTTGGTTTTTAGTTGGTAAATTTTGCGCAATTATTGGGGATGATTGTTTTGACTTTTTCTATTTGATCGTTGTGAGTCTTTTCTTTGACTTTGTTTACATAAAAAGTTCTTCGACTCTATGTGGCCATGTGTGATATAGGTCATGCATGCGTGACCCTATCAGATATTTTAAAGAATCACCTATTTTAGAATGAGAAGTTTTGGGAGAAATTAGTTTTTTCATAAATTATAACAAGTTCACTTTTTTCTACTTGCAAGTAGTTAGTGAATATTTAGGAACAGTTAATAAAACAGGACTTTCTATAACTTAAGGAGAAACTAATTTCCCTAAAAATCCTGTGTTTTAGAATTTATTTGTGTATTCGTACAATGTTTATATATACTAATGTTAATTGTATTTAAAACTATTTTATCTCTTAATAATAAGATTTAAATTCAAAACTCAAATTTATTTTGGGACGGAGTTAAATTAATCAGAATTTCGTTGATGATTTAGAAAAAGTTGGATACTTTCGGCTTGGAAAATGGAGAGCTGAGCCAATGAGAAGATGATAAATACCAAAGCGGCGATATGACAATGAGTTCAAGTAACTGTTTTTTTTTTTTTGGGACTCTCAAATCAAAGACGCCAAATTAGAATACCCCTATTTTAAAAGCAATGTGACCCCTATCAAAGTATCCATTGAGTTCAAATTGCCAACTCCAATTATTAAAGAAATATTTATGATGATTATCGTAGTATTATGTAAAACGTGTTTTATTATTATTATTATTATTATTATTATTATTATTATTATTATTATTAAAAGATGAAAAAATGGGTTTTCATAAAAGTTAGTTTTAATATTATTAAGGAGTCCATTTTGGGGGAAACTTGTTTCTCCATAAGTTATAAAAAGTCCACTTTGTAATTTTGAGTTTCGAGCGTAAAACATTGAGTTTCGAGCTTAAAACACTGAGTTTAGGCGTTAAAATACCTAGAAGTTAAAACATCGAGTTTAGGCGTTAAAACACCGAGTTAAGGTTAGCAACTAAAACATCGAGTTTATGTCTTAAAACATCGAGTTTTTGTCTTAAAACATCGAGTTTATGTCTTAAAACACTGAGTTTTTGCCTTGAATTTTTTAAAAACAAGACTTTTTATATGTTTGGGGGAAACAGAGTTCCCCCAAAATTTTCTGATTATTAAGTGTCAGTTCTAATATTATAAAGTGTCAGATATTTAGAATGACACTTATAAACATTCAAACAGACATTTTTAAAATTTGCAGTGTTAAAGATTGTCAGTTGTAGTGTTAATAAGTGGCGGTAAGTGCCGGTGGTATTGTTGAAAATAGTGTCAGTGCTAGTGTTAAAAATTGTCGGTTATAGTATTGAAATGTGCAAATATAAGTTTCAATTATTTACAAAAATGTTACCACACGTTAATTTTTTTTTCCACTTATTTACAAAAATGACACTGCTTATTTTAAAAACACGTTTTATACTAAGCAAATATAAAATAGTTTTTTCCTGAGATTTTATTATTTATGATACAGGTTAGTTTCAGTCAATACGATTACCCAATTATTATTATTATTTTTTCAGATAAGATAAGATGTCAATTAATTAAGGGAGTTGCACAATTAGTAATTATGATTGTTATTATTGGGAAAAAATTGTTTCTAGTATAGTTATGATGACAAAAATAAAATATGGTAACAAATGTGAAGGTAAGCCAGAAGTATAATAGCAAATAAGTTTATCAGTAGTTGTGGATCCAGATATAAATCAAGTGAGTACACAAAAATATAAAGCATTATGAATGTTACTTGATAACCAAGACCACTTATCAATATATTATAACAACTTAAATTTTTGAATGCACTAGTCAATACAGTCCGAAATCTCATACTCCCTCCTACCCAGGTAACTGTGAATCAACTTTTTGGATGTGAAAATTAAAGAAAAGTAGGAAAGAGAAATAGATGGAGGAGGTGTTTGTGAATATGAAAAATTAAATAAGAGAGAGAATGAGTGGGAGGAATAGTTAGGAGAGAGAATGTTGTGAGTGTAAAAGTGAAGTAGGAGAAAGAATGAGTGGGTGAAATAGTGAATATTCTTTGTCATTTTGGACAGTCCACACTAATGTGGAATGTCCCAAAATGAAAATAAATTCACACTTACGTGGGACGGAAGGAGTATTTGTGTGATGGATGTCCAGATAAATTGTGTCTTCAGGATTATTATCTAAGCTTTTAATTTCACAAAAGCTAATTATGCGATTAATATCAACTAACTCTTCGTTATCTATTCGTTATCTATTCCAGTCTGTTGCTTAAAGCTTCGGATCCTCTCTAGGCTAGAGTTAAGTGCCTATTTAGTTCCTGACGTTTAAATTTTTTTACGTTTTCGTTCCTAACTAATTTTTCTGAACGTCTCCGTCCTTGACCTACCTATATAATTTTTCATGTCATCCTTCCGTCCATGTTCCGTCAATTTGGCCGTTAACTTTGCTGATGTGGAAGTAAGAGGGAATGCAATTCTAAAATGTTAAACTCAAGACCCTAAAATAAAAAATAAAAATATGCTGATGTGGAGATCAGGGTTGAAAATGTAAAACCCCTCACTATTAAAAAAGAAAAACAGTGAAATAAATTATTTTTATTTTCTAAACAAAATTTCTTAATAAGTTTTTTATATTCTGATAGAAATTTCCTAATGAGTTCAAAGCAATAAAACATTGTTTTTTTTTTAAGGAAGCCAAAAAACATTGTTTGCTTTATATTTTAGAAAAATATTATTTCAATGACATAACCATTTTATGATAATCCTGTTAAGAAAATTTTGATAATTCATTATTATATCTAATTTGATAATCCATTACCACCATTGAACCATCCATCACCACCATTCAACAACCCCATCATCACCATTCCACACCCCCATCTCTACCATCCAAACACAACCTCTGCCACATCTCATACCATCCATAAAATTTAAAAAATCACGCAAAGAAACAATTCAACAACCCAACTCCATACAATACCCAATAGTTCCATGAAATCCATAAAATTGAAAATCAAAATTAAAAAGGACAAAACCAGGAACCAAAATTGGCACAAGCGCACACAACACACACGGACACACACATCACACACACAGTTTGAAGAATTTCGGGATTTCAAAATGTTTGAAGGGGTTTCTCTAAAAAAAAATTAAAATTTGAAGGGGATGTAAACCTAGAACGGGCTGAACCGGCAATGGCGCTGGAGTGGGGCGGCGCAGAGGTTGAGTTTCAGAAATCATGGTCGCTTACATGAGAGTAAAGGGCAGGGAAGTGAAGCGGGAGGCTGGGGTGGATTGTTGAAGAGGGAGAAGAGGATGGATGAAGCGTTCTAGATATGAAAAGAAAGTCTTGCCCTCTCTAATGTTGAAGTGGAAAGTGATCAAAACAAAGAAAGGTGATCAACCCCATGTGTGAAGTATGAAAAACTATAAGTTTAGGGGTTGAATCAATGGGTTTGCATGAAGTGGAGAGTTAAATTAAAAGTGAGGATTTATGTTAAAGGTTTCTTAGTTTCACTTACTTGACTTCGTATGTCCTTACCTTCTTTTGTAACCGTGATCCTAGCCTGCGAAGTTCGCGACACATTACAAGCTATAGAGCCATATTTGATCCCTAAAGAGTTGCCGGGTTGATAATTGTGTTTAAGCATGCATATGAGTGTCCTTATACTTTTATCTTATTATCTTTAGAGCATGATACAAGTGACCCTATAAAATATCTTACCTTGGTAACATTGATCTCCCATGATTCATTCATATTATCATTATGTGGTGGAGAATTGTAAGTTAGATGAATTAATGTAAATACAATCCATGTTTATGATAATACTTGTAGATTATGTGGGTTGTAAGATCTGATACTTGTTGTGCCGACAACCTATTATATTAATTTGGCAATCCCAAAAATATTTTGCTTTAATTAGCTAGTTAGTTTTATTTTTGTTTTTAGTTTTTGTTTTACTCGATAACGAGCAAAAGATAAGTTTGAATGTATTTGATAGACGTGGTTTTACCCATTCAAAAGATATATTTTCAAGCTTATTTGGTGCTCAAAACTTTGGAAATTTAATGTTTTTTCTAGTGTTTTGAAAGTACAAGGGCTAAAATGAAATTAGGCAAGAAAATGGAGGAGATAAGCTTGTTTTGAAAGTTTAGGGACCAAAGTGAAAACATGGAAAAGCAGGGACCAAAGTGAAATTAGGTGAAAACAAGGAGTAAAGTGAAATTATAAAGTTCAGGGGCTAAATTGCAATTAATTGAAAGTAAAAGGACTGCAACTGAAGTGGGGAAGCTGGCCGGCATTTGCTGAGCCGGCCAAGAGCAAACACATGGTCGCAGTTTGTAAGTAGGTGGCCGATGGAATGGGGCCGTGGCTGGCCGCACAAACCTGGCCAACTGGCCGAGCGACCGTGCAGCAGAGGCAAAAAAGAAAGGCGACCACGCGTCTGTGGCCGAGCGGCCGTGCCCATGACCTGGCCTTGGACCAGTGACGGAAAATTGTGACGGAATTGATCCGTCACAGAATTAAAAGTGCAGTTTCAACAGAATTTGTGACGGATTTCGACAGAATCCTAATTTGACTAGGAATCGATATATTTTAGCTATAAATTAGGAATTTCTCATCCCTTCTACTATAAAAAGGACCCATAGATTGTTTTTGGATCGCTCTTCATCTCTCTTTATCTCTTATTCTCTCATACACCCTTTTACATATTTTTTTATTCTTTTTATATTAAATATTAAGTTTTTAATTCAAGAATTTCATAGAAGGTTTATTCACTTTATTGAAGGTTTGTTGATGTTTTTCATGCACATGAGCGGCTAATTATTTCTTTCTATGAAATGTAGGTAATGTTTATCAATCATTTATATCTTAATTAATATTGTGATAAATCAAAGGTCGGGTTCATCAAAAGTGTTCTTCATCTATGTTTTATAAACTACAATTACATGTGTAGATATGATTGGTTTTTAAACTAAATTTGTGTGTGTGATCGACAAGTGATTGTTCGGTTCATGCAAGTCAAATTTTTAAATTAATATAATCTAGATTTCGACAAGTGATTGTAAACCAAAATTATAGATTATTAATTATAGGGTTTAATGGGTTATTAAATATTAAGTGAACTTTGCAGAAAATCTAATATTTATAGAACACTCAATTGTGAACGTGTGAACACTCAATTTTACTAAAGTAGATAAACTCCCAACTATAATTGATTGTATTATTAATTGGCATATTGAAGCGATGTATATGAATCCCGTTTCGTAGATCCTTTTTCCTTGGAATTTGGTAATATTTTAGTTGTTTTGTTTATTTCTTATTTTTAGCAGTTAGATAATTAAAACCAAAATAAAATCCCAACCTTTTATTTTATTTGTTTCATTGTTGAAAGTCGAGTTGTGGATACACAAGTACCTATGGATTCAACCCTTGCTAATTTAATATTACTACTACGATAACACGTGCACTTGCGAGATATTTTTATAACAAGTGGGATTTTCCCCACCAAGTTTTTGGCACCGTTGCCGGGAATATTTTTTGTAATTCACAATTTAATTTTCAATATTGTAAATAAGTTTTCTTTTGTTTTTCTTAATTTTTGGTTGTAATTAGATTTATTTATTTTTTCTTATAAAATTAATATGTGAGATACTCTTAAAGGTATGTATGGAATGAGAACCTATGATGAGTTGGTCGAATAGAGATTGATCCAAAAATTGACCAATTTGTATGAACAAGTAAAATAATTAACAAAGCTAGTTGTAAATAGAAAATTTTCTAACTATAATATCCAAGAGGCATGTTCTACTTGTGGTGTTTATTCTCATGCTACTAATGCTTGTACATCTAGGACATATTTTCCTGAGTATTTTCCACAGGTACAAGAAAGCTTCCCCTTCCCATCTGGACAATCGTTACTTGGGCCGTCCCCAAATTCTTATAAACAAGATCGGGAAAATCAACCTTCGACTATGATTTGGAGAATAAACGATGAAGGGGTAGAGGTAGTATATGATCCAACTTGTGAGCCAAGATATTATAATAACCTACCACCACCTAGAGGGCAACTTTTAGAGGAAGCAGAAGGGAGAAGATAGATAGTGAGGAGGTTCGCAATGAGGATGAGAATTTTCAAACCTTTAGCAATTCAAATGAAAACATGACTATCATTATTATACCTTCTCCTTCTCCTTGTGATGAAAAAGGTGGTGAGAGGCCACAATTGGAAGAGCCCAAGGTACGTAAAGGTCAAAAATTCCCTCTAATTCTAAATGATATGATAAAAAGGGAGATATATATGGGGCTTAATATGAAAATAAAGACCCGCGAAAATTCAAAGTGGGCCAAAGGACGAAAAGTCAAGTCTAAACACGAGCAGCGGTCGGGCTAACGACCTTAATCAAATGCGCTTATCGGGAGTAGAGCCGTCAAGTTGGGACGGTCCCGTCGGGATGTCCTGTCCCATCATACAAATGGGATGGGATGGGACGGAATATTTTAGTCCCGTACCGTCTCGTCCCGTTCCCGTCGCGGGACAAAATAGTGTGGTCCCGTCCATCCCGTCCCATCCCGTGTACACTTGCTTATGTGTACCTATTCTAAGTGCATTCAAGTAGAGTAGCAATTCTTCGCTCATCTTCTCGTCTTTGGTGTAGTAACTGTTTGTGTTGAAGGGGGTCGAATTTGTATTATTACTTTCTAACTCAAATAGTAATCTCTCCCTGGCTCTCTGTCTGTGCCTTCTTCGCTTTATATAACAACATAAGCAGCATAATAGAATTATAAATAAAACCCAAACCCAAGGATTAACCATGCCATCCACGGCCTAAGCTTCCCTGCATTGGAAGACAAAGTTCAACCATTGTTATGCGTTCATAGTTCTCCAACTGGTTTCCTTGAATTAATTTTTTATGGACTAATGATAAGATAGGGATACCATATTGTACCACTTAATATGACTAGCATGTGTGTATGTGCACCTTTTTTTATGTACAGATCACCAGACAGAGAACTGACGATCATAATTGTTCTTTGAATCACACCATTCGTGGCCTTGGCCTTGGCCGGTCGTGGCCTTGGCGCCTAGTCAACGCATAATCCCTCCTAGTCAACGGGTCCCGCATTGTCCCGCGGAATCCTGCATCCCGCAAATGGAACGGGATGGGACAGAGTATTTTAGTCCCGTCCCGTTCTCGTCGTGGGACAACATAATTTCATCCCGTCCCGTCTCGTATTCTCGAATTGACATCTCTAATTGGGAGGCAACCCAATTAGGTATGTTTTAATTGCTTTATTTATTTTGTTTGTTGTGTCATATAATCCTTTGAAGCAAGGCATGACTTAATCTTTATGCTATGAGGACATAGCATGTCTTGAATTTGGGAGTAGATATCTCTCCGAGTTTGTGAGTTTACAGGGGAGTGTATATATTGTCACCCTCCAAAAAACATAGAAAATTTAAAAATTTTGTTATTTTCATATTTTGGATTGTTGGCTAAACTCTATGATGATTTAAGTGTGATTTAATTAAAATCTTGAGTGTTATTATAAATATGGGGATATAATTGTATTGAAACACGTAAAATATGATTACTCCACCTTTCACTTCCATATTATTTTTCTTGATCATTGTTACCAATTTAGAAGACATTTATAAGAACACTTTGGTATTCTCGGAGACCCTAGAACACGTTTGCGTGAGTGTCAATAACACATCAATTAGGCTATTCGTAAAGTGATATTTGGATATTTTCTTTCAACTTCATTGTGAACCTTTAACTTTCTCGTCACATATAAAATTTCCGATATAACCACTTTTGAGCTTGAAAAATAATGGAATCTATCACAAAGTGAGAGGTTATCTAAGACCACCATTCGTCTTCTTTTGGTACCTACATTATCCTACCCTTAAACACTATACACTATTTTCTCACCTTTTCAAGGAAGTGAAACTAGGGAATGATTGGAAAATTGTGGGTGATGTTTGGAAAATCAAGGGTGGAAAGTGGTTACGAAAAGAAAGAAAAAGGGTTATAGTATGTATTGAAAAGAGGGGCTTGACCAAAATATTGAATGAATATTATTCGTGATATATATGTGCAAATCAAAAGAAAAGAAAAATATGAAAAGAAAGCCTTACCCTCTCTAATGTTGAAGTGGAAAGTGATCAAAAGAAAGGTGATCAACCCCATGTGTGATGCATGTAAAACTATAAGTTTGGGGGTTGAATCAATGGGTTGGCATGAAGCAGATAGTTAAATTAAAAGTGAGGATGTATGTTGAAGGCTTCTTAGTTTCACTTGCTTGACTTCGTATGTCCTTACCTTCTTTTGTAACCATGATCCTAGCCCACGAAGTTCGCCACATTACAAGCCATAGAACCATATTTGATCCCTAAAGAGTAGCCGGGTTGACAATTGTGTTTAAACATGCATATGAGTGTCCTTATACTTTTATCTTATTATCTTTAGAGCATGACACAAGTGACCCTATAAAATATCTTACCTTGGTAACATTGATCTCACATGATTCATTCATATTATCATTATGTGGTGGAGAATTGTAAGTTAGATGCATCAATGTAAATATAATCCCATGTTCATGATAATATCGGTAGATTATGTGTGTTGTAAGATCTGAGACTTGCTATGCCAACAACCTATTATATGAATTGAGCAATCACACAAATATTTTCGCTTTAATTAGTTAGTTAGTTTTATTTTTATTTTTAGTTTTTGTTTTACTCAAGGACGAGCAAAAGATAAGTTTGGGGGTATTTGATGGATGTGATTTTACCAATCCAAAAGATATTTTTCCAAGCTTATTTGGTGCTCAAAACCTTGGAAATTTAATGAGTTTTCTAGTGTTATGAAAGTACAGGGGCTAAAATGAAATTAGGCAAGAAAATGGAGGAGATAAGCTTGTTTTGAAAGTTCAGGGACCAAAGAGAAAAACATGGAAAAGTAGGGACCAAAGTGCAATTAGATGAAAACAAGGAGTAAACTGAAATTATAAAGTTCAGGGGCTAAATTGCAATTAATTGAAAGTAGAAGGAATGCAACTGAAGTGAGGAAGCTGGTCGACATTTGCTGGGCCAGGAACAAGCCGTGGCCGGCCAAGAGCAAACACATGGCCGCTGCTTGTAAGCAGGTGGCCGATGGAATGGGGCCGTGGCCGAGGTTGGCCGCACAAACCTTGCCAACTGGCCGAGCGGCCGCGCAACAAAGGCAGAAAAGAAGGGTGACCGCGCAGTTCCTACAGAATTTGAGACAAAATTTGTGACCGATTTCAGCAGAATCCTAATTTGACTAGGAATCGATATATTTTGGCTGTAAATTAAGAATCACTCTTCACTGCTAATATTAAAAGCACCCCTAGACTAGGTTTTTAGATCGCTCTTCATCTCTTATTCTCTCATACACACTTGTACATATTTTTTATTCTTTTTAACTTAAATATTAGCCAAAATCTCACAAAAAACGCGTTTTTTCCAAGCTTAGAAAAAAACGTGTTTTTAGAAGTCATCGACTCTTCCCCTCGCTTGCGGCGCCCAACTTTTTTCTCCCATTCTGCCTCCCCAATTTCTTCTTCGAATCCACGCCCCACTCTGAATTTGATTCAAGACTTTTCAATTTGAATCATTTTTGTTGATCAATTTTCAGATCTGAAGATTGAAAATTCAATTCAACCCCTCAAATCCGCCTTCTCTATATGTTTAAAACACCGATTTCACACCTCTTTACCGCTATGGCTGTACATCAGAGACGACAGAAATGTCTTATTTAGCATAATGAATCGATTTTTATGGCAGTTTTCGGGTAAAATCATAGATTCAAGTCTAGACGAAAGAAGGATTTCCACAGGAAGTAAGTTAGAGCTATTTTTCTTATACGCGTGATTTCCTCCCAGTTCGTTGAGAAGTAGTATAGATGGTATTATGATGAAATCCCGGTTCTCATTTTCTGGCTTTTCGGGTCCGCTCCCGAGTTTTTTACTACAAGGAAAGAAAGTGAAGGGAAGGGAGGGGAAGGAAAGGGAGGGGGAGGAAATGGCGGTAACATTTCTTTCCTCCCAATCCGCGCACTCACGGGAGGATTGAAATGGAAGGAAATGAGGCCTCCATTTCCTTCCCTTTCCTCGCTTGAAAAAACTCAGGAGCACGCCCAGGGAGGAAATGAGCTCCCATTTCCTCCCTTTTCCTTCCATTTCCCCGCAAAACCAAACTCTGGAGCAGACCCTTCAGGTTCTCTTAGCGGACGGTTAGGAATCGTTTTTCTCCATTCCTATGTTCCATTTTCTCTATATTATCTTTTTATTGCCAGGGTTTTGGTAAAAATGTAACAGTGCACGTCTAAAAAAGTGCCAGTTAAAAGCTCTCTTTGTCCAGAAACTCAGTACCAGTGCATGTGTAACAAAGTGCAGTGCCAGTATAAAAAAGTGCCAGTGTTAGTGTAATAAAGTGCCAGTGTTAGTGTATCAAAGTGCCGGCGTTAGTGTAAAACAAGTGCCAGTGTTAGTTTAACAAAGTGCCAGTGTTAGTGTAACAAAGTGCCAGTGTTAGTGTAACCAAGTGCCAGTGTTAGTTTATAAACAGACACTTAATATACATGCACTTGCACTTTTTTACACTGGCACTTTGTTAAACTGGCACTGACACTTTTTACACTGGCACTTTGTTACACATGCACTGGCACTTTGTTTACACTGGCACTTTGTTACACATGCACTGGCACTTTGTCACACTGGCATTTTTGTTAAACTGGCACTGGCACAAACGGGAAAAACAAAACACGTTTTTCCTAAGTGACAGGAAAAACTAGTTTTTTATAAGACCAACTCTAAATATTAAGTTTTTAATTTAAGAATTTCATATAAGGTTTTTGCACTTTATTGGAGGTTTATTGATGTTTTTCATGGACACGAGCGACTAATTATTTCTTTATACGGAATGGAGGTAATGTATATCAATCATTTATGTCTTAATTAATACTGTGATCAATCAAATGTTGGGTTCATCAAAAGTGTTCTTCATCTATGTTTTCTAAACTACAATCACATTTGTAGATGTGATTGATTTTAAACTAAATTTGTGTGTGTGATCGACAAGTGATTGTTCGATTCATGCAAGTCAAACTTTTTAATGAATATAATCTAGGTTTTGAAAAGTTATTGCAAACCAAAATTATAGGTTCTTAATCATAGAGTTTATTGGTTCTTAAATATTAAGTGGACTTTGCAGAAAACCTAATACACTACTAGAAAAAGGCCGTTTACCGACGGAAATTTCCGTCGGTATTTCTACAAATCCGTCGCTAAATGGATATTACCGACGGAAATAGTCCGTCGGATTCCGTCGGAAATAATTGGTTGGTAATACCGACGGACAAATTCCGCCGGTATTTCCGTCGGATTATCCGCCGGAAAATAAAAAATTCCGCCGGAAAACGTCCGTCGGAAATGAGTTACGCCGGCCGGTTAACCGGAGCAATACCGGAGGTTACCGATGGAAATATCCGTCGAAAATAAAATCATTACCGACGGTTATAACCGTCGGAAATCAAAAAATTTACCGTCGGATCTGTCCGTCGGAATATAAACCCTGAACTGACGGATATGTCCGTCGGTATTTTGAGTATTATTTTTTATTTTTTATTTTCCGACGGATATTTCCGCCGGAAAAATTGAATTATTTATTTTTTGTATTAGTTTACCGACGGAAATTTCCGTCGTAATCCGCGATTTTAAAAAAAAATTTTGTTTTATTATTAAACCACAGTAAAAGGTGTAAACCTGTTCAAACAACCTGTTTTAAACAACTACAAACTACAAACTACAAACACACACAAACAATCCAATAACAAACTACAAACACACACAAACAACCTGTTTCACTTGTACATCAAATAAAATACATATGTTTGTCCAAATCAAGCGACAGGGGAAGGGGAAAGGGGAAACCGCCTGGAAAGGGGAAAGGGAAACGGCCGGGGAAAGGGGAAAGGGAAACGGCCGGGAAAGGGAAACGGCCGGGGAAAGGGGAAAAGGGAAGGGGAAACGGCCGGGGAAAGGCCGGGAAAAAGGGAAAGGGAAAAAGAAACTACATATGTTTGTTTGTTTAATTACATGTCAATGAAAATTCATGTTTAACAACCACGAGCGCCGCCACCGTCGCTACCGCTACCACCACCACGCATGTATAAACCTATCAAGATATTAATTAAAAAATAATATATCAATATATATACAAATAAAAAGACAATAATAAAATGTAAACATTATATATATGACATTTACAATTAAATGATACTTATCGCGGCTGGGAGAGATAGATATTTCCATTTTTCCTTCCTCATTAATAATTGCGTCCAAATTAACCCGCTCGGATGGTTCACTACGTCCCGTAACCAGAAGTAGATCCTCCCTCCCGTCCTTGGTGAAACAAGACGATGGACAAAACCCGCAACCTTCCCTCTCTTTGACGATTGCCACCTCGACCCGACATATCTAAACTAGTATATTATATATGTAGACGGAAAATATTATCAAGTAGAACAAAATTTAAATATTACATAGCATGTAAAGAGTAACCAAGTAAACAAAACGTGGGTAACGGTGTGGACTTGGTGTCCTGTCGCATTGCACTTCTTGCACTTTAAAATAGAAATGACAATATGAAAACAGTAAATACTGGAGTTCACATGGACCAGTGGTTTCAGATAAGGTTGTTTTACTAAAAACAAAAAGAAGCAAAATAATGGAGTTCACTTGGACTGCTTGAATTTGAAATAATATTGTTGTTTTCTTTAAAATAGAGAGATAGAGGGTTTACATTTATAATGAGCTGGAGTGGAAAATATCAAGTTTGCACAAGCATTTGGCCCAAAGATTGAAACTTTGAAAGTAGATTTATTATTATAATAATTAATCAAAGTTTCAATCTTTGGGCCTAACGCTTGTGCAAAAAACTTGAGATTTTCCACTCCAACATAACCCCATGGTAGTGGTTGTACGCGATAGTAGTGGGGTTGGCTTCTATCCCATCCCGAAATACACGCATGAATTGCAAATATCACTTTGTCTACTTGCTTTATAATCGAAAATCAAGAAATTTTGACAGCATAACCCCATGGTCTCCAAGTGCACGACGTAGACTAGGTCAATCAAACACTATCGATTATAATCGACAGTGTAATCAACCATATATGTCTAGTATACACTCAGAGAACAATAGGATTAATGCAACCGAAATATTTCAACTATCGACAATTCAAGCAATTTTAATAGACAATAATGATATTTATATATATACATATATGTATATTTTTATTTTTATTTTTATTTTTATTGATTATTTTATTTTTTATTTATTATTATTATATTTATGTCCATTATTATTATTATTATTATTATTATTATTATTATTATTATTATTATTATTATTATTATTATTATTATTATTATTATTACAATGATAAGTGATATAAAATGTACAAAACATTATATACAAAACATTATACGAATTAAAACTAAACTGATTCATTCACTACAATCTTTATCACTATCACTACAAAATTCAATTTCTTCTTCACTAGTTTCCTCGTCGTCGTCTTCTTCCTCATCTTCATCATCGGACCCAGATATATACCCTTCTCCTTCCTCATCCTCCACATTGTCATCATCGATTTCATTGAAAGTGACTTCCTCCCTAGTGGACGGGTGTTTTCGGCCATTAATGCTTCATCCTCCTCGACATTATCATTCAAGTCAATAATCGGAGGTATAGGCATTTCCTCTTCCTGATAACAATCATGTAATGATGAATCAATATTTGAAGTAGACGTTTATGCACGCAATGGTATATCAAAAGTGCTTCTTGCTTTGGTTTTCCATACGGCCCACCATCCGCTAGACTCTCTTCGTCGACGGGGTAGGGTCATATACACCTGTTGTGCTTGAGATGCAAGAATGAACACATCATCACCATTATGCCTAGAAGAATGCTTTAAGTCAACGAGATCAAAGTGCCATGTTTATTAATGCCTCGCTCGGCGTCCGCCACTCTGACAATTGAAAAGAACTACAGAATTTCCAAGCAAGTACTCCAATTCAATAACTTCTTTCAATACGCCATAATAATCGAGATTTCCCTTGAGATTGACCCCGCTATTCCAAGTTGATTTCGTTTGGCCATATTCTTGATTGTGAAATACGTAGCCATTGACAAAATATCCCTTATATACATTCACTCTTAAGGACGGACCGCGTGCTAATGCTTGTAATCTCGCGGCTTTTGCATCTCGAGGTTGTTCAAAATCTAAATAAAAACACATAGATAATAAAAAACTCATACTTCAAATTCTATTAAAAACATTGAATTAATGAATTGGCATTTACATAATTATTAAACCGGGGAGGGAAATTCGTTGTCTTGTCCCTTGTGAAATCAATTCGGGCGCAATGTCTCCAGCCTGTTCTTCGAACATACTGCAGTCAAGGAGAACATAAAGTTGCTTAGTTCGTCTTAAAGTTATTAGGATTAACATTACTTAGTGACAAATGAAGAATGCTTACTTCAAGTAGTCCTCGACCTCAAAGCCTGATTAAGGAGAATATAGAGTTTAGCCGCATCTAATTCTTTTTGCTTAGCATGCGCGTGCACTTTCTATTGCCAAGGAATCGACCGAGGAGAAGAAAAACTGAAATTTTTGCATCGGGATCGGTGACTCCCCATCATAATTGCGTCACTTTATTGAACCTTGTCTCAATGTACGGGTGAAAATATGTTGAAACAAACGACACAATTTCATCGACAATCACCGATTCGACATAGATGCCTCAACTTTTGCTCTATTGCTCATTTTCTTTTCAAACTCCCCAAAAATCGTTCAAATGGATACATCCATCTATACTGAACAGGTCCTACAACTCTAGCTTCATAAGCTAGGTGAATTGGTAAATGCTCCATTGAATCAAAGAAAGATGGCGGGAATATCTTTTCAAGCTTGCATATTGTCACCACAATGCTCTCTTCGAGTCTTTTCATATCCTCAACACGAAGAGTCTTTGGAAGTGAATGCTGAAGAATTCACTCAATTTTGTTAGGAGCAACCCATATTTCATTAGGGAGAATGTCTCTAAATGCAATGGGTAGCAACCTATCCAATAATACGTGACAATCATGACTTTTCAACCCATATACCGTCCCTTCTTCCATATTCGCACAGGTTGCAATATTAGATGCATACCCATCGGAAGTTTCAAATCTTTCAACCGCTCGAGAACATTGCTTATCCTCTCTGACAGAACAAAGGAGCAGCTCAAGGTTTGAAATCTTTTCCATTAACTTTTAGTAATGTTGAGGAAGATCTTTCTACGATTGCAATCGCTTCAGATCTATCCGACCCTTATGCATGTGTCCTTCGTTGAGGTCTTAAAACCCGTCATTGTATTGAAAATATTGTCAAACACATTTTTTTCAATATGCATGACATCAAGGTTATGTCTTATCAAGTTCGTCTTCCAATACGGTAACTCCCAAAATATACTCTTTTTAATCCAGGTTATGGTCTTTACCAAATCCGTCTGATGGAGTGTCTATCCTTTGAAAACATCTTTCCCCACCCGACATCGGACACCTCAGACACCTGCTCAAAATATCCTCCCCCGCTCGGACGAGGAGGGGGCCCCGTTGCTCAACTCTATTTTGGTGAAAGCATTCCTCTGTTTACGAAATGGATGGTCACTAGGAAGAAACCGTCTGTGGCAATCAAACCAACAACTTGCTTCTTGTAATCTTTGAAGTGTGAATGCATACGTATTTTCCATACAATACGGACAGGCCAATCTCCCATGTGTGCTCCATCCCGGCATCATTACCATAAGCAGGAAGAGTCATTAATTGTCCACATCACTGCGGCCCTCATGTTAAAATTTTGCAACTTGAAAGCATCCCATGTCACGGACACCATCATTCCACAGTTTGTTTGAGTTCATCCATAGAGAGGTCGAAGATACACATCCAATGTTTTTGCACGGATTCGAAGGCTCGGGAATGAACAAACTCAAATACATATAAGGATCGAGTCATACATAACCACGGGGGGGAAGATTATGCTTGTGACTATAACGAGGCCAACATGAATAAGATTTTGCCCTGGTCCAAATGGAGAAAACCCATACGTACATATCCCCGGCCTCTATGTTTCTAGGATCATGGCAAAATCGGGGTAAGTGGCATCAAAATGTTTCCATGCTTCACGGTCGAAGGATGAGTCATCACGCCTCTTCACGAGGACACTCTTTGTGCTTAGCCATGGCTTACGAGCTTTCTTTCAATGCGTAAATGCGTTGCACAAAAGGTCCTCCGTGAAGAGAGGTGTGATGACTCATCCTTCTGACGGTGAAGCATGGAAACATTTTGATGCCAGCTTACCCTGATGTTTGCTTTGCGGATCCTAGGAAACATAAGGCTGGGAGATATCTGTACAGTCTCTGGGTTTTCTCCATTTGGACCAGAGGCAAAATCTTATTCATGTTGGCCTGTTATTCAGTCACAGTGTATAATCTTCCCCCGTGGTTATGTATGACTGAGTCCTTATATGTATTTGAGTTTTGTTCAGTTCCCGGCCCTTCGAAGATCAGGCAAAAACTTTGTTGATGTGTATCTTCGACCTCGATGGATGAACTCAAGCAGTTTGTGTGGAATGATGGTGTCCGAGACATGGGATGCTTTCAAGTTGCAAAATTTTAACATGAGGGCTGCAGTGATGTGGACAATTAATGACTTTCCTGCTTATGAGTATGATGTCGGGATGGAGCCTTGCACACATGGGAGATTGGCTTTGTCCATGTATTGTATGGAAAATACGGATGCATTCACACTTCGGCATTACAAGAAGCAGGTGTTGGTTTGATTGCCATGACGGTTTCTTCCTAGTGACCATCCATTTCGTAAATGAGAGGAATGCTTTCACCAAAAATAGAGTTGAGCAACGGGGCCACCCTCCTCGTGCGAGTGGGGAGGATATTTTTGGCGAGTGTACGAGGTGTACGATGTCGGGTGGGGAAAGATGTTTTCAAAGGATAGACCGAGACGGATTTGGTAAAGACCATAAGCTGGATTAAAAAGAGTATATTTTGGGAGTTACCGTATTGGAAGGCGAACTTGATAAGACATAACCTTGATGTCATGCATATTGAAAAAAATGTGTTTGACAATATTTTCAATACAGTGATGGGTTTTAAGGCCTCAACGAAGGACACGAGACAAGGTCGGCTAGACCTTGAAGCGATTTGCAATCGTAAAGATCTCAACATTACTAAAGTTAATGGAAAAGATTTCAAACCATTGCTCCCTTTGTTACATCGGGGAGAGGATAAGCAACGTGTTACGAGATGGTTGAAAGATTTGAAACTTCACGATGGGTATGCATCTAATATTGGCAAGCTGTGTGAATGTGGAAGAAGGGACGGTATATGGGTTGAAAAGTCATGATTATCACGTATTATTGGATAGGTTGCTACCCATTGCATTTAGAGACATTCTCCCTAATGAAATATGGGTTGCCCTAACGAGAATTAGTGAATTCTTGAGAGCATTGACTTCCGGCACTCTTCGTGTTGAGGATATGAAAAGACTCGAAGAGAGCATTGTGGTGACAATATGCAAGCTTGAAAAGATATTCCGCCATCTTTCTTTGATTCAATGGAGCATTTACCAATTCACCTAGCTTATGAAGCTAGAGTTGGAGGACTTGTTCGGTATAGATGGATGTATCCATTTGAACGATTTTGGGGAGTTTGAAAAAGAAAATGAGCAATAGAGCAAAAGTTGAGGCATCTATGTCTGAATCGGTGATTGTCGATGAAATTGTGTCGTTTGTTTCAACATATTTTCACCCAGACATTGAGACAAGGTTCAATAAAGTGGGGCCTTAATTATGATGGGGAGTCACGATCACGATGCAAAAATTTCGGTTTTTCTTCTCTGGTCGATTCCTTGGCAATAGAAAGTGCACGCGCATGCTAAGCAAAAAAGAATTAGATGCGGCTAAACTCTATATTCTCCTTAGCGTCTTTGAGGTCGAGGACTACTTGAAGTAAGCATTCTTCATTTGTCGCTAAGTAATGTTAATCCTAATAACTTTAAGGCGAACTAAGCAACTTTATGTTCTCCTTGAATGCGGTATGTTCGAAGAGCAGTGAGGAACATTGCGCTGAATTGATTTCAATAAGGACGGACAACGAATTTCCCTCCTGGTTTAATAATTATGTAAATGCCAATTCATTAATTCAATGTTTTTAATAGAATTTGAAGTATGAGTTTTTATTATCTATGTGTTTTTATTTAGATTTTGAACAACCTTGGAGATGCAAAAGGCTGCGAGATTACAAGCATTAGCACACGGTCCGTCCTTAAGAGTGAATGTATATAAGGGATATTTTGTCAATGGCTACGTATTCCACACCGAAGAATATGGCCAAACGAAATCAACTTGGAATAGCGGGGTCAATCTCGAGGAAATCTCGATTATTATGGCGTATTGAAAGAAGTTATTGAATTGGAGTACTTGCTTGGAAATTACATAGTTCTTTTCAATTGTGAGTGGCGGGACGGCGAGCGAGGCATTAATAAACATGGCACTTTTGATCTCGTTGACTTAAAGCATTCTTCTAGGCATAATGGTGATGATGTGTTCATTCTTGCATCTCAAGCACAACAGCAGTGTATATGACCCCTACCCCGTCGACGAAGAGAGTCTAGCGGATGGTGGGCCGTATGGAAAACCAAAGCAAGAAGCACTTTTGATATACCATTGCGTGCAACGTCTACTTCAAATATTGATTCATCATTACATGATTGTTATCGGGAAGAGGAAATGCCTATACCTCCGATTATTGACTTGAATGATAATGTCGAGGAGGATGAAGCATTAATGGCCGAAAACACCCGTCCACTAGGGGAGGAAGTCACTTTCAATGAAATCGATGATGACAATGTGGAGGATGAGGAAGGAGAAGGGTATATATACAGGTCCGATGATGAAGATGAGGAAGAAGACGACGGCGAGGAAACTAGTGAAGAAGAAATTGAATTTTTGTAGTGATAGTGATCAAGATTGTAGTGAATGAATCGGTTTAGTTTTAATTCGGATAATGTTTTGTATATAATGTTTTGTACATTTTATATCACTTATCAACGTAATAATAATAATAATAATAATAAATAATAATAATAATAATAATAATAATAATAATAATAATAATAATAATAATAATGGACATATAATAATAATAAAATAAAATAAAAAATAAAAATAAAAATAAAAATAAAAATAAAAATATACATATATGTATATATATAAATATCATTATTGTCTATTAAAATTGCTTGAATAGTCGATAGTTGAAATATTTCGGTTGCATTAATCCTATTGTTCTCACGAGTGTATACTAGACATATATGGTTGATTACACACATCGATTATAATCGATAGTGTTTGATTGACCTAGTCTACGTCGTGCACTTGGAGACCATGGGGTTATCTTTGTCAAAATTTCTTGATTTTTCGATTATAAAGCAAGTAGACAAAGTGATATTTGCAATTCATGCGTGTATTTCGGGATGGGATAGAAGCCAACCCCACTACTATCACGTGCAACCACTACCGTGGGGTTATCTTTGGAGTGGAAAATCTCAAGTTTTTGCACAAGCGTTAGGCCCCAGATTGAAACTTTGATTAATTATTATAATAATAAATCTACTTTCAAAGTTTCAATCTTTGGGCCAAATCTGTGCAAACTTGATATTTTCCACTCCGGCATTCATTATAAATGTAAACCCTCTCTCTCTCTATTTTAAAGAAAACAACAATATTATTTCAAATTCAAGCGGTCAAGTGAACTCCATTATTTTGCTTCTTTTTGTTTTTAGTAAAACAACCTTATACGAAACCCATGGTGGTCCATGTGAACTCCATTAGTTCTTGTTTTCATATTGTCATTTCTATTTTAAAGTGCAAGAAGTGCATATTGAGTGGACATCAAGTCCACATCTGTTACTCCACGTTTTGCTTGGACATGTAGTTACTCTTTTGACATGCTATGTACTATTTAAATTTTGTTCTACTTGATAATATTTTACGTCTACATATATAATATACTAGTTTAGATATGTCGGGTCGAGGTGGCAATCGTTCAAAGAGAGGGAAGGTTGCGGGTTTTGTCCATCGTCTTGTTTCACCAAGGACGGGAGGGAGGATCTACTTCTGGTTACGGGCGTAGTGAACCATCCGGGCGGAGTTAATTTGGACGCAATTATTAATGAGGAAGGAAAAATGGAAATATCTATCTCTCAGTGGCGGTAAGTATTATTTAATTGTAAATGTCATATATATAATGTTTACATTTTATTATTGTCTTTTTATTTGTATATATATTGATATATTGTTTTTTAATTAATATCTTGATAGGTTTATACATGCATGGTGGTGGTAGCGGTAGCGGCGGAGGCGGCGCTCGTGGTTGTTAAACATGAATTTTCATTGACATGTAATTAAACAAACAAACAAACATATGTAGTTTCTTTTTCCCTTTCCCTTTTTCCCTTGCTTCCCAGGCCTTTTCCCCTTCCCTTTTCCCCTTTCCCGTTTCCCCTTTCCCCTTTCCCCCTTTCCCCGCTCCCGTTTCCCCTTTCCCCTTTCCCGGCCGTTTTCCCTTTCTCCGGCTTTCCCCTTCCCCTTCCTGTCGCTTGATTTGGACAAACATATGTATTTTATTTGATGTACAAGCGAAACGAGGTTGTTTGTGTGTGTTTGTAGTTTGTAATTGTATTTGTTTAAAACGAGGTTGTTTGAACGAGGTTCTGACCTTTTACGAGGTGGTTTAATAATAAAACAGAATTTTTTTTTTAAAATCTGGCCAGATTACCGACGGAAATTTCCGTCGGTAAATTAATTAAAAAAAATAAATAATACTAATTTTGCGGTGGAAATATCCGTCGGAAAATAATAAAAAATTAAAAAAATAAAACTCATTACCCAGACGGACATATCCGTCGGCTTAGGGTTTAGATTTCCGACTGACATATCCGACGGTAAATTTTGGTTTCCGACGTTATAACCGTCGGTAATGGGTTTTTTTTTTTTTTTTTTTTAATATTTACCGATGGATATTTCCATCGGTAACCTCCGGCAATTGTTCCGGTTAACCGGCCGGCGTTACTCATTTCCGACGGACGTTTCCCGACGGAATTTCAGATTTTCTCGGCGGACAATCCGCCGGTATTCCGAGGCGGAATTAGTCCGTCGGTATTACTAACCAATTATTTCCGACGGACTTCGACGGACGAATTCCGTCGGTAATATCCATTTACCGACGGAAATGTGGATTTACCGACGGATATTTCCGTCGGTAAAAGGCCTGTTTCTAGTAGTGAATCCTCTTGGATCTAGGGCAAGGGATGGACAACAAATAAATTACATTTTTGAAATGTGAGATGCATGCATGGATGAGAGAGATTTAGGGTAAGGAGAAGGAGGGTTTACCAATGGTGGTTTAACCCTATCTTCTTGTGTTTGTGTTTGAATGGATTCAAGGCTTGGATGTGTTTAGTGTTTGATGATAGAGTTGGTCAAAGAGAAAACAAGTAGATAACACTTAAGTCCTCTATGTTTTCTCTCTAATCCTCCTCTTTAGTGTTGCTTTGAGCTTGAGCTTGTGTATGTTTAAGAGTGATTTGAGAGTGTTTAGGGTGAGATTGGGAAAGACTCAAGAGAAAATGGGTGGCAATCTAAGGATTTCCACTTTGTTTTCTCCTTGTTTCCTTGAAGAATAGCTTCTGTGAGTGAATTGTGTTGTGTAACTGAGAGAGGAGGGTTCAATTTATAGGCCACTGGGAATTACATTCAGATCCGCGTGGACAAGTCTGGAAGCGTGCACTGTTCATTAAATGCTGCTCCACGCTTTGGACAAGAGGAATATATTTTCAAAAATTCAACCAGTTATTGTTCCAGCAGCTTCCAGTTTCGGAAATTCAACATTTGTGAGATTCCTTTACTTGTTTAACTCCAAATAGCAATCCCCAATTCACCCTTGCTTTGTTAGAAAAGTTAGAAATGTTAAGGATGTTAGGGCTTTTGTTAGTTTTCTAACGAAAATACTAACGACTCAAATTGGAGCACTTACAGTAGCCCCTCGGCGACGGTGCTTTCGAAGGAAGCGGGGTCGTCGATAAGAGTAAGGCTCCATATTTGACAAAAGGGGTGACCAAAGTGGTCGAGTGGCTGGACCTGGTGATAGGCTACCTACGTATCTCGAATGGGAATCAAGCCGGTCGTAGTTTGGGTTTTCAGACATCGACCCTGGAGTGACTGTTTTAGGATGTCAACCTGGTAAGCGAGTTCTGCAGTGGGTTGCTGAAAGAAACTCTGCTGGGGATAGGAATGACCATTTTGGTCGACGGCTAGAGTTGTATATTCGCAACTGGCTGGGAAAGGAATGACCATTTTGGTCGGTGGCTGAACCTAATGATAGGCTACCTACGTATCCTTAAGAGGAATCAAGCCGGTCGTAGTTCGGGTCTTTCGACTATCTTCAGACGTCGACCACTAGAGGGACTATTTTAGGGAAGTCGCCCTAAAGATGTGACTATTTTTGGGAAGTCGCCTATGATTTGACTATTTTTGGGAAGTAGCCGTATGATTTGACTATTTTTGGGAAGTCACCCTATGATTTGACTATTTTTGGGAAGTCACCCTATGATTTGACTATTTTTGGGAAGTCACCCTATGATTTGACTATTTTTGGGAAGTCGCCCTATGATTTAACTATTTTTGGGAAGTCGCCACAGTAATGATTTCGGTTTGTCGAATTAGGGGGATGATTGCAATTTATCGCTTTCCCTACGTGTTGTGTGTGATAGCGTTTTAGGTGCCTCAAACCTTAATGATGGCATTTTAGGCACCTCGAACCTTGATGATGGCATTTTAGGTGCCTCGAACCTTGATGATGGCGTCTCAGGTGCCTCGAACCTTGGTGATGGCGTGCTTAGGTGCCTCGAACCTTGGTGATGGCATCTTAGGTGCCTCAAACCTTGATTATGGCGTCTTAGGTGCCTCGAACCTTGATGATGGCGTCTTAGGTGCCTCGAACCTTGATGATGGCGTCTTAGGTGCCTCGAACCTTGATGATGGCGTCTTAGGTGCCTCGAACCTTGATGATGGCGTCTTAGGTGCCTCGAACCTTGATGATAGCGTCTTAGGTGCCTCAGACCTTGACAAAGGGTGATCTGGAGGTATCAACTTGTTTTGAAACGATTTCCTTCGATGTTTGTATCCTTTCGTTGGGGACGGACTACGAGATAGACAGATCTTTTTGGTGGACTTCATTTGAAGGGATCGGTCTTACGTTTCTTTGCCGGAGGTGAAAACTTGTAGGAAAGAAACGGGATTCCGTTAACTTTCATCGGGGATGAACCTAAGTTGAGGTTCAGTTCAGAAGTATGGACCTAAACGAGGACTCGATTCAGGGGTATGAACCTAAGTTGAGATTTAGTTCAGGAGCATGAACCTAAATGGGGACTCAGTTCAGGAGTATGAACCTAAATGGGGACTCAGTTCAGGAGTATGATCCTAAATGGGGACTCAGTTCAGGAGTATGAACCTAAATGGGGACTCGGTTCGAGTATGAACCTAAATGGGGACTCAGTTCGGGAGTATGAACCTAAGTTGGGGACTCGGTTCGGGAGTATGGTCCTAAGTCAAGGTTTTGTACTGAGGGAGACTATTTGAGGGCGTTCTTGTTGGGGAAGATTCAAGCTTACGATGATTACCGGGAAAAGGGTGACCGTGTTGGTCAAGCGGCTGGACCTATGGTAGGCTACCTACGTATCCCGAGTGGGAATCAAGTCACGGACGTAGTTCGAAATCCTTTGGGCCTTTTGATAATTCGGAGGCATTTGTCACCTTAAGGAATTAAAGCTTACATCGCTATTTGCGGAGATAGAGATAGCTAAAGCCATGAGTAATCATGCAACATTTATGAATGTATGCATATTTTGAGATATGTTGAGGGACTAACGTACCTTTCTTTGTGCTTACCTACTGCGGGAGAGCAAGTCGCGGGGGTTTGTGTGGTAGTTGATAGTGTTGAGAGTCTTGATGTATCCGATCGAGATGTTGAAACGTTTAGGGGCGTGAGGTACCTCGGCCGATTGGCATTTGAAAACTTGGCGTCCACGACCTACTTGCCTTTGAGAACTTGGTGTCTACGATCAAATTGCATTTGAGAACTTGGCGTCTCGACCGAATTGTATTGGCGTCACGATCGATTTGCATTTTGAGAACTTGGCGTCCTTGACCAATTTGCATTTGAGAACTTGGCGTCTCGGCCGAATTGTATGCACTTGGAGGCGGTCTTCATATGTTTGTGGATGTTGGGGGTTGTCTTTACCAAGTTGCGAGCCGCGGAGCTTGTCTTCGCCAAACTATAGACATGGGGACTATCTTTGCCAAAGCTGTAGATCTTTGGAGGCTGTCTTCATCCATTTTGTGGATATTGGAGGTCGCCTTTGCCGAACAGAGATGTCGGAAGATGTCTTCACGGACTTGATGCACCTTGTAGACACTGAGCCAAGGTGGTGTTGTCCTAATGTGTCTGCGAGGCCAAAATGGTGCGGGATTGAGAGTGTCGAATCACGCCGATGTCGACTTTAGGTGTCCGAGCACAAGGCGACGTGGGCTTGAGGGGTTTGAACCAAAAGGGTGTTGACTGAGGTATCGATCATGCAGGTAGTTCCGTTGAAGTCATTGGAATTACGCCGGTGGGAGACCATCCTCGGCTGCGGAGAGATTTCGGGTAGTGATGGAAAAGCGGTCTTTCGTGCTTGAATTGCTACATTTGTTAGTAGAGGGACAAATGCACATATGACATTCATGATGATGGATGCATGCATGGAACTAAAATGATTCGCGATCGCTTAGGGTTTTGTTTTTTGTTTTTTTTTATTGATTCATGTTTTGCATGCTACATGAGCCCTGGGGAGATTTTTGTGGGGATGCATGTGGTGAGAGGGTTTGTATGTGTTGTGGACTGTTTGGGACAAGCTTTGAGCTGGTGGGGTGATATCCTTTGGCCGCGGACTGAATTGCATGTCATTGATGAGGTCTTGTTGTAGGTCAGCAGTATCATGCGGACCTCAATTTTGATCTTGGGATGAAATTAGATTTGAACCCCGGGTCTCGATTGAAATTTCTTTTCAGTCTCAGACATTTGAAGCTGATGCTGACAGACTCTAGCATCAAAGTATGTTGATATGAATGAACCCCCTTTCGCTTGGGTTAGTTGTGACTTGACATAAATTTGGAGAATGACTTGGTGAAATGCTGATATTAGGAGATTCCCAGTTCTCAACCTTTGATGGATGCAGGGAGTTGCCATATACCAAGTTCTAAAGCTGAAACTCCAAGATAGTTGTTGAGGTGACTTGGCCTTTCTTCTGAAGATAGGTGTGACTTGATAAAGCCCCATTCCATGGAAGAGACATGGCGAAAGCCACGGAATCTTTCTCTGAATGTTTTGATGAAGCCCCAGGTTCGACAAAGCGTCACTACAGAGGTCCAGTTAAAGGTTTGACTGTAAAGCCCGACATACGATGAAGTACCGGGCCAAATCGATCAACGTGAGAGCCCTCACGGTGAAGTTGTAGCATTACGTCATGAAGTGAGAAACCCATCTTTGATAACAACTAGAATCCTCGAGGCGAAATTGGCAACAACCATGCAACTAGAATCCTCCCTTCGAAGGGTGTCTTTCATATGGGAACTGTTAGCCATAGTGGCACTTGGCTTGTTCATGGCTTCAATCATATTCACCCTACGGTTTTCCTAGGGAATGGATTGTTGTGTATTGGGTCCTTGGAGTACCCTTTTCGGTAAGTTCTCACACCGCCCTTTTTCGGGAGCATACTAGTGGGAAGCACGAGTTTAGTTGTGTCCAAAGGGACATCGGGATCCATGGGGCGATGGTTGTACGGTCAAACCTTCCTTCACAAATCCACGAAAGACATCGCTCAGAGGCATTCCGAAATCTTCAAGCTTAAGGCTTCGCGACTTGGGCACATTACCTTTCCTTGGCATGAAAGGAGTGGCATTGTTGCAATCCTGTCCCGAATAGGGCTGGGCAAGAAGCCCGGTATCTGTAAGCAGTTGCAACAACTTGCTGCTGATTGTGAGCCCTTTCAAATTTACCCCGAAATTGACCATTGCCCGCAGATCCGGATAGGGAAATTGCTAAGTGAGGCCCTTAAATGCGGCTTCAAGCATGATTTGGAAGATGTCTAAGCTGCTCCTCGTCGAGAGGGAGGGATGGCCATTTCACCGAGCTTCAAGTTCCACCTTTTATAAAAATCCCCAATATTCTCATGCGGGTCTTTGCATCGTCGTCTGCGGGTCAACTCTGTTTGTCTCTCATTCCAAGTTGGCTTTATACTTATGCAGCAGAAAGTGTTGGTGATCCGTTCCCAGTAGCCTGAACTTGGGTTTCAACCGAAAGAACCACTTTAGAAGCCCCTAGTTTTAAGGAGAAGAAGTCAGCCGACTGCCGGTTTGTGCATCCTTTGGCTTTGTAGGTGTCAAGGTGGATCTTTGGACAGGCAGCCCCATCAAACAGTTCGGCATCACGAACTTGTGCGGTAGAGGCATAATGGAATTGGGATATGCGGCCCGGGGGGTGGCCTTCTTTCGTGTCAGCTAGGCGACCTGCGCTTTCATCTCCTTATGCTGTTCCATGAACCAAAGCCAGATGAGGGTCCGATGGTGGAACCAGAGTGTTCAAGCCGGTGATCGTGCTGGAGAGAGAGGTTACCATTGGCGGCACGGCGGCGGAAAGTATGGCGGGGCACAGGGGCATAGGTGTAAACTGTCCTTAGCCCAAATTACCACAGGGAGTGTGAGTAGGAGCACAGTCGAAGGGATAGAACCCGGCCCCGCGCTTCTTTGTTGACTTCCAATTGGCAAATAGGGTAGTGGTAGACCTAAGGTGGCCGGGTAGCTCGAGTTCCCAAGAAACTTAAATACGGGTTGTGGCCCTTGGTTATTGAACTGCATGCATGCCTAGCTGGGGTGATGGTGTATAACCGGGAGGATACTGTGGTCCGGTGATTCTGATTAGACAGGGATTAGGGGCTTGGTGGCCCATTGATCCCTGAGTGAGAAATGGGTTTGTGGAAGCTGTGTTAGGAGCAGCTGAACTAACATCATTCTGTTGTCCCGAACCAAACTGTGGTGGCATCCCAAACTGTTGCTGTGGCACTCTAAACTATTGTTGTGAAGGTTCGGCTTGATCGTTTCCGAACTGAGATGGGATCCCAATTTACTGTGGCATTGCAAGGTACCCCCAACCATGAGAAGACATTCCGTACTGATTTTGTCCCCACTGAGGAACTGCGATCTGATTCGTCCCGTCAGGCTGTAGTTGGGGAGCTGGCTGACCCAAAGATCGAGGAGATTGTACCATAGGAGGCTGGTGGTGGCATCCTGGAGTAGCCTGGGCGACCGAGAGTGGGATTGGGGTTTCTTTGTCCGTTGAGGCGGTCATGAAGGGATCTTGTGAGACTTGTGAGGTGCCGAGAGGCCATTGTCTTGAACCGGGTTCTTTGTCGAGGCATTCCAAACTACCGAGACTGAGAAGTTCAGACTGATCCATAGTTGACCGTCGCCCCAAACCCAGCGAGAAATCATACCAAACTGATGTGGCGAGAAGCCCACTGGCGATGCATGCCGAACCAAAGCTGCTGCGGCTGCATCGCATTGAGGCACACACCACACCGGCCCAAATTGGACTGAATTCAATTTGTTTCCCCAAACGATTATCCCGGACCGAATTGTGAATGTGCACCAGACTGAGGCCGAAAGGATGGCTGATTCACAGGTTGAGATGAGTGTGGCCCGGTGGCGGTTCCATATGAGGAAGGTGGTAGCATCCGGCGGTAGTTTATCTGACCAAGAGAGGGATGGGGATCCTCTTCCTCCTGTACCGTGAAAGTCCCGTCGGTGTTGAGGGAAATAATTAAACTAAAATTTCTGACGCCTTCCAAAATTGATCATCAACACCTCATTCTGATTGGTACAAGGGATTTTAATATTAGCCATGATGACTCCCTGGTTCTGATTAAAATTCCGTCCTCAACCTTAGACATCAAAGAACTGCACTTGACAAGCCCATGGCCAATATGGTGATCAAATCGCCCTTTGCTTGGCGAAGCCTTGGTCTGAAGAGATGTGTTTGCGAAGTCTTGATTTTGAAGAAGTGACTTGGCAAAGCCTCAGTCTCATGATTGTGAATCTGACACAATTAGAGAGGCTTCAACCTGGTAGGCATTGCAGACTGATACTGAAATGAGTCTAAACAAAGACCCAACCCATCTTGTAGCAAAGTGAAGAACCAACTGTAAGTACCCAAATCTGGCTTATGCCTTCCGGTTAAATTTCCCGGCAATTTCAGTAAGTTTTCCGGTAATTCCCCAGACCTTCCTAGTGTTTCGGAAACATTCCGGAACTGTTTTTAATTAATTTAGGGCTGAAGGGGATCCTTCCTAATTAAGAAACACGTTTTTCTTAATTAGGAGGAAAGGTTCTAGAATTTGTCACCTTGCATGGTTCTAGAATGCTGAGTCATTGTGGATAATGCCGCACGGCTGCATTAGCTTGCTGCCCTTACGGCTGCATTAGCTTGCTGCCCTTAGCCGCACGGCTTCATTAGCCTTATCCAGACTGCCTATAAATAGAGCCCTCCTCTACCCATTTCAACATCAACAATTAACACACACATCACTCACAAACTCTCCAAATACGTGAAGAACACTGCTGGAAGCTCAAGAAGGTGAAGGAGAAGGCCAAGAAGCTCCCTCCCTCCTCCTTGAAGATCCAAGACCAACCTCTCCTCCTAGCTCCGCCCGAAGAAGAAGGAAGCCATTGGTAACCTCGCACGCCCTAACCTCGCATCCTAATTGCTTTATAAATTGCTCATTGCATTACCTTTATATTGCTTGGGACTTGGTAGATTAAAGATCACATCTTTATATTCCCCCTTCCCCTTTTGCATGCATTAGACATCATTTGTCATAAAAATGTAGTCTTTTCCCATAAAGGTGCATCCTTTGCACCTAAAACCCCCATTTTCAAATAAAAATGTCATCTTTATGCATCATTTGCATATAAAAATCAAATCTTTTCAATCAAAATGCATCATTTGCATCCAAAATCCCTTTTCCAAGCATCATTTGCTTTAAAGACCATGTCTTTACCATAAACTAGCATCATATGCTTTTCAAAATGCAATCTTTATGCATCATTTGCATAATGAATGTCAATTTCTTCAAAAATGCATCATTTGCATAAAAATCATATCTTTATGCATCATTTGCAATAAAGATCATTTCTTTAAATTAAGTGCATCATTGTAAGTACCCAAATCTGGCTCATGCCTTCCGGTTAAATTTCCCGGCAATTTCGGTAAATTTTCCGGTAATTCCCCAGATCTTCCTAGTGTTCCGGAAACATTCCGGAACTGTTTTTAATTAAATAAAGGCTGAAGGGAATCCTTCCTAATTAAGAAACACTTTTTTCTTAATTAGGAGGGAAGGTTCTAGAATAATGCCACCTTGCATGGTTCTAGAATGCTGAGTCACAATGGATAAGCCCGCACGGCTGCATTAGCTCGCTGCCTCTGACCGCACGGCTTCATTAGCCTTATCCTGACTGCCTAAAAATAGAGCCCTCCTCTACCCATTTCGACAACAACAACAATACCCACACTCCATAGCAATACACTCAGTCACTCCCAAGACGTGAAGAATATTGGTGAAGGCTCAAGAAGGTGAAGAAGAAGGCCAAGAAGCTCCCTCCCTCCTCCTTGAAGATCCAAGACCAATCTCTCCTCCTAGCTCCGACCAAAGAAGCAAAAAGGAAGCAATTGGTAACCTCGCACGCCCTAACCTTGCTTTTAATTGATATACTTGCTCATTGCATTCATATATCTTGCTTGGGACTTGGCATTCATAGTTAAAGATCACATCTTTATCGCCCCCTTTCCCTTTTTGCATGCATTAAGACCACATTTGTCATAAAAATGTAGTCTTTTTTCATAAAGGTGCATCCTTTGCACCTAAAACTTCCATTTTCAAATAAAAATGTCATTTTTATGCATCATTTGCATATAAAAACTCTATCTTTTCAAATAAAAATGCATCCTTTGCATTCAAAACCCCTTTGTTCAAGCATCATTTGCTTTAAAGACCATGTCTTTACCATAAACTAGCATCATATGCTTTTCAAAATGCAATCTTTATGCATCATTTGCAATAAAGATTATTTCTTTAAACTAAGTGCATCATTTGCAACCCAAAAATGTCATCTTTTCATTAAAGTGTCATTTTTTATCATGCATTTCCCCCTTTCCCCCAACCTTGGAACGGACCGGTGTAAAAGATCCTATCTTTACATCGTTCCTTCCATTAAAGGTTCCATATTTCTTTAGAAAGGGACACCTTGAACCCTATATCTCCGATTATCGCTTAAGAAAGAGTATGAAGCCTCTATACGAGCTCGACCGTCTTAAAGCGTAGGATTGATGGGCTAAGGACCCTCATTTTCTAAAGAACCTCATCTTTGACCAAAAGAGAGTCATTCTTTCGATCACGCAAGTCCCGAGGGTCCCGAGGTTTAAAATGCGACGATCACAAGTCATAAGATGAGGACGGGATCATAATCCCAAATACATAAAATTCCAAGGAATCCCGAGCGACAACCAACAAATGGTTTGTACGTCCGGAAGACAACTTGGGACATTCCCCCCCCCCCATTTTCTCAAACACATGCACACAAGAAAGCACGCAAGCAAGCACGATCAATGAAATCTTGGGAGACTTGCTCCGGCAAGGCACTTTGGGTGAACGCCAAACGTTCTTCCCAAGGGGTAACTTAACCTCCGAACCCAAGTAAAAACCTTTTTTTCAAAGTTTTGAGGTAATCAAAATGGCGTGGCGACTCCGTTTTTCAAATAACTCGGATGTCTTCAAACTCGCGTGAATCCAACACAAAATTTGGGCACCACATTCACAGTTTGGCGACTCCGCTGGGGATATCCCAAAGGAGAAAAGCTTTTATTTTCAAAACAAAAATCGATACTCGGTATATAGGCGGAAACCACTTACCCTTCCTGTACACTCCCTGACGTGGGAGTTGGGATAACCGGTGGTTTAACAATCCACGTACCAGTATCCCTTTTCGAAAAAATTTTTTGAAAAAATAAAAGAAAGCTTTTCCCTTTGAGCGGGTTAGACTCCCATCGCCGATTCCATTAATCATGCTTGCTTTCTTTACCATGCATTGCATCATTTGCATCTTGGAATCTGTGCATACTTTGAAACGGGAAACAACCCGAAAAAAATAGCAAAAGGAGTGGAACCTGGAAAATTGATCCATGCGCCGTACGGCTCAATCCTCCTTGGATTCTCGACCGGGCGACCTAAGTGGCAATTCCACCGGGGAAAAATCATGGTTAATCTGGCAGTCCTAGCAGCTTGGGGCTACTCGGCTCCATGATCGACCGGGGCTCCCGAGAAAATTTACGTGCTTACGTGTTGCATTTTCCCCGTCCCGAAAATCATTCCTTTAAAACACATTTCAAAATCTCTGTTTAACTCAAAAGGAACATTTTTAGGAGACCGCACACTACGCGCACCTGATATATCCTCAGTACACTTTTGCACGCACGTCCTTCAAACCCGAGGGTGGTTCCAACCGATCACGGACAACCGGCCTTACGATGCTCCCTGGCGCGCACGGAATCATCCCAACCTCCCATGGCGGCCAGCAAATGTCGACTAATGCACGCAGCCCGTGTCACACGTTTCAAAACCGTGACTTTTGGTTGGTTTTGGTCTAGTCCGTGTCATATAGCCCAGGTTGCATACCCACGTAAAGGTCAAGCCTTAGCTCATAACGGAAGCCAAGATTGTCGCTCAAGCGAAATTCTCGCACAAATTCCGACAAGGAAAAATCGGTAGGATCTTGACTCCGACATTGACTATTGACCTCGACCCGCACGGAATGCGTAAGAGTCAAGACCAAGTCTTTGCCAAAAATCAAAAGATCTTTCGCTCAAGCGAAGCTCCGCCAAAATTCCGACAAGGAAAAATTGGCAAGATCTTGACCGGCATTGACTTCGATTCGACTCACGCACTGCGTATGCAACGAAGTTCAATGTGACACCGTGTCATCCGGCTTTTTACCACCCGACCCATGCCTATTATTCTCTCGGACATTACCGAAAGTCAAAAACCGTCATTCGCTCAAGCGAAACTCGTCAAACATCCGTCAAGGCGCAGAGACGAGACTTTCCCGGCATTGCCTTGACTATAATCCGCACGTCGTGCGTTGAAAAGTCCTATGACCCGCTAGACCCGATAGGAGCGTTCTTTACTCTCGGTCGGTGGGATCCGCGTGCCCTATAGGACCTCGCCCGGGCCGCCCACCCCGGGAGGTCGAAATACGTGGAATACGAGGGGCTTATAGACGTAGTGACGGAACCCATCGACCATCCAGATCTAGAGTAGTTGTGAAAAAAGAAGGGCAGAATCCCTTTTCCAACCAAATAGATATTAATAAAAGACACTATTTTAAGTAAACTTGAAGATTCTAATTTGCATATTGCTTGAGCCTTCAGCCTAAACACCTATCCCGAGTCTAAACCTTTCCTATCCCTTTTCCCATGAGAAAGAAGTGGGTGAGAACACCGGGTCGCAACTTGTTAGCGCGAGAATCCTCGAGACGTCGCCAGAATCCTCAGTTTTGTTAGCTTTTCAGTGTCAAAATGGCCAACATGGTAATCCACAATGGTAATGACCAAGCAATTGGAGGGGCTATCTGTAAGTGCTCCAATTTGAGCTTGTTAGAATTTTCGTTATAAAATTAACGAAAGTTATAACAATTTCTAACAATTCCTAACTATCCTAACTTTCCTAACAAAGTGAGGGTAAAATGGGCATTGTTATTTAAGGTTAAACCTTAAAAAGAATCTCAAAAAGAAAAACAAAAGAAGAAAACCAAATATAGCAATGCTGGAAACATAAACTGGCTGGTCAATTTGAATTTTGAAAAAGATTATTCCTTGTGTCCAAAGCCCGGGCAAGAATTAATGAACAAAGGTGCACGCGACCGGGATCCATCCGCGCGGACATGTTTGTATTTTCGTGAGGGCTATAAATTGAGCCCTCCGAGTCACGTAAATAAGGGAGGAAGAACACAATTGCAACGAAGTTCGCGAAATATAGAGAGAAAAATGCTGATAATTCTCAAGAATTGTCACCTTTTTCTTTCCAATCTTTCCCAACTCATACTCATCCACTCACTCTCATATTAAAGCCCTAAACACTCATACACTCAAGCCAAACACTCAAGAACACAAGGAAGATTGGTAAACCCTCCTCTTCCTAACCCTAAATCTCATCCATGCATGCATCTTCAAACTACAAAATGTAGTTCTTTCATCTTCTTTCTCTAGATCTAAGAAGATCACCATGGAAGACCATCTCCATGGATGATCTTCTACAAAGATCAACATTATTTTCAAAGCTTTTCTTGTTTACTTGCAAAAATGCACTTTCAAAAACCCTAAAAAACCATTTTCAAGCACTAAATCTTGATTTCAAAGGGTAAAATCCCCCTCCCCAAGCAAATGAAATGCTTAGTCCTAATGTACCCCAAGGATGGTTTGGTATAGTTGATTCACCACTAAAATGTCTAGTGATCACTAACCAAAACCTAGGGAAATGGGGACAAGCATGGATGCAAAACCCCCCTTAAAATCATATTTTCTTTCTTGGGAAGTTGCTGTCCAGTAGCAATTTTCCCAGACCTCAGTCCATGGTCTTAATTTTTGGACACAGATGAACTTGGAATTTGGTGTTGACTACAAAACACTTTTTGTAGCCAATATCCAGAGCTTTCCAGACATATTTTTAACTTATTTTTTGGGTGAGTAAAACTCCTCTTTTCAATTTTTCTTTCAGAGGCTAGTTCATCAGCTTCTGGGAATCCAGATCTCATATCTGAGGTTTCCAGAAGGTTTTGACCCCTCAAATCTTCTCCAAAATGGAAATTTCTTTCACACAAAGTTTATTCGAGGAGTCTAGAGAAACTTTCATTCTCTGAGTTCATCCAGATTATGAAGTTTTAGGACCCTTGAATCTATTTCAAAATCAGGTGTCTGCTGCCATTTTCTTCTGGCAGAAGTGACTTCTCAACTTCAAAAGGTTTTTGAGTACCAAATCTCAAACCAAAAATTCTACAAAAAATCATGGGATCAGTTTAAAGTCTTAAAAAGACATCCCAATTTTTACTTTTTCCAGTTTCAACTTATTTTGGCCAAAACATACACACACACACACATACAAATGATTTTCAGCTTGGAAGACTCGTTTTACGAGGCGCGTCGGGTGCACACTAACGTCCTTCCCGACGCGTAACATGACCTCCGAACCTAAATCTCTGATCTCGGGCTTTTTTCAAAGTTTTGCCCTTCAAAATTAAAATGGCGTGGCGACTCCGTGTCTTTTCCGGTTTTATTTGGTTTTTCAAAGAAACGCAAAAATCGAATTTTTCCCGCGAAAAAAGGCAACACCATCGTTACAGTGGCGACTCCGCTGGGGAGTAAGCTTTTTAATAAAAAATGGTATTCGGTATATTGGTGGAAACCACTAAATTTCCCGTTATCGCCTCCTAACACGAGTCGGGGATAAATTGTGGTCTAACAATCCCACGTACCGGTGTCACCGTTTCAAAAAAAGCTTTTGAGGGTCAAGCTTCCGTCCCGGTTTGAAAATCATTTTTGTGTGTGTGTTGATTTTTGCACAGCTTTCATGTTGTTTTGGCCGCCTCGGAGAAAGTCAAAATTTTGACCGCCGGAATAATGTCCCTAACTCGTCGGAATTTTCATGCTTACGTGCTTATGTGCTCATAAAAAAAAAAAAAAAATTTCCAAAAAATCATGCATCATATTTTTAAGACACATAAAAAAAATCTCTATTTTACTCGTAAAAGAATATAGATCGCCAGACACTACGCGCACGTGACCGTACACCGCACACTCACGTCCTTAACCCGGGAAATCCTTGTCGCGGTCCGTTTGGTCTTATTACGCCTCTCAGATGAGCACAGGACTACCCAAACATCCCATGGAGCCTCGTGTCGACCATGCACTTGTCCGTGACACACTTTGTCCGAGACCCGCTGGTTTTTAGTCCGGGTCTGTGTCATGCCCCGTCCGTGTATAGACCTTTCCTTTCAAGCCTTTGTCGGCATACCGACTCAATATCTCTCGGGTCCCTAATCGCCGCTAATCGCCGAAGTTCGCCGGTTTTCCGCCGCGTACTTTGACCAAGATATTGACCGGCGCCTTGACTTCGGCTCGATCGGCACAAATTATACACCGACTCCCAAAGATTGACACTGAGTCATCAAGGATTAACGGTTATTCCATGCCTAATTACGGCTTAACCGACGACAAGTCAAGATCAATAGCGGACATTTATCAGTCCAAATCATGCCGACTTTTTGTCGAGCCCTCGGACATAATCTTGACTTTCGACGTCAGCTTTGTCCGTAATTTACATCGAATGCTCGTTAAGACTCGATTACCCGCCAGTACTTTTAGGATCGTTTTCTTTCTGGCCGGTG
The DNA here is from genome assembly GCA_022495995.1 of Adenophora triphylla var. japonica. NCBI lineage: Eukaryota > Viridiplantae > Streptophyta > Magnoliopsida > Asterales > Campanulaceae > Adenophora > Adenophora triphylla. The sequence goes on from JAFEMH010000897.1 coordinate 343,476, forward strand.
GGACCCGCTGCCCTATAGACCCTCGCCCGGGCCGTCCACCCCGGGAGGTCGAAATACGGGTGGAATACGAGGGGCTTATAGACGTAGTGACGGGCCCACCGATCCAGAATCGTAGTAGTTTGCGTAAAAGAAGAGCAATCTTTTCCAACCGATTAGGATAATGAAATGTGTTTTAAGTAAACGTGAACAAATAATCGCATGTTGCATGAGCCTAAAGCCCAAACACCTACCCTCCTTCCATTCCTGCATCCGAACCTTCGCGTCCTTTCCCCCGCAGCCTCCGCACAAAGCTTGGTTTCGGCACCGGGTCACCGTTTGATCAGTTGGGAAGAGTCAAGCGCATCGTCGCCTTCGCCATTTGTTCCGACTCCGGGTTTCAGAATGTCTCGCATCGCTCGGTAATGATGGGGATAACATCACTCCGCCTCCCGGACCCCTCGTACAGAGCAACAAAGGAATCCGCTAGCGTAACGTATGAGGTTACGACAGAAGCACGGCTAAATGTCTTTATGGAGGCTATTAAGAGTCACGGCCTGCCGCCACCTCAATCCGGATGGCACCTTCACCGTGGAAGAAGACGAGGATGCCAACCCCACTCTCGGGCCGCCCTGACATACACCAGATGCCGCCACCCACCTCCTATGGTGCCACTACCGTAACCCATGCTCCTCGATTTTCGGGTCGCCCAGCTCCCCAACCACGTACTACCGGATCCATGCAGCCTCGACGGCACAAATCAGTGGGGGCAAAATCAAGACGGAATGTCTTCTCATGGTTGGGGCTATCTCGGAATGCCACAGCTAATCGGGATCCCTCCTCGCCGGAACCGATCAATCCGACCCTTCACAAAGAATAGCCTAGCTCGAATGCCGCCACAACTTGGTTCTCGGGGCCACAGCCAGAATCCTCCTCAGAACGTCTCCATCCTGGTGTCATCTGAATCACCAGACCGCAGCACTCTGTTACACACCTTCACCACAAGCAGCCATGCAATTCAACAATCCGGGACATCAACCCGCACTCAAGCCTACTTACGGGCCCCACTCTGGAAATCCAAGTTATCCGGCCACATCGGGGCTGCCCCCGCCTACTTTTCCAGTTGAAAATCCACAGCAAGCCGTAAGGTTCTACCCTTTTGCTCAGGCTCCTACTCATGCTCCCTGTGGTAACTCACCCTGTGACAGTTTTCACCTACGTCCCCGGATCGGCCGTTCCTCTCCACCCGCCCGCTCCAGTGGTAGCTCCTCTCTAGCTCACCCACTAGCTTGAATGCCATGGTTCCGCCACAAGACCCTCATCCGGCCCGGTTCATGGAACAACACAAGGAAATGAAAGCGCAGATTGCCGAACCGATCGCGAAAGTCCGCCTTCCGCCTACTGCACCCTGACTCCATTGTTCCCTCGCCCACAAATTCGTGATGCCAAATCTGGATCTCTTTGATGGAACCGCATGTCCGAAAACCCATTTGGACACGTATACCTTGGCGATGAAAGCCAAAGGATGTACCAATCGCCACTGGGCCGACTATTTCACCTATCCTTGAAGTCCAAAGTGCCTTAAAGTGGTTCTTCCGTTTGAAACCCGGGCCGTGGCTACATGGGACCAGATTACCAATGCCTTCACGTAAAATATAAGGCCAACTTGGAATGGGAAACAAATAGGGTTGACCTACAAACAACAAAGGCAGGCCCCGATGAGAATGTTGGGGACTTTTACAAGCGGTGGAATCTCGAAACTCATGAAATGGCCATCCCTCCTTCCGAAGAGGAACAATCTGACATCTTCCACCATGCTTGAAACCACATCCGAGAGTCTCCTCGGGCCACTTCCCATACTCAGACTTGCGGGCCATGGTTAACTCTGCAGCCTAAGTTTGAAAAGGCCTACAATCCGCAACCGGCCGCCGCACTCGCCACGTATATCGGGCTCCTCCCGCAAACACCGCCTCAAGCTCCTGCTAAAGGCAAAGAAATGATTAACTATGCGGAGACGGAATGTAATAACACGACTCCTTTTGCTCCCAGAAACCGGCCGAGCCTGCACCGCGGTCATAAATCTCGAAAACTTTGGAATGCCCCCGAACGACATCTTTAGGGACTGGTGAAAGAAGGCTTGCTGCGGCCTTTGGAGAATTTCCAACCCGTAAATCCGAATGCTCCCGTGGATACTACAAAGTATTGTGCCTTTCATCAAGCTCACGGACATCCGACCGATACCGCTTTACTCAAAAAGGCAATTCAGGCTAATAGAGCAAGGAAAGTTGGAAGGCCCCGAGGGGCCCAACACAGCCAAAAATCCGCCGCCACGGAACCATAATCGTGTGAATATGATTGAATGCGGAGAATCTTCGCATGACCATGAAGATGCCGATGAAGGTCCCCAAATACCCGTGGCCAACCTCGTCGAGGATCCCGACCCGGATTCCCCTCGCCTCGAGGATATCGAACGAATCGACCCATCTTGGTCTCATGTCAGAGACTCCTTGCAAGAATACGAGGCCCGCTATTTTTCTGGGTGAAGGGAAAACCGATACCGAAGAACCTGGGCCGTTCCGCCGTAACATGAAAGAACTATTTACACAAGATGGTTAGAACAATCGAGAAGAATCGAACAAGAAAGTTTCCGCGAGCACTGCATCGGGCTTATCAGAAAGAGGCCGAAGAGCATCCGGAGCTAGTACACTTCGCAAATTGGCTTTGGGAGAGCCCGAATATGATCCCGAGAACAAATGAAGAATCGAAGAGGAGGATTCCTTCTATATCCTACCCGGTGTCAAATATGTGCCGCCCTCTCACTCTTCCCCCGCACTTTCGGGAGGAGAAGTCGAATCGCAGCTTACCATCACTTCCGGAATGGGAGCATATGACAACTCGCGGCCGCACGCACCCCTCTTCCCCTAATGCATTTGACCGTCGCTCTCTCTCACCGATATCCCCGTGGTATGGGAAGACGATTCTCATGACAACGGCGTCGACGATGATGACGATGACGATGATGATGACGAGAGCGAAGAGTCAACCTGAGGCCCCGTATCCGAAACAATCTGGAACAATCATGCCCGAAATGAGCCCATGGGAGCCGTGCACAATGGCCGGTTATCAAGAAGCGACGACGAGGAAACTTCTAAGACGAATACGAGACCGAGGACATGAAGGCCATGAAGTTTCAAGGATCCGAGCACGTGGATGTCTTAGAATTCAATACCGCATACCATGCTTTGGGGAAAGGGTTTTCAGCGTCCGATCCAGCCGATAGTCGAAGATCCGATCGAAAGAGGAAAATTAACTCCCATCCGCCCAAATGAGAAAATAACCATGGTTAGATCAAATCCACCCTGCAACAAAGTAACACTCCTTGTCAAGGTTACCCAAGAAGAGGTCACCTTCCCCGAATGTATGTCGGCTTTCGAGAAGTCCTAGAGACCGGCATAATACCGGATGCGCCTCCCACACGTAATGCTATAATCATCTCCAACTCGAATATTACGAAAGGAACAAGAATGGCTACACTATACCGGGAAGAAATCGCAAACCGCCAAGCCCGACAATAGCGACTCTTGTTGCATGATGACAATGAGCAAGGCCAGCCATGAGAGTGAATCGTAGGACGCCCTAGCTCGTGGGCCATCCAGTGGGCAACAACACAACCCCAAACCCGAAAGCCTCGTGACTTGGGAAGCAATTATAAGGGCCGCCAGAAGAGGCCAAGACCTCACCCTCACCGTCACTAGACTCCGTCGTAACCAATGGCCAATAGCCAAAAGGGCTCCCCCATTGACGTTGGCGGCGTTGAAGAAATCTAGTCAAGAGACGACCGATGAGGAAGTTAACTCGTTGACCCGATCCGGCGCATCTTCCAAGGAAATCCCAAGGCGTATAAGAAGGCCATGCATCAAGCACCAAAAGAAGATCGCCGCCCCTACGCTAAGACAAACAAACTCTGCACTCGAAAAGAGGATCCCGTGCTCACCCAAACAAGCAAACACAGCCAACATTTCCTCTCGGTCTCTACTCACTTCGTCTTATCCCCATAAGCCGAAGCCGGAAGAAAGCCCGGCTCGCACTCTCGTGCCTATTGATGCTACTCCCGATGATGTGGTACACTGATTGGAAACATCCACTACGGGAACATAATCACTTTCACGTATCTCGACCTCCCTCAATTTGGGGCCGATCATAATGAGCCTCTCTTCATCACAAATCAGCTGGATGAGCGACGCCTCCTCGGGTCCCGGTTGATAATGGGTCCGGAATGAACATTCTTCTAGCAAAGATCATGAGCTTGCTTGATATCAAGACTACGTACTTGAAGCCTTCTTCTCTCACAAACAAAGCTTACGACTCAACATCCCCGAGCACCCCTGAGTTGCTACTTTAGACCTCTGGTTTGGACAGTAAATTGATACCCGTGGAATTCCAGTTATCGACATCCCGATTACTTTCAATGCCCTCGTCGGGAAGACCTTGGCCGCACCAAGTCAAAGGGGTCGCCTCAAGCCTCCACCAAGGTGTGTGAAATTCGCCTCGAATGGGGATCCGACGACCATTTACGGAGATTTAGTCACTTTAGAGGGCACAGATATCAGCGGAATACCTATTCTCGAAATCAAACATGACGAGGAAGGTCACATGCTAACGGGCTTCACTTGGCCGAGCCTCCCAAGGCCCAAGTGTGCAACATAGATCCGACGGTCACTGATAAAATCCCACCGGTCTTGAAAATGATGAGAAAAATGAGCTATCTACCTCGGTCTCGGTCCTGGGAAGCGCCAACAAGGAACTTTCAAACTCATCGAAGTGAAAGGACGTAATACTCGCCACGGCCTCGGATATGAGGCCTCCCCAGGTGACACCGCAAAGGGAAAAAGATTTGAAGCCGCCACAAGAAAGGTCCCGCCGACAATCCCAAATCTCTCCCCTTCGCCTCCTAATTTGGCCGACTACTTTGTAAAGGGTCCCACACAACCAGAAACATCACAGAGCCCACTCCTACGGCAGGATGGCTAAAGCTACAGGATAGCCTCAACAAGTTCAGGGAACCAAGGCTAACCCGGTCCGTAGAATGTTCCCGGACCTACCCAAGATACCCGGGGCTACCACTACCATGAAGAGTGAGTATACCTTCGCAGGCGTGCCTCGACTCCGGTGGAACAGCCGAGAAACTCACAACCACTATTCCTCCCGCCCAGGAGACCCGAAACCCGAGTTCGAATTGACAAGGCCAAAAGCTAAGGCCACGGAATTTCCTCGATGATTGGGATGGTCTCGGTTATGCAAAGAATTGTTCGAAGAAGAAGTCCAGTGCCGGACTTTGATTGATCTCGGCTCGATCCCAAGAGATGATAGCGGCAATTGAGAAAGGAGAACAAAAACAAAGACAGCTCCCGAGTCATGAGACCACCAACAACGATGCCGCTAAAGAATTGGGAAACTCTCTCGTGCCCGTCCGCGACCAAGGAGGAAATGATCACCAAGCTTGGATTGGTCCCCCGTCCCTTTGTGTCAATCTAGGACAAGTCCTCCCGCCTCTCTCTCGTTAAGATCGAGTCTCTAGGGTCGTCCGACGGCCTTACGCCCGAAGACTACGAGTCCGTAGCAAGCACCGTATTCCCTTTTCGTTTTCAATGAAATGACGAACCTTTCGAGTATCTCTTGATTGCCACTTTAACTAATGATGAATTAATTAATAAAAAAATTTAATAATAATTCATTAGATAAAGAAGCGACATACATTAAACAAAAAAAAAAAAATCAAACAACAAAAAAAAAAATCTTTAAGCAAAAGTGTTGTCCTGTAGAAGAGGAAAATCGAGCCCAAGCCGCCGAGGAGATTTTGACAAGTGTGAATTTGGGAACCGCGAAGAGCCTAAAGAGACGCAGACAGCGATTTCTTCAAGGAATCGAAAAGGATGCTCGCAAAGTCCTACAAAATCCTCAATTCAAAGAAAGTTGCCCTCTTCATCAAAGAAAACATCATGTGCAGATACTGTTGCCGAAATCATTTCGTATAATGGATCCCACTTCGAAGGGGAATGTGACAAGTCCGGCGAGAATTCCGAATAACCCGTCACAAGTCATCTCCCTACAGCCCCAAACCAACGGAGCCGTCGAAGCAAAGAAACAAGACTCGAAAATATCATCCGGAAAATGGCCGTCCAAGGCGAGAGATTGGCCCGAGAAGTTACACTTGGCACTCGGGGGCTACGTAACATCGCCGAACGGCAACCGGGAAACACCTTTTGCCCTCACATACGGAATGGAAGCCGTACTCCCAATCGAGCCGGAAATACCTCGCTCCGTATACCGCCGGAAAGCCAAATCAACGAGGTCGAATGGCTCCAGAGTCGCCATGACGAATTGGCCCTACTAGACGAACGCCGATCGAAGGCCATGGAACACATCCGGCCTACCAAGGAAGAATGGCTGCAGCCTTCGACAAGAAAGTAAAGCATCGGGAGATCCGAGAAGGTGATCTCGTTCTAAAAGAAAAGCCCCTGCCCGTATCAACCCTCTCGGCAAATGGGAGCCCGTATGGGTCGGGCCATATGTAGTCCGTAAGATCTTCTCCTGAGGAGCCATGCAATCCCCGTTGCAGACCTCGACGGAATCCCTCGTGTACACCCAAAGGAATGGTGACAAGTCCGCGCAGTATACTACGCGCGTAAAAAAAAAAAACAAACAAAAAAAACAAAAACAAAAAACAAAAAAAAAAGAGTGCTAAAAGAGTAATACCCAACTAGGTTAGGAAACCCAAAAGGGCGGCCTAGGTAAAAATGTGCACAAACAAAAAAAAAGAAAGACCAAAAAAAAACAAAAAAAGAGTGCTAAAAGAGTAATACCCAACTAGGTTAGAAACCCGAAAAGGGCGGCCTAGGTAAAAACAGGCTGCACCAAAAAAACAAAAAAAAAAACAAAAAAAGAGTGCTAAAAGAGTAATACCCAACTAGGTTAGAAACCCGAAAAGGGCGGCCTAGGTAAAAACAGGTTGCACCAAAAAAACAAAAAAAAAAAAACAAAAAGAGTTCACCTAACTTGAACTACGAAGACCCGAGCTCCTCAAAATGAGGGGAACGTAGGGCAAAATGAAACGGTTCTGGGCTCTAAAGCACAAATAAAAAGCCATACTTTCGCATCAATACAATTGATCGTACCATGAAAGCGTCTCAAAAAAAAAAAACTCTAAAGCAATTCAAATATTCATTACAAGTTAAAAGCTCTTTCGATGAGTCTAAGCCCGATTCATTCCTACAACCGGCAACCTCGCTAAAAGAAAACTAAGATACATAATCAAACTAATGTGGTTCCGTCATGGCAAGAAAGTGGATACTGGAAACCTCGTGAGTCACTCCAACCCACTCGTACCGGTCTCTCCCTTCTTCTTCCCCTCCGAGTCTTTCTCTTCGAACCGGAAAAATGCCTGCATTCCTCCTACCAAGCTCGGTATAGGGACAGTGGTCTATCAAACCGGCCTCTGTCAGTGGCCTTAGTAGCTCCTAGCGCCATCCCTCATCTCCTCGTAGCCTAGCCGGTAACATAGGAGCCCTCCTCTCCTCGTCTCTGACGTAAGCCTCATAATCGCCCACAACGTCTCCGCTCCCGTCGCATGAGGATTGGCCCGCCTCGCCGCCCTCCTCCTTCCTCAGAAACAAAGCCCGGTCCTCCGCACCTACAATGGCCTCACGCCGTCTCAAAATAGCCACCTCGAGTCTCTCCTGCATGCCCCTCGTACCAATCCAGTACCAAGTGGTCAGAACACCGGTCTCTGACGCCCGAGAATGACCCGAGGAGGAAAGGCATCATACCTCCATGCTCGGGAAAGAAATGGAAACACCGAGGGATCATCCATGGAAAAAAGAGCCACCACCCTGGTAGCGATATCATCAAAACCTCCAAAGGAACCCGCTTCCAAGCCAAACCTGCCTCGTGACCGTAGCCTAATGTAGAAACTGACCGAGAAAGCCCCTAAGCATAACCACATGGGACCCGTCCCGAAGCACTCGCGAGTCTCCACCCGCCAACGAGGCACCAACCATCTCGATATCTTCAGCCCGGCGACCCGCCATCCAACGCCTCCCACGAGCCCCGATCATCAAAATCTACATCGACACCTCTCCCGGCAAAAGTCCAAGGCCCGATCATATCGTAGGTTTCCCGAAGAACCCCCAAACGCTCCATCGCCCACGTGGTCAAGCAGAAACGGGCCGCCCCCGCGCATGTACCGCCGTCCGGTAGCTAATCCGTCGAGAGCATGAAAAGTCTCCCTCAAGAATCAAAGGAACGACATCTCTCGCCTGTGCGACAATGGACGACAACATCCAAAGCAAAGGTCGATGGCGATCCCAAAGGAATAAGACCATGAACAAAGTGCCGAACATGCAAAGTGCAAAGGCATCCCAATAGGGCGTCATCCACCAAGCCTAGGCCCCTAAATCCGTCTGGGAAGACCGGAAATATCGAAATGGCCTGGGACCGCGGATCATGCCTCGTGCTTCCTCCGGGGAAAGATGAAGAAGGTTGCACAACTTGTCAACAAAAGAAGCTCCTCCTGACCAAGGAATTGCTATCTCCTCCACCTCCGACCTCCAAGCAAGGCCCGAAATTCTTCCACACCGGAACAATCTCGTTGAAGGAAAGGCAAAAGACATGCCTTCTAGTATCCTGCAAAACGAAGAAGAAGCCCTTAAGAGGTCATAATCCGGAACCAATTCTTTCGAGAGACCACAAGCATCGTACCTTGTACCGTTCTTCAAAGAAAGACCTTCTCTCATGCATAATTTCCCTGACCAATCCTTGAACTTGTTGAAAATGACATTTGGGATTCTTGGGATAATTTTGAGGGAGCTTTTCTAAGGCTTTCCATGGTTTTTTCTCTCTTCCTCCCCGAAATGGTCGTTTGACCTGGAGGTTGAAGAAGATATTTGAATTTGAAATAAAGCAAAGCCAGATTTAAAGCAAAATCAAAGGACAAAGGTCGATGTCGTCCCCATCCGCGCGGATGGGATTGCTTTCCCGTAAAATTCTGCAATGTACCCAAGCCGCTACACCAAAAGAGGAATATTCCGTCCCGTTGCTCGAAACCCGTGCAAAAAAACCTCCCCAAAACCACCCATATACCCAACACCCTTGCAAAAAACCAAGGCTCATGCAACACTGCATTCATATTGCATTGCATTCATAAAATAAAATCCTAAATTATTACATTCCAAAAAAAAAGGAGAGTGTACAAAAAAAAAACAACAAACAAACATAAATAAAATCCTAAACTATTACATTCCAAAAAAAAAAATGTGCATGAATCCGTACAAATCTAAATCTCAAAAAAAATCAATCGGAGTCTCCAAAGCACCCGATGTCTCCCCGCTCTTGCGACTCGCCCGCTCGTCAGGAGCCCCGAAAGTCTCGGGCTCGTAATCGTCCTCATCTCCAGTAAAGAGGCTCGTCTGGGACCAACCGGCACACTCGATAGGGTAAACCCGCATCCCCGAAGAAGTCGTGACCCGAAAGTGAAGGCGTCCGACTCCCCGAACATACGGAGACGACCCACCATGCCGCCGCGACGTGTCCTCGCCCGTGCAAGGATCCCCAAGAATGACGTGATCCCCGAAGGCAATGCCGCCAAGTGATCAACGAGAGGAGAAAGAGGGGTCTCTGAAGAAGTCTCCGAGGAATAGGAGAAGCCTCCCGTCCTGACAATGCGCCGGCCGTGGTCTCTCTCGCCCTAGCCTCGAGGTGCCCTGCAAGCAACCATCCTCCGTATGAATCTCTTAGCCCCGATCACTTGCTTCGCCGCGTCTCGACGACCACCTCCGAAAACCGCACAAAAGCAAAAGCGCCAAAAAAAAAGGGAAGTGATGCTAAAAATGATGAAACAAAAGAAAGAAAAGAAGGGGAAAAGGTGAAGCCATACCTTCATACTCCTGACGAGGCCTAAAGCTCGTGGAAGCCGCTCTGCCGAGGGATCTCGCACCCTCAATCGGACCCCATCCCGATGTAGGAAAACTGGCCCGAGGGTACCGCGGATCCCAAGCCCCTCCCTCTCCAAAACCCGAGGCATCCTCGCCTCCTCAAGACGAACGTCGCATATGGCTCGATCGCCACGAAGTCCGAGAAGTGCCGACCTCGCTTCTAATCATCCTGTGTCACTGGACCGATCGCCGGTGCATCATATCGGCGGGAGGCTCCACCTGTCCTCAAAGGCGAGTTCACGCCATGCCGGGCGCGTCACCCTCTCTCCTGCATAGTAGACGCCGCAAGTCAGCCCTCAAAATCCTCCGCCGCACCTGCCCGCATCTCGCCGCTTCACCGCGCTACCTCAAAGCGATCCTGTGGGAAGAATATCATCCCTCATCCGTCTCTGGCCTCCGTCAAAGGAAGGCAATCCGCTGCACCCGAGAGTCGTACGCCCCGGAGCTTATCTTCTCCCGGCATGCTTGGACCAAGACCGCATGGCCGGATACGCCCGACGTACGCCTCAGCCGCTCCACACCGTGACGTGGAAAACTCCAACGCCCATACCGCGAAAGGTAAAAATCCAATCAATCCAAGGCAAATAAAAGTGCGTGCTCAAAGGAAAGAGGGAAAGCAAAAAGAGAGCTTATACCTCCGTGAGCAAACTCGAAAGCAAGACAATGGAGCTCACAGCCCCTTCCCACTGTATCTATCAAGAGCGAAGTAACACCCCGCCTCGCCACCCGGCCTCTCCCCAGAAATATCTCCAACCGTCTCCATGTCCTCCAAGGACCTCAAAGAAGGCAAAGACCGCCGTCCCTCAAAGATGCACCAAAGAGCGTGCTCGAAAAGGTAAAACCACAAGAAGGCCCCGGCAATCCGACGGCGCCATCCTCTCCTCCCTGTGCCTCATAACTCGCGATGGTCTCCACGATCTTGCCGAAGACCACGCGCATACTCCATCCCCATCCCCTTTTCGGGAATCCAAGGGGAAAATCCAAGAAGAGTCTCGTAGACGCATCGCCGTAGCCATCTCTCCACTCAATGCTGCCCATCTATCAAGGGCGACGTGACCCGTGATCGCAAAGTGATAGCCGAAGGCGTAACCGCCGCCTCGCCCTTTAAGAAGTGGGAATGTGTGGGTCGCATCCCACCAATGCCGCGCTAGAGCGAACATCAAGCCTGCACTTCGCACTTAGTGGAACTCGACCCCACCCCCAAGCACTCGACGAACTCCCTGCAGCCCCGTCTCGACAACAACCGTCTCGACCCGCAAAGCTCCGCCCGCATTCGAAGCCTGGCCCCACAAGTCAATCACAGTACTCCACCGATCCTCGAGTCTTCATCTTGCCTGCCGCTCCGTCACAAAACGGTTTCCGCCCCGTAAAAAAAAAAAAAGAGAGAAAATGTCAAAAGATTGCATTTGTACATTACAAAAAAAAAATTCGACAAAGATAACAAAGATACAATGAGCATAGCCCCATTTTTCTCGCATGAAATAAAAACAATTTTCAGCAAGTCCTAATGCATTCATCAAAAAAAAAAAGAGAGGATGCATTCCTACCAAGTAAAAACTCCGTCCCATTTTCAACAAAAAAAAAATGCATACATGCATATCATCCATCTTACATACAACTGAGGAAAAATCCGTCCCACTTTTCAAAAAAAAAAAATCCTAAACATACGTACATCTCATATTGGCAAAATGCCCATTCTTTCCAAACAAAATGCATGCATTGCATCATCATTCATCAATATCAAAATTCAATTTCAAAAAAAAAAATCATCATCAAGAACATGCAATATTCAATTTCCAAAAAAAAAAAAAAAAATCACAATTCTTCGAATTTTCACATGTAATTTTCTCAAAACTAAAAATGTGGCAAAATGCCAATTCTTTTTCCCAAGCAAAATGCACATTTTTGGGACACTCACAAATTCATTGCAACATTGCATATCATCAATATCAATATTCAATATTCAAAAAAATTCAAAAATCATCCAAAAATTTCAAACAAGAAATCGACAAAGAGGATCAAGAGGATTCAAATATACCGTTCTGAGATGCGGATCCGAAGCCCAATGTTGCCAAGCACGGTAATGCTCCTCCGCAACCGATCGCGAAAGATTGTAATGCCTCCTCATCCGACGAAGCTCCACCGCCTCTCCGCCACGACCACGCCCTTGGCCTTGAAAAGCGCCTTCCCGTGTTCCATTGCTCGAAAAATCAAGAAAATCTGAGGAATTTTGTAATGCCTTCTCATAGCCAAAATGGCCGCTCCTCCGCTCTCTCCTCGCTACTAACGAAAATTGACCCGAGGAAGAAGAAGGGCGCGCCCCAATTAATACCCCCGACTTTCCATCCCTATCCGCTCGGATGAGATCAAGGGTCAAAATGACCCTTTTGCCCCTTAAAATTTCGTTCTCGCAATTCAATCCTTAACTTGACAAAGTTAACCAAAGTTAACCAAAGTCACTCTCACAAGAAAATTAGCCTAACGTAAGGACGTAAGGGCGACGTCCGAGAAAGATAACGAGATCACCCCCGTATCTTTCATCAAAATTACCCCTAGCCAAACGTAAGACCGAGTGCCCCGATTGCAAGGGTCAACGAGATCCCGCATCTTTCATCAAAATTACCTTCTAATAAACGTAAGACCGAGCACTCGAGAAAAGCACTGAGATCCCGCTCAAGTTCAACCAAGACTAGTCACTCGTCAAGATAAATTACCTGCTAGTCAAACGTAAGACCGTAGTGACCCGAGAAAGATAACGAGATCCCGTATCTTCATCAAAATTACCCCTAACAAACGTAAGACCGAAGTGCTCCCGAGAAAGATAACGAGATCCCGTATCTTTCATCAAAATCTTACCCTGGCAATAGCTCAAACGTAAGACCGAGTGCCCCGAGAAAGATAACGAGATCCCGTATCTTTCATCAAAATTACCCCTACCAAACGTAAGACCGAGGGGCTCCCGAGAAAGATAACGAGATCCCTATCTTCATCAAAATTACCCCCTAGCAATGTAAACGTAAGATCGAGGCCCGAGAAAGATAACGAGATCCCGTGATCTTTCATCAAAATCATCCAACGGCAAAGCCAAACGTAGACCGATCTCCCGAGAAAGATAACGAGATCCCGTATCTTTCATCAAAATTGCCCCTCAAGCCAAACGTAAGACCGAGTGCTCCCGAGAAAGATAACGAGATCCCGTATCTTTCATCAAAATCATCCAACTGCTAGCCAAACGTAAGACCGATTTTCCCGAGAAAGATAACGAGATCCCGTATCTTTCATCAAAATTACCCCTAAGCAGAAACGTAAGACCGAGTAGCGACCCGAGAAAGATAACGAGATCCCGTATCTTTCATCAAAATTACCCCTAAGCAAAACGTAAGACGCAAGACCGAGTGCCCCGAGAAAGATAACGAGATCCCGTATCTTCATCAAAATTGCACCCCTGCTAGCCAAACGTAAGACCGAAGACACAGCCCCGAGAAAGATAACGAGATCCCGTATCTTCTATCAAAATTACCCCAAATAAACGTAAGATCGAGCGACCGAGAAAGATAACGAGATCCCGTATCTTTCATCAAAATTACTTCCCTAAGCCAAACGTAAGACCGAGTGCCCCGAGAAAGATAACGAGATCCCGTATCTTTCATCAAAATCTTACCTCCACAAAATGAAACGTAAGACCGAGTGCCCCGAGAAAGATAACGAGATCCCGTATCTTTCATCAAAATTACCCCTAGCCAAACGTAAGACCGAGTGCCCGAGAAAGATAACGAGATCCCGTATCTTTCATCAAAATTATTCCAAGCAGTCAAACGTAAGACCGAGTGCCCCGAGAAAGATAACGAGATCCCGTATCTTTCATCAAAATTACCCCCATTAGTCAAACGTAAGACCGAGTGCCCCGAGAAAGATAACGAGATTCCGTATCTTTCATCAAAATCACCCCTACAGTTAAACGTAAGACCGAGTACCCCGAGAAAGATAACGAGATCCCGTATCTTTCATCAAAATTACTCCCCAGAGTCAAACGTAAGCATCGAAGTGCTCCCGAGAAAGATAACGAGATCCCGTATCTTTCATCAAAATTACCCCTAGCATAGTCAAACGTAAGACCGAGTACCTCGAGAAAGATAACGAGATCCCGTATCTTTCATCAAAATTACCCCTAAAGTCAAACGTAAGACCGAGTGCCCCGAGAAAGATAACGAGATCCCGTATCTTTCATCAAAATTACCCCAGCCAAACGTAAGACCGAGTGCCCGAGAAAGATAACGAGATCCCGTATCTTTCATCAAAATTACCCCCGGCTAAATAAACGTAAGACCGAGTGCCCCGAGAAAGATAACGAGATCCCGTATCTTTCATCAAAATTACCCCAAGCAGTCAAACGTAAGACCGAGTGACCCGAGAAAGATAACGAGATCCCGTATCTTTCATCAAAATTACCCCTATAGCCAAACGTAAGACCGAGTGCCCCGAGAAAGATAACGAGATCCCGTATCTTTCATCAAAATTACCCCCGGCAGTCAAACGTAAGACCGAGTGACCCAAGAAAGATAACGGATTCCGTATCTTTCATCAAAATTACCCCAAGCACCAAACGTAAGACCGAGTGCCCCCGAGAAAGATAACGAGATCCCGTATCTTTCATCAAAATTACCCCGCAGCTCAAACGTAAGACCGAGTGCCCCGAGAAAGATAACGAGATCCCGTATCTTTCATCAAAATCATCCAACAGCCAAACGTAAGACCGATTTCCTGCACGAATACGTCTCGATTTTCCCCAAAGAAAGGCTAACGAAACCCCCAGCAAAGTTAACGGAATCCCAAAAGCCAGCGAGATCTCGAGTAGTACTCGAACTACGAAAGGGCTTGATTCCCACTAGGGATACGTAGGTAGCCTATCATTAGGTCCAGCCCCCCGACCAAAACGGTCACCCTCTCCTTCTACAGCAGCAGTACGAAGTCCACCGAAAGGCCATCTCAAATTAAGGTCCGAGGCGCCTAAAAGGCCATCAAGGTTCGAGGCACCTAAAACGCCATCTCCAAGGTCCGAGGCACCTAAAAAGCCATCTTCAAGGTTCGAGGCACCTAAAACGCCATCTCCAAGGTTCGAGGCACCTAAAATGCCATCTTCAAGGTTCGAGGCACCTAAAACGCCATCTCCAAGGTTTGAGGCACCTAAGACGCTATCACTAGAAAGCGATAAATCGCAGTCATCCCCCAGTAGAGACCGAAAATGGTCATTCCTATCCCCAGCAGAATGGATACCCATCGACCGAAAATGGTCATTCCATCCCATGCAGAGCGGATACCCATCGACCAAAATGGTCATCTCTTATCCCCAGCAGAGTTTCTTTCCAGCAAACGACTGTAGAACTCGCTCACCAGGTTCGAGGCACCTAAAACGCCATCATCTCCGGGGTCAAAGACCCGAACTACGACTGGCTTGATTCCCATTCGGGATACGTAGGTAGCCTATCGCTAGGTTCAGCCACCCGATCACTCGATCATCCTGCCAAATATGGAGCCTTACTCTTATCGACGACCCCGCTTCCTTCGAAAGCGCCGTCGCCGAGGGGCTACTGTAAGTGCTCCAATTTGAGCTTGTTAGAATTTTCGTTAGAAAATTAACGAAAGTTATAACATTCCTAACAATTCCTAACTATCCTAACATTTCTAACAAAGTGAGGGTAAAATGGGCATTGTTATTTAAGGTTAAACCTTAAAAAGAATCTCAAAAAGCAAAACAAAAGAAGAAAACCAAAAATGGCAATGGCTGGAACATAAACTCGGCCGGTTAATTTGAATTTTGAAAAGATTATTCTTCTTGTCCAAAGCCGAAGCCGCATTTAATGAACAAAGGCACGCCGATCCGATCCATCCGCGCGGATGACTTTGCAATTTCAGGAGGGCTATAAATTGAGCCCTCCAGTCACAAAAATAAGGAGGAAGAACACATTTGCATCGAACCTCTGGCGAAATATAGAGAGAAAACAGTGAGAATTCTTCAAGAATTGTCACCTTTTTCTCTCCAATCTTTCCCAACTCATACTCATCCATTCACTCTCATATTCAAGCCCTAAACACTCATATACTCAAGCCAAACACTCAAGAACACAAGGAAGATTGGTAAACCCTCCTCTTCCTAACCCTAAATCTCATCCATGCATGCATCTTCAAACTACAAAATGTAGTTCTTTCATCTTCTTTCTTTAGATCTAAGAAGATCACCATGGAAGACCATCTCCATGGATGATCTTCTACAAAGATCAACATTATTTTCAAAGCTTTTCTTGCTTACTTGCAAAAATGCACTTTCAAAACCCTAAAAAACCATTTCCAAGCACTAAATCTTGATTTCAAAGGGTAAAATCCCCCTCCCCAAGCAAATGAAATGCTTAGTCCTAATGTACCCCAAGGATGGTTTGGTATAGTTGATTCACCACTAAAATGTCTAGTGATCACTAACCAAAACCTAGGGAAATGGGGACAAGCATGGATGCAAAACCCCCCTTAAAATCATATTTTCTTTCTTGAGAAGTTGCTGTCCAGTAGCAATTTTCTCAGACCACAGTCCATGGTCTTAATTTTTGGACACAGATGAACTTGGAATTTGGTGTTTACTACAAAATACTTTTTGTAGCCAACATCCAGAGCTTTCCAGAAATATTTTTACCTTATTTTTTGGGTGAGTAAAACTCCTCTTTTCAAATTTTCTTTCAGAGGCTAGTTCATCAGCTTCTGGGAATCCAGATCTCATATCTGAGGTTTCCAGAAGGTTTTGAACCCTCAAATCTTCTCCAAAATGGAAAATTCCTTCGCACAAACTTTATTTAAGGTGTCTAGAACAACTTTCATTCTCTGAGTTTATCCAGATTATGAAGTTTTAAGACCCTTGAATCCCTTTTAAAATCAAAGGTCCACTGCCTTTTTCATTCTGGCAGAAATGGCTCTCAACTTCAAAAGGTCTTTTGAGTACCAAATCTCAATCCAAAAATCTTCCAAAAAATCATGGGATCAGTTTAAAGTCTTAAAAAGATATCCCAATTTTTACTTTTCTGAGTTTCAACTTATTTTGGCCAAAACACACACACACACACACACACACACAAATGATTTTCAGCTTGGAAGACTCATTTTTACGAGGCGCGTCGGGTGCACACTAACGTCCTTCCCGACGCGTAACATGACCTCCGAACCTAAATCTCTGATCTCGGGCTTTTTTCAAAGTTTTGGCCCTCAAAATTAAAATGGCGTGGCGACTCCGTTTTTTCCGGGTTTTAATTTGGTTTTTTCAAAGAAACGCAAAAAATCGAATTTTTTCCCGCGAAATGGCAACATCATCACAGGGATGCGAACGATCTCCATCTTTTCTTGGTAGTGGGCGACATGCTCCTCAGGATCAGAAATTCCATCAAATAACTTCATGGCAGGAACGTTGAATCCTTTTGGGATGTCGACATGCGCAATTGCTGGAGTAAAGCGAGATTGATTGTAACATGTTGGGGAGACTTGTTGGATAGGCAGGGTGACACCTGGCACATCCATGATCATATCTCTCAATTCCTAAAGCTTATTCGCAATGTAGGTTCCTGCAAAAGGGTTAGTGGTACGAGCAGTATTATCTATAGCAGAACTAGTATTGAAATTAATGAAAGGATTAACATTATCTGTAGAGGACGTCAGAACAGTGCTATTAGTGAAGATGGGCCCTTCTGGAAAAGTCATCCTGTAGGCACTGGTAGCCAAGGGTGTCGACATCGCCACAGAAGTAATGGGAGGAGAAGATGTCGACATCCTCACAGATGAAGCCATCAGAAGGAATTCGTTGAAAGTTTGAGAGTTGTCCCCAATGTTGAAATCAAGGGCTCTAGGACGGTAAGGAGAGACATCATCCATTCTTTTGGAGAGTAACTCCTGATCTTTCTGCACCTTGATCAAGCTTTCGGCTATCAAGGAGGTGCTATTCTGTTGACGATCCAGCTGATTCTTCATCTGCATCAGCATGCTCTTGATCTCAAGATCAGGAGATGGCGACATCTGCTTCTTGCCAGAATTCACAGGAGGAGGAGGAGGCAATGTTTCTTGGCCTCCGGTTGTCGACCGGCTACTGGTTTGAGGATTCACACTGCTAGGAAGGGCTTTGGTGACGGCGGAAGTCAAAGGTTGGGTAGACATGGTAGAAACGTAAGAGTTTTGAACCAATTAAAAAACCAATGGCCCCTCGGTGGGCGCCAAACTGTTTTGGCTAAAAACAGTCAACAATGGAAGAATTTGAAATGGAACTAAGGAGGGTGCAATGGAGTATAATTGGTACAATAATGAAATTAGGATGACACGATCATGTAACGAGGAAAACCCTTGAGATAACTATCTCGTCGGCACAAAACCTCGGGAGGTGATTATGAGCACCTACATTCCCAAACAATTGTATTATCACTGAGTTACAAGGTAGAAAGCTATGGCGGATTACAAAGTACTTGTGAGCTAAGTATGTGTAATGCGTGTGTTTCCAGCCATGAGCTTAAATAAAAAAGAAAATAACGGAAAAAATAAAATCCTAACAAACTCTCCTATAATCTCGATAAGTTATCTTCATCTTGACTTAGTCTTCTAAGCCGTTGAAAGGAGTCTATTGGACACGCTTTTCCCACATTCTATTTATCCCTATTATTAAATATAACAGAAATAAATAATTAATTAATTAAGTAAATAATTTTTACCTTGCCTCCGAGTGTGAAGATGTTGACATGCTGATAACAACTCAAGATGAAGCAATCTTGAATTTTACCCACAACAACACTCAAACTAAAGATTTAAACCCGTCCCTCACACCCTCTTCCTCAAAACCCTCAAAACCGACGTTTGTCATCCAAACGCTCGCTTTTTTCATAAATCAATGTTTGACATTCAAACCAAGATTAAGCTTATCATTCAAGATCCCCTTTTAAAAAATGCAACACACACACACACGCAAACAATTTCGAGAAAGTTTGAAAGACTCGTCATACGAGGCATTTCGGGTGATCTCAACATACTCTTCCCGAAACGTAATGTGACTTCCGAACCTAACAATCTCTGGTCCTAAAAGCCATTTCTAAAGTTTGGGCTCATAATACAAAACGTCACATTTTCAAAGCCATTTCTGAAGTTTGGGTTCATAATACAAAACGACACATTTTCAAAGCCATTTCTAAATTTTTACTCATAATACAAAACGTCACATTTTTCAAAGCCATTTCTGAAGTTTGGGCTCATAATACAAAATGTCACATTTTCAAAGCCATTCTTAACATTTGGCATCAAAATACAAAACCGCGTGGCGACTCCTCTCTCTCTCCCGAAGTGAGGTCCCAAGTCCGCCAAAGATAACCGCTCGCCGCATTTTCCCTCGCGCGCGATCCGGGTAATATCAGAAACCCATGCTATAATTGTGCGTACTAACTATCCTATTAAGAATGTTATGAGAAAACCAGAAATGTCAGGTAGGATGGCGAAATGATCCGTACAGTTAAGCACTTATGATATCAAGTACGAACCGAGAACAGCAATAAAATCTCAGGCATTAGCTGATTTTGTGGCTGACTTTGGTCTAACCATGAAACCAGAAGTGGAGTTGGAAGTTAAACAGCTGCAAGATGATAATGTCTTGAAGGTGTGGACGCTTTATATAGATGGCGCTTCCAACATGAAGGGTACAGGACTTGGAGTTGTACTAAAATCACCACAAGGGGACATAATACCACAATCCATCAGTTACAGTTTCAAGGCCACTAACAACGAAGCAGAATATGAGGCATTGATTACAGGCTTAACAATGGCTCAAGACCTAGACGTCAAGCACATACAGGTGTTCATTGATTCATTGCTAATTATCAACCACTACAATGGTTCCTATGTAGCGAAGAATGCAAAAATGACGACATATTTAGGGATTGTGAAAATTTTGGCGGCCAAATTCAAAACTTTCACATTGGAGCAGGTGCCATGGGAGGAAAACTAGCAGGCAGATGCTCTGGCAAACCTAGGTTCATCCTTCAAAAGTATTTCGCAGACAAGTATCCAAATTGTTAATGTTGACATCCCAGCATATGGCCGTCTCGAGTTATTCAGCATAGATGACGACATTCTTTCCAGCTCAGAGGTGACATCTTGGGCAGCTCCTATTATCAAATATCTCCAAGATAACACAATTCCATCTGAAGAGAAGAATGCTCGAGCATTCAGGGTAAGATCATCAAAGTATTTTCTAATTGATAACTTCTTGTTTAGAAATCTGCTGCAGGTCATTACTTAAGATGTCTAGAAGCAGAATTAGCGCAAGAGGTTCTGAGAGAGCTACATGAAGGGCAATGTGGCAATCACACCGGGGGCAGGAGCCTATATACCAAAGCTCTAAATATGTGGTATTTCTGGCCCACTATGCGAAGAGATGCTGCTGAGTATGCTAAGAAATCTGATTCATGTCAAAGGAATGGTGACATCCTGCATCAGCCAACGGAATTGTTACATCCTATCTTGTGTCCATGGCCATCCATGATATGGGGAATGGACATTGTAGGAAAGTTGCCCAGGGCTCTATGAGGAAAAGTGTTTCTACTAGCCATGACAGAATATTTTTCCAAGTGGGTAGAAGCTGAGGCATATGTGCAGGTTTGAGACAGAGAAGTAATCTCCTTTATAAAGAGAAACATCTTTAGAAGATTTGGGATACCCTCAGAAATAATATGTGACAGCGGGTCACAGTTTATTAGTCAAAAAATGCAAGATTTCCTGACAAGATGGGGAGTCAAGATGGTGACATCTTCACCGGTTCATCCTCAGGCGAATGGACAAGCGTAGTCCAGCAATAAGATTATCACAAACAACTTGAAGAAATGATTAGACCAAAAGAAAGAAAGATGGGCAGAGGAGTTGCCATTGGTTTTATGGGCTGATAGGACAACATCTAAGAATGCAACGGGTCAAACACCCTATTCTTTGGAATTTGGGACAAAAGCAGTCATCCCTGCAGAAGTTTAGGTGCCTACAGCCAAATATGGTTTGTTGACACCAGAGCATAATGGCGACATCTTAGCACATGATTTGGACACTGTGCACAAGCTATGTGATATGGCCAAAATTAGGATGGCAGCATATCAGCAAAGAGTGGCCAGGTTCTACACTAAGAATGTGAGGGTCAGAAGGTTCCAAGTAGGTGACTTAGTCTTCCGAAAGGCATTTCAAAATACAAAGGAGCTTAATGCAGGCAAGTTAGCCTCAAAATGGGAAGGCCCCTATTTGATTGATGTAGAGGCGGGAAAGAGGGCATATCGATTGTCAACTTTGGATGGTCAGATGATCCCAAGAAGTTGGAATGCCATTCACCTTAAAAGGTACTACATTTAGACAATATCCTTCTCCTGATATCCTCACGAACCAGGTATGAATAGTCCTTTTTTGTCTTTTCATTTCTTTTTGCTTTATTTTATGATTATTTCAAAATAAAATGTCACTAACACAACCTACGGAGGGGCGTCAGAGTTGACGCCCATCTCTAACATGTCTATGTCTTGCAAGATAATGACGTATCAGAATGGGGACATATTCAAGTAATCAAGTCAAAGTGACAACGAACTTTCCTCTGATAGAGACTGGCCATCTCTTCTAAAGTAAATGTACACAATCCCTTCTAAGGTTTAAAGAGTTAATTACCTCTTTTTAAGAATGTTAGGTTATTACTCTTTCGCCTGGAGCGCACATTATCTCTTTGATTGAGGTGTGGGATGGGCCTATATGAGTAATATTATATAGCTTACCTATCTCCACTCAGTTAAATGATTGATCTTAAGTTTTATGCAATTAGTTATGACATATTCATGTCATCTTAAAGCACCTACAGTTTTGACATTTTTGTGTCACCTTACGAAATTGACATTTGATCATGTCAACATCTTTTGAAAATATCTTATTAGTTGTTAGCTTTTGAGGCATGTCATGCTCTGATACTTTAATGCTAAACTGCTAAGCAAAATGTTTTCTAAAAACTAAAACACTAATACCATTAAGCATTACCATAGTGTTCCCAAGTTCAATTGGCTTACGCCAACATACCAACAGCATAAAAACGAAAGTGTTGAACCAACCCAACACTTGAAACAAATTGTCTTTGGTCCTTATGGACCTATTACATATCAACGAAAATAAAAATTGTTTTTTAGGATCCTTCCCATGGTTCCTACTAATTAAAAACAGGTTTAAATCCTTCACACAGCTCCTGCCACAGGTGTTACTGGAATTGCATCTCCTTTATTCTCCTTATCCTCGGTTGCTGGGTCTTTAGGGGAAGAGGATACTTCGCCTTCTTCAACCACTTTACATGTCAACTTCTTCAATAAAGAATACTCCTTCGCAATATCCCAATCCTTGGATTTTCCATCAGCATGGTCCTTCATCATTTGGATTTTGCTCTGCACCACGGTTTTTGCAGCATCCACCTTGCACGACTTCCTAACCTCATTGATGTCCTTGAGGTGATCTTATTCTATCTTTGCCATGTTGTCTAGCAGACCCTTCACCGTCTTCTCTTGTTCTTCCAAATTTTCCTTCTGTTCGTTGAGCTTATTCTCCAATGAGGCAACCTCTTTCCTGGCTTGAGCTACATCCGCTCTTGCCTTCTTCTTCATATTTTAATTGGACTTAACCAATCCTTCCATCTGGGTTTCCAGATACCCTATTGCCTGTAGAAAGAGTGACAGTAAATTCTAAAAAGACTATGAAAAGGCTATGAAGTAATCAAAGGAAAATAGTGACATCTTACACTAGATACTAAGCCCATAGAATTTTTCTTCACTTCTGCCACTGTCAAACCATCAAACGTGTCCGCAATCTCAATCACTTCATCTTAGGAAGCCTTCCTCTTCTTCACTCTAGACCCAATGCTTATACTTTCCTCCTTCACAACACTCTTTTTCGGAATTATTGGAGGTATTGACTCTATCTTAGGAGGCGAGCCTCCAAGCAAGGCATTGATATCATCCAATTTAAAATCAGATCCTGAAGCAAAGTTTTAAGGAGAAACATGTATAAACCAGAAGAAGAGCAAAGTAGTTATACCTAATGACATCTTGAAGGATTGTGACACCTTGTCCTCATCCAATTCACCAAAAGTTAGTTCAGCTAAACCTTTGGGAGATCTCTTATATGGGGATAGCTGAAAAAATTCTTCAATCTTCGTGAAAGTATCTTCTGTAGGCGGGAACAGTCCGCTCCAATCAATATCTGCAACAAAGTGGAGGAAATTACAATTTCAGTCAAAATCAGAAAAGAGAATTTACAAATCAGAAATCGAAATACTTCCCTATTCCATCTGGTTGGTATCTCATCTCCTCCTCCAATAGAATTCCTTTCAACAAAGAAGAACATCCCTTTCCAACCCCTGTCATTTGAAGATGTCGTCGACATCAAGGACGTCCTCCCAGTCATTTTCTTAAGAAGGTACCATTTGGACCCAAAAGGTTGGAAGTCATAGGAATATGCTATTTCACTAAGACCTAGATTTAAGCCATTCTCCCGGTTTACTTTCAACACAAAGGCAAAAATTCTCCATTCCATTGGCATCAACAGGACATACGCTAGTTTTGTTTTTTGAAAAAATTTTGTGACCAAAGTGGGAAAGGGAAAGCTAAACCCTAGAAGGAAAGGGTACTCTAGGAAGCAAACCCAATTTGGGGAAAAAAGGTCAGACCTTAGACTAATGAGGAATGGATGAAAGATAGCACCTTCAGAAAAACAGTGTTGCCATTTCAAGGACTCGATTTAGGTGTCGTTGAAAGCGCAAACCTCTTCGTCAGGTTTTGAAAGAAGATTTTCGGGCTCAAAATCCCCAATGTCGACATCAATAGGTTCCCTAGAGATTGTTGCACCTTTCGACTTTGTAGAACTCCATCTGGTTTTTCCCATGGCCACAACTCAAGTAAAACGAAAAATATGGAGAAGAAGAGAGAAAAGAAAGATTACCTTCAAAGGGACGCCGCTGTGAAGAAAAGAGCAGAAAAGGTTTGGGAGCTTTTAAATGTGACAAGACGGTTATTGAGACAAAGAAACCCTTTTTTTCTAAAAACTCCTTTTTTAAATAAACTCCCCAACCGTCCATAACTCCACATCAATGCGGTTGTCAAATCGTGCCAGGCGCCAGTTTTATTTTTGAAAAACATTTACCTCTTCGTATTCCGTGAAGGATAAATATTTTTGGAGACAAATTGTTATGGGCATTTTCAGCATGTTGACATCTCAGACGTTCCTACATGTTGACATCTTAACCCACTGTAAGTATTGTGTAACATTTTCTATTTTTACTTAATTATTTATGTATATATTTGCAGTGAATATAAGGAGATAATGTCAGAGGCAATATAATCAGCACGCAGGATATTTTCCTCAACGCTAAAAAGACCTAATCAAGAGACGTTGGAAGGAAGGTGTCCTAACCTCCCGAGGTTTTATGCCGACGAGATCATTTGTCTCAAGGGCTTTTCTCGTTATATCGTTGTGTCCTTGATTATATTTCATCATCTTAGCATCCATTTACATCAAATCCCTTAGCTCCCTCCTAAAGATATATAATCCACACACTACATTGTTAAGATTCTACGTTGATTGTTTTTTCTACCAAAACACAAAGGTACCCAACCTAATGAATAAAATAAACTAGTAGAACCCATATTCAAAATAAGTCTAAAACATTATACTTTTATATAACTCAACTCTCCCTGTTACAATTGCTTAAGTAATGTATTTTAAGATGTCTTGGAACATCCCTCCAAGTTAGGATGAACTAGAATTAATTATAAGTAAATTAAAATGTCTAAAAACATAAAAAGCCAAAAGTCTCGGCAAAATCGGATATAGATATCCTTGTGCGCAGCACTTAATAAACTGATCATAACTCCATCTAGAAGAATCCAAAAAATAAAACGAAAAGTGAGTTAGAAACTAGACTCAAAGATCTTTCCAATGATATATAATATTCTTGTGGGAAACATATATTTAATTACCAGATTACCCATGAAGTGGACCCAAAATTCTGGTGTTAATTTATTTTCGACTACAATATCAAACTGATATTTTCAATAGTTTCTTAAACGGAAACCTAACTCCATGAATAATGAATCTCAAGGATATATGGAGGTTTGTCTCTCGCATCATCGTCCCTTGGTTGGAGAAAATTCGTTCTCGAATTTTAAATTGACGAAGAATCTTCCCAACACAACTTTTACTTTGAATAATTTTGTGATAAGGGTACAATATTTTTTTTTATGAATATTGATTTGATTTTGGGCTATCATGAACCCAAAAATGTGAAAACTTAAACATGTTTACCTCCATGTAATGGTTTTTGTCAATAACGAGGGGCTCTTCAAGTTCTTCATCATAGATGGAAGGTTTGTTCCAATCGACAAAAACCTGTTCTTCACACGTTGAATATGTAAAAGGCAAAGAGAGGTTTTCTGGAATTTCAAAATCATAAACTCTCTGAATGTGAGATTTAATTGAGGATAAAATTAATAAGAAGCCTATTCAGTCGACGCATCGTCAAAAGTGTGATTGGAAAGGAAAATCTTCTCTCGATCACTTGTTGTCAACAACTTTAAATCGTGATGAGATTCATCATGTTCCAAAGTCTCGTAGCGTGCAAGAAGACGTTTGAGTTGTTGTACTTGTACATGTAGATCTCTCACCATCGCATCCCGGTTTCCACGATAATGTCGCAAAATCATATCGACCATAGCTCTAATACCACTTTGATGCCAAAAAAGTGGAGATGACATCGGAGGTAACACAAGTGAATAATCTTTAGGATAAACAACTCGATATTCAAAGGAATTCACCTAAAAATATGAGTCAAAATCACGACCCAAATGTACCCAACCCAAGGGATAAGATAAATAGGAAGAAAACCATCTTCTAAATAATCTGAAACTTTATACTTTTATATAACTCAACTCTCTCTATTACAATTCCATAAGTAATTGTTAGGACCTAACTATGTCCCAGCATAGTTAAGTGTGGTTTTGACAAAGGAACATATCTAAAATATGGTTTATATCAAAAGACCTCAGACAGTAAAGAACTGTCAAACAGCAATAATCAAGATCAACTCCATAAACCTCAACCTGCTCACCACTAGATCAATGTTTCTAAACAAGAAATGCCTCACTTATCATTACTCAAGTGAAATAATTTAGCCAGATTCATCTACCTAGATTATTATCAAAGACCACTTGATCTGATAGTAATGATCAAACAGCTGACAGTAATGATCAAACTGCTTTAGAGAACAAACAAATAATCATGTGTTATTCCATTTCATTCATCCTCAAAGAGATCATTCATAACACAAGATACAAACCATGTCCTCTACTCAAATCTATATCTAATAGTAAAGACTACTGGATCCAACAACTAAGACTCAACAGCAGAGATTCATCATCCTAACAGCAAAGATCTTCAGTGCCAACAACAGTGTACAAATCAATTGATGACAAGGATGTGATATCTTTAAACCTCTCAACAACATTTCCATGTCATCTCTTCTAGAAGATCTCCTGAACTTGGGTGCAAAAACCAACTTTTATATATCCAGTCAAAGCTGCACTAAATACAACACTGTTCCAACCACTCCATTTACTGGCTTGTCTCCTCCAACGGCTCTTTCACAAGACTATATAAGGAAGACTCACTGACTGGATTTCTCACCCCTTTACATACAACCTTTTACAATCCTTCTCAAACCCTTGCATTCCTGCAAACCTGTGAATCAACACCAAACATTCTTAGTCACAAACTGCAGATACTTGAGACCGTACTTCAAGTGTATAATTCAAAAGTTGGAAACACTTAAGATTGTACTTTAAATGTAAAATCTGTAATTTGCTTAGTAAGAAGAAAATCCCTAATTGACCGTACTAATTAGGAAGAGGAAGTTCAAGGAACTTGCCTTCTCAATCATTGTAATTCTTAAAGCGACCTAGATTATAGTTTATTGAGCTCACTTGTCAAGATTGACAGTGGGGGTGGACGTAGGAGGAGTGAACTCTGAACCATCTTAAAATTCTTGTGTCTTCTGGTATTTATCACACACAAACACACACACCCACCTTCACACTTACACCAAACACCTTGTCTTTACATTATTTCACTTTATCTATTCTGCTGCGCATTAGACTCTTGTTATTTAATCAATTAATATCTGACAGCTAAGAATCAATCTTAGCTGCTAAAGCTTAACTGCCTGATTTTCTTTTAGTTAATCAAGTAAGCAGGGTCTTTCAATTGGTATCAGAGCTTGTCTTCACCATCAAAAGTCTAACAACTTGTGAAGGATCCTCTTTCAACCTACCATGCCTCAACCAAGAAGAAATAATGAGAAAGGCATTCCACACATTGATGACTGTGGTTCTTTTGAAATATATGCATCAAAAATCAAAACCTACCTTGATGCAAACATCATTTGGAACTGGTATGCACTAGAAAATTAGGTCACCTATCCAATTCAACCAGATACAAATGGTGGCAACAGTAAAATGAAATCCCAGAGAATTGGACTGAATATGAAAGACAATTAATCAGTGCTAATCTAAAAGTCAAAAACATACTTCAAAAGAGTGTGAATGACTCTTTAGCACAAGAAATTGCTAAAGAACCAACTGCAAAATCTGCATGGGAACTTATTCATACCAAATTCACTAAACACACCAGTGTAAGAACTCAAAATTTGTATAACTTACTTAGGCAACTAGACAACTTTAAATTCCATCCTGGTGAAAAAGTTAGTGCTGCTAAACCAAGGTTTGAGGACCTTGTCAGATCTATTACTGACCACAGAAAAACATTTGAAAACCAAGACCTATGCCTTAAAATATATTTTAATCTTCCACAAGAATATGAGAAGGTAGCATTACCCATTAGAGAAGGAGCAGAATGGAGTACCATGACTGTTGAACAATATTTTGGAAAGCTTAAGGCTTATTAACTAGATGGAATGATAAAAATTCAACATGTTCCCACTATTTCCCAAACCCTAGCCTTAGTTGCTCAGGAAAATACACACAAACCTATCACTCAACAGGACATTGAAACCATTGTCATCAATGCCCTTCAGAAAGTAAACCTCACTTCAACACCTGTTAACAAACCTATTTCATAAGGAGATATACCAAGTCCCATATCCATGGCTGTCAGAAATGCCATAAAAACACAAAGGAGAGCATTTGATAGAAAATACATCCTATCTACATCAGATCAAGACAATCATAAGAAGAAAATTGAATGTTACAATTGTGGAAAGATTGGTCACTACTCATCTGAATGTTTAGAACCAAAGAAACCAAAGGATAATCAGACAGCAAAGAAATTGACCTATTTAAAGGAAGTCATTCACAGTTCTAGATGCAATTGCTACAATTGTTCTAAAAGCAAAAATGATAGGAATAAAGAACAAGTAATGATTGCTGACTCATCAAAATTTAGTGATGAGGAATATGATGCAAGTGACTCTGAAAGTGAAGGAGAAGAGGCTATGTTGTGCTTAATAGCAGAAGAAGATGAAGAATCAGACAATGAGGAAGATCTTGAAGCACTGGCAGTTTGCACCCTTTTAATTCAAACCAAGAGACAACATACTAGCTTTGCTTCATTGATCAATGACAACCTATCCCAAACCAAAACCATTGAAAATCTTGAGAAAGCCAATCAAGGATTAAAAGAACAATGTCTTATGCTTGAATAGAAAAACTGTGATCTGATAGCTGAGAATTCAAGCTCCCAGGAAAACAATCAAAGAGTCATCAATCTTGAAAATTAGAATGAAGCTCTAAGAAAGAAAATTGATTCCTGGAATAAATCAGGAGATGTTGTATTACTTTTTCATTACAACCAAAGACATCCTAGTGATAAGTTAGGAATTGGAGCAGAGAATCACACTCTAAAAATATATACCCCTCCCACTGGTGAAAGAGCCATTGAGAAGTTGGTTCTTGAGAGTATGAACTATGTCAAATCTCAAAAACCTTTCTATCCAATAAAAACAAAAGAAGATTCAAAGAAAGAATGAGAAGACAATGTGATTGTAACCACAAAAGCCAATTCAAGCCAACCAAAAGGAGGAACCAAACCAGGACACAGAAGTAGATACATCTGGCAACAAAAGGGAATTAAAGAGCAGAAAGAAAACAGACATCAAAGATTTCCTGGACAGTAAAGATCATCTAGATAGCAAAGATTCTACAATCAACATAGACACTCCAGACAGCAAAGACCCAAATGGCAATACTCAAATGGAAAGGGTCATGCTAGTCAAAATAGCTCACCAAGACCATCATATTCAACACCTTCCATAGCCAACCTCAGTATCACCAGAATCACAACCAATCATTTTCTCCAAATTATTCCTTCAACACACCCAACCACCTGTTCTTACACCCTATATGATGCAAATCATGTCATACTACAGTACCCTGAACCAATTTTTTTTTTCAAAAAAAGGTCAATGAACAAAGCTAGGCTACCAAAGAATATCTAATCCTTTGGACCCAAAAGAATAAAAGGGTACATTAAATTTTTTTTTTGTTTTCTACATATCTAGGAAATGAGTATGGTACTTGGACAGTGGATGCAACAGACACATGACTTATAACAAAGAATGGCTACAACAATATATCCCTAAAAATGGTCCAAATATAACTTTTGGTGATAATTCCCATGCCAAAGTCAAAGGATCAGGAAATCTTATTACTAAAGACATCATATTCACAAATGTATCTTATGTAGAAGGTCTCAAACACAATTTGATTAGCATTAGTCAAATTTGTGACAAGGGATATTATGTTGTTTGTTCAAAGAGTAATTTCATTGTCAAAGATAACAACCACAAGGTCACTCTCACTGAAACAAGGAAAGGAAGTCTCTACTGTTTGCACTTAGATATTGTGGAATCCTCCAATGCTCACTGCCTGCTGTCCTATAGTCAGTATGATATATCATGATTGTGGCACAAAAGATTAGCTCACCTTAACCTCAAAAGTATCCCCAAATTGGTAAACTCAAACCTGGTCAAAGGTCTTCCCAAAATTCCTTTCAAGAAAGACAAGCTGTGCAAAGCATGTCAATGTGGAAAACAAAAGAAAACTTCATTTTCAGCCAAAACAAAACTGGACACTACTGTTGTGGGTAAATTCAGGATTGCTACATCTTGAAAAGTTGCCAGCATGTCATCATCTTCGAACCCGTGGTCAAGGTAAAACTCACTTAAATTAATTAAATCATTATTTAATTATTTTTTTTGTATCTTTAATTACATGTAAATAGAACGTGGGAAAAACCTATTTCCTGGACTCACTTCAACGGTTGAAAGACCAAGTCAAGACTGATGGATGTGTATTTACCCATCCAAATAATGCACTTTTAGGCTTTCTTTGTGTTTGATTCCTGAGTTTTATGTATATTTGATATGGTTTGTGAGTGTTTTGAAAGTACAGGGGTAGAAGTGCAATTACTGACAAAACGGAGGATTGGAGCGTACTTTGGAAGTTTTTGGATCAAATTGAAATTCTGAAAAATATGGGACAAAAGTGTATTTTGGAAGTTCAAGGGCCAAGTTGGCAATATTGGAAAATTCAGGGACTAAATTGGAAATATGGAAATTTTGGACGAATTTGATTTAGAAAAATTCATGGGTTAAAATGAAAAATAAAATCCCAAAGAGCGAAGTGCAAAAGAATTTTTTATAGTGGCCAAAGTGCGACTGCAAAATCGCGAGACGGAACGAATACTAATTATACAAACTACTAGGCCAAGGTGGACGGCCACTGCAAGGTATTTGGCCAAGATAATTGGGGCCATGGCCTAGGATTTGCTGGCCAGGAGGGAGTTTTTAGGCCAAGCATAGCAGGAAACATGGGCCATGAGGAAATTGAAGCTAGCTGCGGCCAAGCAAGAACTGTGCACTAGGGTGACCGCTCCAATCAACAAGGGCGGCCGCGCTACAACAAAGGAAACACCGGCCAAGTTGCTGCCAACTAGGGCGACCACGCCAACAACAAGGGTGGCCGCGCTACGTCGATTCCAGCTGCGGTTTTCACAGTCTAATGAAAGGCATTCTTGGGATTTCTCAACCTAGATTGTTACCCTATTCTTTTTATATAAAAACCACAGTCACGGTAGGGAATGAACATATCACATATCATATATTTTGGAGTTTTTTATGCTTTTCTTTAATTATCAATTGAAGGGAAGAATTATTCCGAATTCCAGGTTTTTATCATTGTAAATTATGAGTAGCTAAATCATTAGATTTGTAGATTTTTTGATCTTCACCGGATTTCTATGCAATAATATTTTAATTCTTTCTATTTAATTCCTTCTAGTTCATTAATAGATCTTAATTCCATGTTCTTGGATTCGAGACGTATGTTAAGATACGAACTCATCTTTGAATAATTTGGTATTTATTGAGCCATTAATTTGGGCGATTTATACATAGACCACTATTAATTGAATAACTTGATCTGTGCCGTAATAGAATTGGATCAACGTTAGGTTTTGTTATTCTTTCGTGTTTAATGTATTCTTGGCATATTGTGGTACCGTAATAGAATCTACAATATTAAGAGAGTATTTAGGATTGTAATCCGGCCACCTAACCGTGTCGATCCTAGTTAAAGTGAATGAACCCTAGAAGTTGAGTTAATGTTTTATAAGTAAAATTCTGCATAGAATGATGGTAAAGTGAAATCCAATCTACGAATCTCTACTCATAATCTGTTTTATCGTTTAGTTAGTTTTTGTTATTTATTTTATGCTTTTTAGTTCTAAATCCAATCCATAAACTGTGGTTACTCAATTCACTACTTTTACTCTATTTGTTTACCAACGAGTCTCTGTGGATTCGACCCCTGCATTTGCATACTGCTACACCGGTAGTGAGTACACTTGCTCGGTTTTTATTACAAGAGGGAGTTTTCCTCCATCAAAGACCAAGATAACAAGGCCGAGATATTAGGAAAGTTTGTCAGGGTTTTGTTATCTTCAATTATCTTTTTCTATTTAAAGGACTAAATGGCTGGAACACAAACACACACAGTACACGAACACATTTTTGTAATCTGCCATAGCTCCAATATTTGTAACTCATCAAAAGATCAATACTACCATTTCGGACGAAGGTGACCATAAACACCTTCCGAGGTTTTGTGTAGGCGAGATAGTTGTCTCAAAGGCTTTCCTCGTTACATGATCGAGTCATCTTATATTCATTGTTACACCAATTATACTCCATTGCACCTTCCTCAAATTTGTTTCGAATTATTTTACATTTGATTGTTTTTTACCAAAACTGTTTGGCGCCCACCGAGGGGCCATTGGTTTTTTAATCAGTTTAAAATCCTTACATTTCTACCATGTCTACCCAACCTATGACTTCCGCCGCCAGTAAAACCATTTCTATCCCGAGCAGCGTGAATCCCCAAAACCAAGTGCGAGCCAGCAACCGGAGGCCAAGATTCATTGCCTCCTCCTCCGCCTGTGAATTCTGGCAAGAAGAAGATGTCTCCATCTCCTGATCCCGACATCAAGAGTATGCTCATTCAGATGAAGAATCAGCTGGATCGCCAACAGAATAGCACCTCCTTGATAGCTGAAATCTTGATAAAGGTGCAAAAGGAACAAGAGTTGCTCTCCAAAAGAATGGATGCTGTCTCCCCCTACCGTCCTAGCTTCCTTGACTTCAACATTGGGGACAACTCTCAAACCTTCAATGAATTCCTTCCAATGGCTTCATCTGTAAGGATGTCGTCATCACCAACCCTGATGTCTTCTCCTCCACTGACGACTTCTGTAGCGATGTCGACACCCTTAGCCACCAGTGCCTACAGGATGACTTTTTTAGAAGGACCCATCTTCACTAATAGCACCATCATGACGTCCTCTGCAGATAATGCTAATCCTTTTATTAATTTCAATACTAGTTCTGCCTTGGATAATACTGCTCGTACTACTAACCCTTTTGCAGGTACCTACATTGCAAATCAACTTCAGGAGTTGAGGGACATGATCATGAATGTGCCAGGCATCACCCTGCCTATCTAGCAGGTCTCCCCAACATGTTATAATCAGTCTCGCTTTACTCCAGCAATTGCGCATGTCAACATCCTGAAAGGATTTAGCATTTCAGCCATGAAGTTGTATGATGGGAGCTCGAATCCTGAGGAGCATGTCGCCCATTACCAAGAAAAGATAGAGATCATTCGCATCCCGCTCCAGTTTTGTGAGGCTTGTTTGTGTCGAGGGTTTGGTTCGACGTTGGTGGGACCAACATTGAAATGGCTGATTCGTCAACCTCCTGGTTCTATTGGGTCGTTTGCTCAGCTTGTCAACCTGTTCAAAAATCAATTCTCTTGTAGACGACAGTTTGAGAAGCTCACCAGTGATCTTTATCGCATCACCCAGCAGCCCGCCGAAGCCATAAAGGACTATGTTAATAGGTTTAATAAAGAAGTCCTGTAGATCCCCAACCTGGACATGGTGACAGCTGCAGAAGCTTTCAAAATGGGCTTGAAGAAAGATTCCCCTTACTAGATTTGGTGATGAACCCGTGCAAGAAGATGGAGGATATCCGAAATCGAGCTTTAAGGTTCATCATGCTAGAAGAGGACAAGGTGCAGCAGTCCAAGCATCCTAACAAGGCTTCATCATATGACCATCCTGAAAGAAAGATAGAGTCGTCCCACCAAAGGAAGAGCAGATCCAGACCTTACCACATAAATGACTATAACAAAGTCAATTATGTGGAAGATGATGGAGATGATGATGATTTTGAATCTCCTAAAATTTCTGATTATTGTTTCTCTGTTGATGTTTCAGGTATCCTGTGTGCAATGAGCAATCTTGGAGTTAAAGCAAGGTGGCCTCGAAAGAGTGATAAGCCGTCCGGCTGGAGGGATAAATCCAACTGTTGTGCCTACCACGAGGATTTTGGAAATCTTATCGAAGATTGCATCGCCTTGAGGAAGGAGATTAGTTACCTATTGTCCAAAGGACATCTTAAAGAACTCCTTGGAAACTGCAAGACCAAGACGGAGAACAAAGAGCCCATTGCGACCAGACCGCCATCTACTCCACCGGTAACAAAGGTAGTTAATGTTATTAGTGGTGGTTCTGATATTTGTGGTACTTCTTATTCTGCAGCTAAGAGATTCACCAAGCAAGCTAAGGATGAGAAGCCCGAGAGACTCTCAAAGATGTCGCAGCTCACATCCCAAGATGTCATCTCCTTCGAAGAAAGCGATAGGGACAATGTTACGGATCCTCATCATGACGCCTTAGTCATTGCACTCCAGATCGCCAATTGCAAAGTCAAACGTATCCTAGTAGATGGAGGAAGTTCTGTAAACCTGATTATGCTAGACGCCTTGAAAGAAATGAAGATCCCTGAAGAAAGCATTATAAAGAGAACCTCAATGCTCGTGGGCTTCAGTGGGGAAACCAAAAGCACACTGGGAGAAATCACACTTCCAGTTTATGTTGAAGGCATCAACTCCATAGAGAGATTATACGTGATTGATAGTGCCACATGTTACAATGTAATTTTGGGAAGACCATGGATCCATGAATGAAAGCAGTGCCATCCACTTATCATCAATGTGTAAAGATGCCGACACCTTGGGGAGTTGTGAAGGTTTACAGTGATCAGCAATCAGCTAGAGAATGCTACATGACATCCATGAAGGCGTCGATATCTCCCAAGATTGCATAGAAATTACAGAGAAAAGCCTGTGAGGTTCTGGAGGTGAAGGAGCATGATGTGAAAGAGATATTCTTAGACCCCTCGAACCCAGATCACAAGGTGATAATTGGTCAAGATGTTCCAGCAGAGATCGAGGAAGATCTTGTCAACCTTCTGAAAAGCAGGATCAAAAGCTTCGCCTGGAAGCATGAAGATATGACAGGCATTAGTAAAGACATCATTACCCATAAACTTAACATTGACCCATCCTTCAAGCCAATCCACCAAAAGAGATAGAAGTTCGCATAAGAAAGGAATCTAATCATTCAGGAAGAAGTAGACAGATTGCTCAAGGCTAAGATGATCAGAGAAGTCGAATACCCGAGATGGTTAGCAAATGTGGTGGTGGTAGAGAAGAAGAATGGCAAGTGGAGAGTTTGTGTCAACTTCACAGACTTAAACAAAGCCTATCCCAAAGATCTTTTCCCCTTGACACACATTGATACTCTAGTCGATGCTACTTCTGGGCATGAAGTGTTGACTTTCTTGGATGCATCCTCAGGATTCCAGCAAATCCAGATGGAGCCATCCGACCAAGAGGAAACCGCCTTCATTACTCCCACAAGTATTTATTGTTATATTGCAATGCCTTTTGGACTAAGAAATGCAGGTGCTACATACCAGAGGCTGGTCAATATGATGTTCAAAGAGCAGATTGGGGACACCATGGAAGTATACATCGACGATATGGTGATAAAGTCGAAGAAAGCTGAAGATCTTGTTCGAGATCTTACTCAAGCATTTGACATCCTGGACAAATTCAACATGAAGTTAAACCCAGCGAAGTACAATTTTGGCATGAAGTCTGGTAAATTCTTGGGCTACATGGTGACGCAAAGAGGGATAGAGGCAAGCCCGGAGAAAATAAAAGCTATCATCAACCTGGCATCGCCTAAATCCGTTATAGATGTTCAAAGATTGTCAGGGAAAGTGGCAGCATTGAATCAATTCATTTCAAAATCCTCAGACAGATGCAAGCCATTCTATGATATCTTAAAGAAAAATTCTAGATTTGAGTGGAATGAAAAGCATGAACAAGCCTTTTAAGATTTAAAGTTGTACCTGTCAACACCTCCCCTATTCTCGAAGCCTCAAGAAGGTGAGCCATTATGAGTTTACTTAGCTGTCTCCGAAAATGCAGTCAGTGCCGTCCTGGTCCGTGATCAAGATGGTGTCCAACAACCGATATATTATGTAAGTAAAACACTTCTCGATGCGGAAACCAGGTATTCACACCTTGAAAAATTAATCTTAGCTTTGATTACTGCTTCATTTAAGTTAAGACATTATTTTGAAACTCATATAATTGTCATTCGTACTAACTATCCGATAAAAAGTGTAATGAGAAAACCAGAAATGTCAGGAAGGATGGCCAAGTGGTCCGTTCAACTAAGCACATATGACATCAAGTAAGAGCCTAGAACAACAATAAAATCCCAAGCACTTGAAGACTTTGTGGCATACTTTAGTCCAAGCATGCAACCGGAAGTAGAACTAGAAGTCCAACAGCTCCAAGATGGGGACATCCTGCGAAAGTGGACTCTATTCATAGATGGTGCTTCTAATATGAGGGGCACGGGGCTAGGTGTTGTCCTAAAGTCGTCACAAGGGGACATCATTCCCCATGCCATTAGTTGTGATTTTAAAGCTACCAATAATGAAGTAGAATACGAAGCCTTAATCGTGTGCCTAACCATGGCTCTAGACATGAACATTAAAGCACTACAGGTATATAGTGATTCATTGTTACTTGTCAATCATTTTAATGGTTCCTATGCAGCAAAAAATGCCAAGATGACAGCTTATTTGGGCATTGTGAAAATTCTGGCAAGCAAATTTCAAATCTTCTCCTTTGAACAAATACCCTGAGAGGAGAACTCTCAAGCAGATGCATTGGCCAATCTTGGATCAGCTTTCAAAAGCTTATCTCAGACCAATATACCAATCATACATGTCGACATCCCTGTCGTGGAAAGGTTAGAACTTTTTTGTACAGATGATGACATCCAAGATGACCAGATAGAGACATATTGGACAACACCAATAATTAAATATCTTCAAGATGGCACTATCCCTGGGGATGAAATGAATGCAAGAGCATTCAGGGTAAGGATTTCAAGATTCATATTAATAGATAATGTGCTGTTTAAGAAATCTTTTACAGGACCATACTTAAGATGTCTCGAAGATGACAAAGCCATGGAAGTTCCGAGAGAATTGCAGGAAGGATCGTGTGGTAACCATTATGGGGGCAGAAGCTAATATACGAAAGATCTAAGAATGGGTTACTACTAGCTAACAATGCGTCAAGATGCTACCATCTTTTTCAAAAAATGTGATTTCTGCCAAAGGCATAGTGACATCTTGCACTAGCCCGCAGAATTGCATCATCCAATCCTCTCCCCTTGGCCATTTATGAGGTGGGGAATGGATATAGTAGGAAAATTGCCTAAAGCTCCTGGAGGAAAAGTATTTTTGCTAGCAATGATTGATTACTTCTCTAAGTGGGTTGAAGCTGAATCATACGTGCAAGTTCGTGATAAAAAAGTCATATCCTTCATTAAGAAAAATATATTTAGCAGATTTGGCATCCCCTCTGAAATAATATGTAACAACGGCTCCCAATTCATCAGCAAGAAGACGCAGGATTTTCTCACTAGATGGAGAGTCAAGATGGTGACATCCTCACCAGTATATCCTCAAGCTAATGGCCAGGCAGAATCAAGTAACAAAATAATCATCAACAACCTAAAAAATAGGCTAGATCAAAAGAAAGGAAGATGGACAGAAGAGCTTCCATTTGTCATTTGGGCAGACAGAACCACACCAAAGAACACGACAGGTCAGACCCCTTACTCCTTAGTATTTGGTGCAGAAGGAGTCATCCCGGTAGAAGTCATCGTCCCTACTACCAGATTCAAGATGTTGACACCTGAGCAGAATGATGCCAACCTGGGTTATGATCTAGATACCATTGACGAGCTAAGGGATTTAGTCAAGATCAGCATAGCAGCGTATCTACAAAAGATTGCTAAATCCTACAACAAAAATGTTAGATTACGGAAGTTCCAAGTCGGTGACCTAGTCCTACGAAAGGTGTTTCAAAATACAAGAGAGCCCAATGCTGGAAAAATGGCCCCCAAATGGGAAGGACCATACTTAGTTGATGCCGAAGCAGGTAAAGGTTCATATTGGCTGTCAACTCTGGAGGGAGCAAGGATTCCCCGAAGATGGAATGCCATTCACGTCAAGTCCTATTTTATGTAAGTTTCAATAATTACGTTACAATGCAAATAAAACCAAGGTACGATTTTTACCATTTTATTTTCAATAAGTACTTGTTTCAATTTTGTTTATTTTTTGAACGATTATTGACTTAAGCATCGGAGGGGCGTTAGCTAAGCTAATGCCCACCCCTAACATGTTTCTGTTTTGCAAGAAATCAAGAAGCATTTGAATAAACTCCTTAACAAGTAGAGATGTTAACGTCCTTCCAAGAAGTTAACAACTTAAATCAGGTACGACCGCTTTCTTACTTTCTGTTTAAAATAAATATTTTTATGAAGTTCTAGCACTTTTTTACTTCCTTTTATCAAATAAAATGTGACATCAGAATAGATGTCGAAATCTCTCATTATCTTGTAATTTTGCAAGAGGTCGTCAATTCAATCCAATTCTCGTGAAAACAACCATTTTGAGACTGGCCATCTCACCTCTGTTAAAGGTACTTAATACCTTCAAAGGTTTAAAGAAATTACTTTCTTTTGTCTTATTAAGGTTTAAACACATCGCCTGGAGCGCACGATGTCAACCTTGATTGAGGTGTTTGTTGGGCCCGTACGTTTAATATGTACGAATTACCCATCTCCACTCGATCAATGAGTTTTGAACCTAAGAATTTATCAATATGGTTGTGGCATATTCATGCCACCTAAGAACAAAAGATTATTGACATTTACATGTCAATCAAAGTAATTGCAAGGATTTATACATCCACTCGCAAGTTGTCAATATCTCCAAAAAGGATAGCATGTCAACCTTCTATTTTCATTTTTCAAAATGCTTGAGCAAAAGTTTTTAGCAAAACCCAAGCAAAACAACAGTTTTTTACCCTACGAAACATAAAAGTGTTGAACCAACCCAACACTCGGAAAATAAAAACGCAAACTATTTTGGCTCTTATGGACTGATTACAAATCCAAAATATTTAAATATTGTCTTTGGGACGCAGCCCATTTTCAAACCAAAAGTTTTTTACCTAAAGAACCATTTTTTGATTTCCTTCACGGGTGGCTACTGCCTCAGATGTTGTCGCTACTCCTTCCTCTAGGATGTCATCATCCTTCGCAGCTGAAGATCCTTCTCCTGCTTCCTCTCCTTTACCATCCAAAACCTTCAAGAGTGAACGTTGCTGCTCAACATCCCACTATGTATGCTTTCTATCCTGGAACTCTTTCATCATCTGAATTTTTATTGCTATCATACTTTGGGCAGCTGAGGCCATCATATTCTTCTTCACATCCTCAATTTCCCGCAATTGAGTGTCTTGAATGGAAGACATGCCCTTCATCAGACTCTCAACTTCGTTCTGTAAATCCTCCACTCTCTTAGTCAAAACATCCTTCTGTTTCTTCGCCTGTAATGCCTCCAAAACCAGCTTCCTGTTCCTTTCTTCAAGACTATTCATCTTTATCTCAGCCGCATCAACACCCTGCAAAAAACAAGTTTGATGATAAAAAATTTGGATGTATTGTATATTCAAAAGATTCCTTTAAAACTCTA
This sequence comes from Adenophora triphylla var. japonica, assembly GCA_022495995.1. NCBI lineage: Eukaryota > Viridiplantae > Streptophyta > Magnoliopsida > Asterales > Campanulaceae > Adenophora > Adenophora triphylla. The sequence goes on from JAFEMH010000897.1 coordinate 383,049, forward strand.
CTTTCGAAAATCAAAAACTTACCACTGATGCTCTAGCAAGTGCCTCCTTAATGTCTGCCAATCCTATTTCATCAATGTTTATTATTTTCTTAGAACGGCACTTCCTTTTCTTAACCCTTGCTCCCACAGATGGTGCCTCCATTTCTTTCTTTGGCACCACCAACTGTTGGCTAGATTGGGTTTGTCCCACAAAATCTTGAAGGTCTTTTAAGGAAAATGCAGCTGTGGATTTTGAAACTATCAAAAACAGAGTACAAGCTATGAGAGTAAGGCAAAATCCAAATGCAAAAAGAAAATTCTTGGGACAAAATAGAATCTTACCAGTGGACATCTCGGTAGATGGTGGTATCTCTTGTTCATCAGAAACAGATCTTGCTTCAAACGGCTTGAAGGATCGCTCCTCCTCTGAAAGCTCCAACAATTTATTCACCTTATCTATGGTCTCGGTAGAAGGTGGGAAAAGCTTCGCCCAATCAATAGCTGCAAAGACAAACAAAGAAATTACAAATTCAAGTAAGTGCGGGAAATAAAGAAAACAGAAGTTTTAAGAAGGATACCTGCCCTATTCCATCCCGTTGCCAAGAAGTCTCCTTCCTCCAAAGAATCCTTCTCAACAAAGAAATATCTCGACTTCCAACCCCTATCGTTTACCGTCACTCTAAAAAATAGTGGTTTCATTCCAGACCTAGTTTTTAAAAGATACCTCGTAGAGCCAAAGGTTTGGAGCTCATATACGAAGGTTATTTCTCTCAAACCTATGTCTAACCCAAATTCCCGATTCACCCTCAGGACACAAGTGAAAATCCTCCAAACCATGGGCATTATTTGGATGATAGCCAAATTTGTTTTTCTAAAAAACTCAGTCATCAACGAAGGGAAGGGATACGAAAAACCTAGGGCAAAGGGATATTCATAAAAATAGATCCACTGTGGAGACACAAAATTTGCCCTAATGAACACATCGAAAGGCCTGAAGATGACAGAATCTGGAAAGCATCTTCGATTCTTAACGGATTCGATGTGCTCATTGTTGAAAATACAAACCTCCTCATCAGGTTTTGCCAGCAAGTCCTCGCAAGAGAAATCCCCATCCTCGCTCAAACTCAGAGGATTTCTTGGAGCCTTGCCTTTTCTTGGCTTAAACATATTTTCAAAAAAGGAAAAGAGAGAGGGAAAGATTTTACCTTGGAGAAATTCACCGCCATGAAGAAGATGGAAGAAACGTTGAGAAAGTGAGGAGGAAAGCGAAAGGAAGCTCAGTTAAAAAACCCTAGATCCTCGTTATTTACGCTAATTAAGACGGATTAAACTCCGCAACTGCCACGTCTCCATCAAGTTAATTAAAACCGCCAAAGCTTCTGGAAGATAGTAGAAAAACCGCCTATTTAAATTCATTAAAAGACAATTTTTGGGGACAATTGTTGTGGGTAAATTCAGGATCGCTACATCTTGAAAAGTTGCCAGCATGTCATCATCTTCGAACCCGTCGTCAAGGTAAAACTCACTTAAATAATTAAATCAATATTTAATTATTTTTGTTGTATCTTTATTTACAGGTAAATAGAACGTGTGAAAAACCTATTTCATGGACTCACTTCAACGGTTGAAAGACCAAGTCAAGACCAAGATAACAAGGCTGAGATTTTAGGAAAGTTAGTTAGGGTTTTGTTATCTTCAGTTATCTTTTTCTATTTAAAGGACTAAATGGCTGGAACACGAACACAAACAGTACACGAACACATTCTTGTAATCCGCCATAGCTCCAATATTTGTAACTCATCAAAAGATCAATACTACCGTTTGGGACGAAGGTGACCATAAACACCTTCCGAGGTTTTGTGCCGGCGAGATAGTTGTCTCAAGGGTTTTCCTCGTTACATGACCGAGTCATCTTATATTCATTGTTACACCGATTATACTCCATTGCACCTTCCTCAAATTTGTTTCAAATTATTTTATATTTGATTATTTTTTACCAAAACAACTACAAAACCATTGCAACTACTACACATGGATTTATTTGGACCCATTAGAACAAGATCACTTGGTGGTAAAAGATACTCACTAGTGATAGTTGACGACTTCACTAGATTTACATGGATCATTCTTCTCGAATCCAAAAGTGAAACCTTGGATCATTTGGTCAAGCTGTTCGACAAAATTCAAAATCAAAAAGGTTTATCTATGTACATGGGGATTTGGCCTACTGGCTTTAGCTCATGGCTTTCAACCTGGAGGTCATGGGTTCGATCCCCCCAGAAGTTAGAGGGAAGGCTTTCTCTCCCTAGGATTTATCTCTTAGGCACTTCTGTGCGTGCATGTGTGTGTGTGTGTGTGTGAGTAGTGAAAAAAAAGGTTTATCTATCATTAAAATTAGATCTGACCATGGTAAAGAATTTGAGAACACTGGTGTTGAAGAATACTGTGACCAAAAAGGAATTGAGCATAACTTTTCTGCTCCATGAAATCCACGGAAAAATGGTGTTCCAGAAAGAAATAATAGAACTATTTGTGAAGCAGCTAGAACAATGTTGTCAGAAAACAACCTGCCTAAGTATTTTTGGGGAGAAGTTGTCACCACTGCTGTCTATGTCCAAAACAAGACCCTTATCAACAAATTTCACACCAAAACTCCCTATGAGTTATGGAATGGTAGAACACCAACCATTTCATACTTTCATGGATTTGGAAGTAGATGCTTTATTCACAATAATGGCAAGAACAACCTTGACAAGTTTGATTCTAAGAGTGATAAAGGCATCTTCTTGGGATACTACAACATGAGAAAGGCCTACAGAGTATACAATAAAAGATTCAAAAGAATACTTGTGGTAGAACAATCCATTCATGTTGACTTTGATGAAAACAATGATCAAAGTTGCACTGAATAGTGTGATTTTGATGAAGATGTTGGAAATTTAGACAACATTCCAGAATTATCTCTTGTGTATGAATCCTCAAGTATCGTTCCAGAATAAGAGTAACCTATCCTTCCTTATATTGTGCCCAAAGACAACATTAATAACCCTAATAAGTCTAACAGCAAAGAAAATATGCCTAACAACAAAGATGCATCTGACAGCTATGATGCTCTTGACAGCTTACCTTCATCAAGCAACAAAAATAACCCTGACAGCAAACCTGTTCAACCCTACTGCAACAAAATTCATGTACTTCCTCAACCTGAACCTACCATTCATATCATTCCTCCCAACAATGACATTTTCATTGACCTCCCCATTCATAAAATGACCATTCCTCCTGACATGCCTATCTATGACTCATTAATGAGTGCATTCATCTCTCAAATGGAAGCAAAGAAGATAAATGAAGCCCTTCAAAATCCTGACTGAATTGAAGCAATGGCAGAAGAACTTGAGCAATTTGAAAGAAACAAAGTCTGGCAACTTGTCCCTAAACCCAAAAATTAGACTGTAATTGGAACAAGGTGGGTATTTAGGAACAAAATGAATGAAGATGGCATTGTTGTGAGAAAAAAAGCTAGACTTGTATGATTTGTGTCCTAAATGAGAAGGTATTTGTGTCACAACCCCCTGACTTTGAACATCTAAAATGTCCAGATCATGTGTACTAACTGGATAAAGCCTTATAAGGACTCAAACAAGCCCCTAGAGCTTGGTATGACACATTGTCAAAATATCTCCTTGGCAAAGGATTTACAAAATGACATATTGATAACACTCTGTTTATCAAAAAATATGGAGAAGATCTACTACTCATTCAAGTATATGGGGATGATATCATTTTTGGATCATCAAATGAAGCTCTGTGCACAGAATTTGGGGCAATAATGAAGATCAAATTTAAAATGAGTATGATTGGTGAACTAAATTTCTTCTTAGGCCTTCAAATCAAACAAATGAAGAAAGGAATCTGTATTAATCAAGCCAAGTACACCAGGGATATGATAAAAAAATTTGATATGCAAACTGTTTCCCGTGCTAGAACTCCACTATCAACAACAACCAAGCTCCATGCTGATCCTGATGGTCAAAGTGTTAATCAAACTATTTATAAGTGTTACATTGGCTCTTTCCTATATGTTAATGCATCTAGACCAGAAATTATGTTTAGTGTATGTCTTTGTGCAATTTTTCAAGCTGATCCTAAAGAATCACACCTCTCAGCTGTTAAAAGGATCTTAAGATATCTTAAAGAAACACCTGATTATGGTCTATGGTATCCCACTGAATCACCATTCTCACTCATAGGATTCACAAATTCTGACCATGTAGGATGTAATCTTGATAGGAAATCCACCAGTGGAGGATGTCAGTTCAGTGGATCAAGAATAATATCTTGGTCAAGCAAAAAGCAAACTTCAGTTGCTACCTCAACAGCAGAGGCTAAATATATTGCTGCAAGCCTTTGCTAATCTCAAATTCTATATCTTAATAGTCAACTTCAAGACTTTGGGATGGACATGACCAATGTACCAATTTTCTGTGACAATTCTAGCACAATTGCCATGACAGAAAATCCTGTCCAACACTCTAAAACCAAGCACATTGAAGTAAGGCATCACTTCATTAGATATCATGTGGAGAAGGGTAATATCAATCTATCAAAAGTTTGCATAGAAGACAATGTTGCAGACATTTTAACAAAAGTTATGGATGAAAAAAGATTTGAGCTTTTGAGGGCAATGCTTGGTATGATAAATTTTCCGAAATAGAATCCTTATTCATTACTGAAAAGAAAATACATAGGATTGATGTCAACAATCTTGCTCTGACAACTAACCCCTATTCCCATGGAGAGTACAAAACCAAAAACCAAAATTACTCTACCATTCTTACTAGTACACCTCAATCATATCAAACCAACAATCAAAACACCTAAAGCTTCACATCTTCATCTCCATCTCCCTCAAAGTTGTCTTGTAAATGCCACTGACAGCTAAGGATCTTCACTCCTAATTTTTACCTGAAAATACAAGGGAACCTTCTGCAGAAGTATCATGCTTATTATAACCACCATATGGAGCCTCATAAATTCCCTCTCCAGTCTCTCCATACCTTTCCAACCAAACTGGATGCCTCTGCAAGAAAGGATCAATAGCTGTCACTGAGAATTGAAGGGATGGACTTACTCTTATTGGCCACCATTCTTCCACTGTATCATAAGCTCGAAACTCACCCAAGGGAGAGAAGAAACTGAATGTTCCTGAAGTATTGGCACTTTCCTGAGCAATGAAGGCCAGTTCAGAGTGAGGACCAACATTTTCCTCTTCATCTACTGCAACTGGATTGCAACACTTCAAAAACTGAGAAAAAAGCCTAGTATAACCCTAGAAGGAGAACTTTGTACCCCTGCAAAATTATCTCCTGCTCCCTCCAAAACTTCATAGCTTAAAGAGAGAGAATCCCTCTTCATTGCAGTATATTCTCTGACAGCTAAGGAGTCAGATTGAACAACTGAAGGTTCAACCTTAATCTCTCCTTGATTCTTAATCTTCACTAGCTCCCCCAAAGTATAAACTCTCTCTACCTCAGGCCTAATGCATCTTCTACTCTCTCCCTCCATCTCCTGTCCAAACAGATTAATCTTAGTTGTTTGACTCCCATCAACATCATCATCTTCCTTCTTAGCCTTCCCTCTTTCATTTGATATCTCTCTCAATCTCTCCTGCTCTCTTTCTATCATCCCTAGTCTCTCATTCTCCCAATATCTTTTTCTTGTCTCTCTCTCTCTCTCTCTCAATTCATTTTCCTTGTTTGGATCATCACTAAAGATCTGATTCACTTCCTGAACCAACTCATTATCAGTTTGTATTTTATATGACAAAAACTCTCTTTCAAACCTCTCCTCTTTTGTCTCTCCAAGTTTAGGACTCTTGAAAACCAGCTTCTTAGCTGTTTTAGACATCATACTAGGGCTAAACTTAGAAACAAACCTACCCATTTAACCAAAGAAAGATTGAGTATGATAAAAACTCAACTGATTCATTCCTTTTATAGGCAAATTGGTTCTCAGTCATTCTAGTTGTTATGATTATTCAAACTAGACTTGGATGTCAAAAGAGTCTGACAGCTATGAAATATGAATCGTGCAAATCAAGATTTTTGGAATTTGACACTCACATACATCATTTATTTTGGCCGTCTATATCCTCTGAAAATTTGCTTGGTGTACGGAATTAATTTTTCTGTTTTGGGGAAGTTATGTTGAAAAAGATAGTGGGGGACAAAAATAAATATTCATGGATAGTTACCCTCTTAAATGCATTTTCCAACCGTTATCTTCCCCACGTATTAGCCGTTTTAATCTAAACCAGTTTCCATTCCCTCTATCCTTAATCATTCGAATCCCGATTAAATTACTAAAATCTCATTTCTCCCTCTCAAAAATCACTTTCGCAAACTCTCTGTTTTCTCTCGATTCTCAAAACCCTAAATTCTCTTTGATAATAATGGTTTACAGAGATGCTCATGGCTACTTTATCAAACCATAGTTCTATGAACATGAAGTTGGAGCCCTAATCCAAACCCTTCTTGAATCCAATAACCTTTGCAAAATGATGGAAGCCCAACCCCCCATTTATGAAAATCTCTGCAGAGAGATATACTTGAAAGGTGAAAGATTGGCTAATGGATCTATTAGGGTCAACATTGAAGGAACTGAAATCCTTGTGTCCCCTGAAATTGTCTCTAAAGTCTATGACATCCCAATGAAAGCTGGAAGCTTTAGCAACCTTTGGGATAGGAAAAACAATAGACTGGAGCCATTTTTTTCAACAAACCCAAATGTGACTACAGCCTTGTGCAGGACAAACCCATTGATAAAAGTACTCTTGACCTGTTTAAATCTACATTGATGGATGTTGTTATCAAAGGATTTGAGGGGAAGCAATCATCTTTTGATCAAATTAGTCCCAATGAATGGAAGCAAGCCCTAAGTTTGACAACTAAGGATGTAAACTGGAGTGTAGCCCTTCTTTATAATTTCCAACTTGCCTCCTCCATCTCACCCTGGAAATTCAAGAAACAAACTCCAAAGATGAATAATTTCAGATTCTTGAGTGGTATTCTTCACCACTTAATCCCTCAACTTAACCCTCCCCTTGATGATAAGTGGCTTGACACCACCAACCTGATGAACACAAGGAGCTTCAGCCTAAGCACTTTCAGGTTAAAGGGAAAGAAAGGAATGGTTTTTGAAGTTGAGCCAACTGGTAGAGTAGAAGAGACTACAAGAAAGTTGAAGGAAAAGAAAGAAAAAGAAATGAAGATGTGGGAAAAGCTAGTAAACATGTTCAATGACAAGAGGTCCAAGAGAAAACATGACAAAGGCATTGTCATAAAGGAATATGTCCAAGGAAACAAGGCCATCAAAGCAGGAAAGAAGATTGCTAAAGCTAAAAAGAAGAAGACTGGCAAAGGAAAGAAGATCTCTGAGGAAGAAAAAGGTCAAGAAGAAATTGACATTGTGGAAGATAAAGGAAAGGAGATTGATATGGAAGAAGGAGCTGACAGTGAAGAAATCAACTCTGACCATGTCTTCAGAGAAATTGATGCTTTTGATGGAGAAGAAGAAAAGGAAGCAAGCCATGAGGAATTGACGGAAGTTGATGAGGAAGAAGAACAGGTTAAAAGAGCCATAGCTGAATCCTTGGCTGAGGCTGCAAAGAGAAAGACTGAAAGTTCATCTCTGACAGCTAAGAAAGGGCAAGAATCTGAGATAGCTAAGATTCATCAAGATCTGATAGCTAAGCATTTACAGCATGTTGAAACATTAACTAAGGTACACTCTGATCCCAAACTCTTAGTAAACATTTTTACTAGGAACAGAAAGACATAAAAATGCTTCCCTTTCCAAAAAGCAAAAGCCAAACACTCCTCACCTTTCACCACCCAAAGAACAATCAAGTCCTCCACCAATTTCCATAGTTGAAGAAATATTAAACCTAAACCCTTCTAAACCACGTTCAAATGAGCCTAGTGTTGAAAAAGAAAGGGGGAACACTTCAGAGTCTGAAGGAGATGTCCCACATTTAAGGGGGAATAGTGCAGACCTATCCTCTTATCCTACAGCTAAGATTACCCTTTCTCAATCCTCAGTCGTCCCAAGTTCCTCTCAATCTCCACCTATCCCTTCACACATCCTTAAAGCTGCTGAGGGATTGACTTTAGAACGACCTAGTGTTCTACTTCCTGCTGCCCTTTTGTACCTTAGGCAAGTTCTATCAAAAGAAGATTCTCTCCAAGACTTAGAGGTGATTAAGGCCAAAGATGATGCTAGAAAATTGAGTAAGTCTGCCAGTGAAGCACCAGATCCTGCATCAATGGACACTGATGATGTATTCCAAAAATCTAACCCTCCTCCCTCTATTCCAGAAAATATTGATATGGATGAACCATAATTGGACACTGATTCTATTCTTGACAGTGATCCTCTCCCAGCCTTAGAGCCATGGATTCTTGACTGTGATATTGGTTACTCTTTTCAATCAGTCATGAATGCCCACTTAAGATTCAAACGAATATTTCATTTCCCTGAAATTGCAAACCCTCACCTCATAGAAAAATCTTGGCTGTTGACAAAAATGCAATGATCATTCATGCAAGAAATTTGGCTGGCCTCATTATGTTTGGATATGAAGAATGGAAGAAATACAGAGCAGCTCTCCCTTCATTCTTCTTCCATACTGCTCCCAGACTGCCTGGATTTATGGATTTATCCACCATCATTGATTGGGAAGTTTTGTTTTCACAATTCTTGTCCAGCAACATTAATGAGTGTATCTACATGCCCTCAAAACTTGTGTATGCTCTATGTATAGACCTACCCAAAGAGAAATACTGGAGAATGTGAAGTAACAAGGCAAAAATCATGGCTGTAATTGCCAAGACTCACCAGAAGTGTGTTTCCCACAACAAATCCTGGACCACCTCCCATTATTCCCACCAACTCAAGATCTCAACAACTTAACTTTCCATCCAACTTCAACCCTTCAGACTATGTCCCTCCCTACTATGTAACCGTCACTAATATGCAAAAATTCACCAGAACGATGATTACTAAAATGAGGCACATGATGGGAGCATCAGTCCTTGCAAAGTCAAATGAGAAAAATGCCAAGGGAAAGTCCAAAGAGACTGATGAGGATGCAATCAAATTTGGGAAAAGAGCCTGTAAACCTGCTGCAAATGCCATAGTTTCAAGTGATAAAGAAGATGATCACATAGAGAAGCAAGTGGACCAATCTACCACCTCAACTGTCCACTATGTCACAACTGTGATTCCCCACCATCCATCTCAACCATCCTCAACTATCCAATCAAACCCCTTCTTCTTTAACCTTTTTACAGGGACAAACGACCATATCTCAAGAGGGAAGAAAGCATCCAAATGGGGGAATTTAAGGCTTCTTGATGATCAGGAACCTCTAACCAAAGCTGAGCTTAAAGCAAGGGAGGATGATACCTTCAGTTATGATGATGAAATGAGCTGGGAGCAGAATAATGAAATGTATTTCAGATGAGTGGAACCCAAGATAAGGAAGGAGCTGGAATTCAAAAGAAATCAACTCCTAGATGCAAGAAAGGAAAGAGAGGAAGATTCTGACTAATTCTTATGGTCTTATATTCCTAGATATATTCCTTTACCAATAAGGGGGAAATTGTTAGGACCTAACTATGTCCCAACATAGTTAAGTGTGGTTTTGACAACGAAACATATCTAAAATATGGTTTATATCAAAAGACCTCAGACATTAATGAACTGTCAGACAACAATGATCAATATCAACTCCATAAACCTCAACCTGCTCACCACTGGATCAATGTTTCTAAAGAAGAAATGCCTCACTTATCATTACTCAAGTAAAATAATCTAGCCAGATTCATCTACCTAGATTATTATCAAAGACCTCTTGATCTGACAGTAATGATCAAACAGCTGACAGTAATGATCAATCTGCTTTAGAGAACAAACAAATAATCATGTGCTATTCCATTTCATTCATCCTCAAAGTGATCATTCATAACACAAGATACAAACCATGACCTCTACTCAAATCTATATCTAATAGTAAAGACTACTTGATCCAATAGCTAAGACTCAACAACAGAGATTTGTCATCCTGACAGCAAAGATCTTCAGTGCCAATAGCAGTGTACAAATCCATTGATGACAAGGATATGCTATCTTTAAACCTCTCAAAAACATTTCCATGTCATCTCTTCTAGAAGATCTCCTGAACTTGGGCTGCAAAAACCAACCGTTATATATCCAGTCAAAGCTGCACTAAATACAGCACTGTTCCAACCACTCCATTTACTAGCTTGTCTCCTCCAGCGGCTCTTTCACAAGCATATATAAGGAAGACTCATTGACTGAATTTCTCACCCCTTTACATAAAATCTTTTACAATCCTTCTCAAACCCTTGCATACATGTAAACATGTGAATCAACAACAAACATTCTTAGTCACAAACTGCAGATACTTGAGACCGTACTTCAATTGTATTATTCAAAAGTTGTAAACACTTAAGACTGTACTTTAAGTGTAAAATCTATAATTTGCTTAGTAAGAAGCTAATCCCTAATTGACCGTACTAATTAGGAAGAGGAAGTTCAAGGAACTTGCCTTCTCAATCATTGTAATTCTTAAAGCGACCTAGATTATAGTTGATTGAGCTCACTTGTCAAGTTGACAGTGGGGGTGGACGTAGGAGGAGTGAACTCTGAACCACCTTAAAATTCTTGTGTCTTCTGGTATTTATCACACATAAACACACACATACCTTCACACTTACACCAAACACCTTGTCTTTACATTATTTCACTTTATGTATTCCGCTGCACATTATAGTCTTGTTATTTAATCAGTTAATATCTGACAGCTAAGAATCAATCTTAGCTGCCAAAGCTTAACTGCCTGATCTTCTTTTAGTTAATCAAGTAAACAGGCCTTTCAGTAATGTATTTATAGATGTCTTGAAATATCCCTCCAAGTTAGGATAAAGTAGAAATTAATTATCAGTTTATTAAAAGGCCTAGAAACATGAAAATCGAAAAGTCTTGGCAAATTTTAGATGTAGATGTCTGTGTGTACAACACTTAATAAAATGATCATAACTCCTTTTAGAAAGTTCCAAACAACAAACCAAAAACTGCCTTATAAACTAGACTCAAAGATTTTTCCATTGATATTTAGTATTCTTGCTGGTAAAATATATTTAATTATCAAATTGCCCATGAAGTGGACCCAAAATTCAGGTGTTTATTTATTTTCGACTACAATATCAAACTGATATTTTCAATAGTTTTTTTAACGGAAAACCTACTACACGAATAATGAATCTCAAGGATATATGGAGGGCTGTTTCCTGCATCATTTATGATCAGTAATGGTTGTACTAGAGAAATAGTCCATGGCAGCCCCTTGTTGGACTGATACCATAATAGACTATACCAAAATAATGTGAGAAAGAGAGAGCAGCATTGGTCAATAAACACTTGTATACAAATCAAATACTATTCCTAGAAGATATGTACAACTCTTAACCATATATTTGTAATATTTTATCCAAATACTCCTTCCATATCTAACCTAGTGTCCAAAGTACATATCTAGCAAACTGTGCATAGTCTAAGGCGCTGGCATGTCAGCACTTTGGACTGCGTGACCGGAGATATAAGTAAAAGAGGTAGGTTGCATCTGGTGGAAATGAGGGTTAGGGTTAGAATCTTTATTGGGAAAATTGCAATTCGATTACCTATTTTTGCATCAGTTTTGCAATTTGGTTCCCAACATTGAAAAAGTTGCAAGTTGATTCCAAACATTGACATTTTGTGGAAAATTGGTATAAAAACTAAAAAATTGTTAATTTTTTGACGGAATTAGAGTCATGTGCCATGTAAATAGCTTTTTAAGGAGCATGCTAATCATTTCACAAGGGGAAAAGGAATAAATTACTTTTTAACATCAAAATGATGTAGCTTTATAACAATGGAAGACCACCTGGTCCTACCCATGGTTGACAGACGAAAGAAAAGAAGTAAACAATGGAAGAAGATGAAAAACGGAGAAGTTTTACCTTGAGGATGAACAACGCCGTAAGCTCACAGGGGTGAAAAAGAAGCTTTGAGAAGCCTACTTAATCCTTCCAAGCGGTTATTAAAAAGAAAAAGAACTCTTTTTTCAAAAAAAATTACTTTTCCAAGCATTTCTCCCCAACCGTCCATTATCGCCACGTATCCCTAAACCGTCCCATCAGGCAGAGCTGGCAGTTGAGCATTCAATTAGAGAGAAAAACATTTTGCCTCTTCAGTTGCCAACATAGCCAAATGTTTTTGGGGACAAATTGTTGTGGGTATTTTTCAGCATGATGACATCTTCAGTTGATCCTACATGTCAAGATGTTATTCCACTGTAAGTATCATTTTAATATTTATTTGCTTGATATTTCCTAATATCTTTATTATTATTTTCTAGTAAAAAAGAGAGAAGATTACGGGATATTTTCTAGCACGTTCAACATAGCTTCAACGGCAAGGAGGACTAGGTCTCACGGACGTTGAAGAGGATAAAGATCATCTCCGCAATTGAAGGAACAAACTCTTACCCTTTCATACTTACTTATATTTAAGGGGAGGTGGAGACAAAAATACACACTAATTTTCTTATACACACACATCACGCACAAGTCAATTGTAATCCTCTCCATCCTCTTCCGAAGTTGTAACTCAATTATCATAGTGAAACTTTTAAGGTTGGAGACCTAAATCCCGGGGTTTTTTTCGAAGAGGTTATCACCTCCGAGGCTTTCCTCGTTAACAAATCGTGTTGTCATTTCATTTTATTCATGTTATTGTTCCATTTATTCGAATTCCACAGTCCCCTCCTTAGTATTTAAATCCACACACTTGTCAAAGTCAAGATTCAACTCTATTGTTTTTTCTACCAAAACAAAATGTTATGAGTTTATGTGAAATTTCAGGAAAATATTGACTGTATGGGTTGACTTTTGTTGATCCAGTGTGAACTTAGTTTTGGTTGGAATATTTTAGAAGGTAAAATGGTTAATTCATGTGAATTTAGAAAAAAATATTGGGTATGTAATTATTTTAAAATTCATATGTGATGTAAACGCAGGGGAAATCAACAGGATAACGAACAATTCAAGGGAACGTTCGATCTTAATTCGAATCCACGAACAGATGATTTGATAAGAAATAAATCAGATCTCTTTTGCAAGCCAATTAAGACATAAAGGTTGAAAACCCGAATTGCTAAGCATTCGTAAATTGATAATAATTAAAGATGTTTGTAAACAATAACAAAGAAAGTATTTATACTACCTAGGAAAGCTGAAAAACCTAATTAAAACGCAATTAGAAAAACACCAAAAATACCCCCAAGTAATTGTTTAAGAATCCTAATTGAAAAAGGAAACAAATCTTCAATTCTCGACTTGCACGGCCGGGTCACCAATTCTGCACGGTCATGCACTGCCTATTCCAAAATTCCTTTTTTCTTGTCACGCCTTGCACGGTCGCACCTTTGCCCAGAAACGGGTGCTCCATCGTATGACACGGCCGTGCATTTTCCTTAGCTCGGCCGTGCACTTCCTGTAGCACCAAAGATGCCGAAAATTTGCAATCTTCCACCAAGGCCTGATCAACCAATATTTGTGCTACATCATTCTCCCCCACATTAAAAGGATTCATCCCCGAATCCGTATCCACATAAGAAGATAATCCGAGTAGAAATCAACCAAATCTGCAACATTAAAAGTAGGAGAAATATTCCACCCATCCGGAAAGTCCACCACATATGCATTATCACTGTTCTTCTTCAAAATCTTGCAAGGACCAATCTTTTTCAGATGAAGCTTGCTATAAGAACCTTGAGGAAAACGTTATTTGCGCAAATTAACCATAAACATGTCACCCACAGAAAACACCATGTGACGACGTCGCTTGTTAGCTTCTTGCTTATACCTCGCATTAGATTCCTCAATATTCTTCTTCACTTCTGCTTGAACGATATCAATCATATCTGCCATATTCTTAGCCGCAACACTATAACCAGGTAAGCTAGGCAAATGCACCAAATCAAGAGTATGAGTAGGAGCCCTTTGATAAACAATCTCAAATGGAGTCATCTTTGTAGTCCTGTTGGTCATATTCTTGAATGCAAATTCAGCAGTTGCCAATACCATGTCCCACTTCTTCGGATGATCACTACACAAACAACGAACCATGGTACCCAAAGTTCTATTAACCACCTTTGTTTGTCCATCTGTTTGTGGATGAAAAGAACTACTAAACTGCAAGCCTGTGCCAAAAATCTTCCAAAGAGTACGCCAAAAGTGACACAAAAACATAGTAACACGATCAGAAGTAATAGTCTTCGGAACACCATGCAAACAAACAATCTCTTTGAAGAATAAGCCTGCAATATGAGCAGCATCCGCAGTCTTTCTACAAGGAATAAAATGAGCCATCTTGGAGAAACGATCAACCACTACAAAAACATAATCATTGGACCTTTGCGTATGAGGTAACCCGAGCACAAAGTCCATAAAGATATCCACCCATGGCTTATCAGGAACCGGCAATGGAATATACAATCCAATATTATGTGACTGTCCTTATTTGTCTAACAAACCATACACCTTTGCAAAATCTTATAAGTATCCTTACGAATTTGTGGCCAAAAGTACTTCTTTGTAACTAACTCGACTGTCTTATCACACCCATGATGCCCAACACGATGAATTTCAAAAATAAGACTCTCACAGACAGAGCCTTGTGGAATACACAATCTATTTTTGTAAAATAAAAACCCATCTTGCAACAAAAATAAACCAACGGAAACCCCATCACGACACTTGGCCCATTCTTCTTCAAAATCCTCATCTGTCTCATATAAGTCCTTCAAACACTCAAATCCACTCACCACATTTTGCATAGTAATCAACAAACTTTCCCTACGACTCAAAGCATCGGCTACCTTATTTTGTTGTCAACTCTTGTGTTGAATAACAAAAGTGAATTGTTGCAAATAAGCCACCCAACGAGCATGCATACGATTAAGAAATTTCTGAACATTCATATATTTCAAAGCCTCATGATCAGTGTGGAGAATAAACTCATGATGAAGTAAATAATGATCCCAACGCTTAATTGCCTGAACCACAGCATAGAACTCAAGCTCATAAGTCGTCCACTTCCGTTTCGACTCCTCTAACTTTTGGCTCATAAAAGCAACCAGCCTCTTTTCTTGTATCAAAACAGCCCCTATCCCAATCACAGAAGCATCTGTTTCAAGCTTAAAAGGCTTAGAAAAATCCGATAAAGCCAATAATAGAGCATTCATCAATTTCTCCTTAATCAAAGCAAAACTAGCAGCCGCCCCATCACCCCATAGGAATTTCCCCTTCTTCATGCACTCAGTAATCAGAACCAAATAGTGCTGAAATTACGAATAAAACGATGATAGAAAGTAGCAAGACCGTGAAAACTAGGAACCTCACTAACAGTGGTAGGTGTAGGCCTGTCGCGAATAGCTCGAATCTTATCCTCATCCACATGAATACCATTTGCAGAAACAATGTATCCCAAGAATAATAGTTTATCAAGCATAAAACTACTTTTCTTGAGATTTATATACAACTCATTCTCCCTTAAAGCCTATAGAACTGCCTGTATGTGCACAACATGCTCCTCCTCAGTCGTGGTAAAAATCAAGATGTCATCAAAATACACCACCAAAATTTTACCATTAAAGGGCTTCAACACTTGATTCATCAAATGCATGAAAGTACTAGGTGCCTTAGATAAACCAAAATGCATGACCAACCATTCATACAACCCCTCCTTTGTTTTGACAGCAGTTTTCCACTCATCACCAGGGCGAACATGAACTTGTAGGTAACCACTCCTCAAGTAAATCTTAGAAAAGACTTTAGCACCACAAAGTATATCTAATATATCAGCAAGACGAGGAATAGGAAAACGATACTTCACATTAATTTTATTAATAGCCCGGCTATCAACACACATACGCCATGTCCTATCTTTCTTAGGAACAAGAAGAGCAGAAACTGCACAAGGACATAAACTTTCCAGTATATAACCGCTTTTCAACAAATCTTCTACTTGCTCTCTTAAAATATCATGTTCTGCTGGACTCATTCTATAATGTGGGAGATTAGGAAGAGATGCACCAGGAACCAAATCAATGTTATGATGAATGTTGCGCAAGGGAGGCAACCCTGCAGGAAGTTCATCTGGCATAATATCACCATATTCTTTCAATAATGATTCTAAGGATTTAGGAACCAAATTCACCGAACACGACACATCCTTTCTTACCATCGCAAACACACATTTAGCTTCAACAATATCGCCCAAAATTCATTAATAGTACAAACCAAAATAATAGGCTTCTTTCTCTCCCCGACACAATGACTTTTAACCTTTAAAGGGCATAAATTAAAACGTGATCCGTCCTTCATGAAACTAAGATAATTATCCCGCCTTTATGCACCACATTAAGATCAAATTGCCAAGATCTATCCAATAGTAAATTTCATGCAGTCATATCTATAATGTCACATAGAATAGTATCCTTATATCGCCCAATAGAGAAAGGAACAAGACATTGTTCGCATACCTTAATATTGCCGACTGCATTTATCTATCCAACATAATAAGGAGAGGGATACAGTTTTACCTCAAGCTTCAACTTGTCTACAACATTAATATATTAACCACAAATGACCCATGCTCTTCCACACCTTCTTTATCATTATTAGGATCCTCCCAATATTCTGGACAATCACCTTCATCAACACAATCATCATGATCCACCACATTAAAACTCTTACGAAGGGGACACCCACTAGAATTATGGCATACTTACCCACATTTAAAACACTTATGGCCTAAAGATTTGGCATAAGGGTTAGGATTTTGTTGCCCTGTAGTAGTGGTAATGTTGGCTTGTGTAGGTTGTATAACCACAGGAACGTCATTCTTCTCTCTAACACCTTGAAGCCAGTAGTTGGTGTCCTGTCTTGTGTTGCACCCTTGCTTCCAAAAAAAAGAACCCCCATAATTCCTGAAATTTGATTGAGTCCTAGAAGAAAAAGAAAGTTGTCTCTCCACCGTCATAGCCTTTTCAATCGCGTCATCCAAAAATTCCATAGTATGCATCTCAACTAGATTTTGATATTGAATCGAAGTCCATTGATGAATCTTGCAGTTTGTTGAACCTCTGATTCACCCATATCACAATGAGCAGACAAAGTATGGAACTCATGTGAATAATCAGTTACTGTTCTAGCACCATGTTTGTACTCCAAAAATTTTTGATAAATAACTTGGGAATAATTTTTGGGTAAGAAACGTTGACGCAAGGCCATTCTCATCTGTAGCCATATAGTAATTGGCTCTCTGAACTCGCGACATAATTGATTAGATAATTGCTTCCACCATGCAGAAGCCCCACCATGCAATTTATATGCAACATACGGGACTTTCCTATCCTCAGGAATATTCATCAAAGTGAAATAATTCTCAACCTCCTCAAGCCAATCAGAAAATTCAATCATATCCAATTCGCCAGTAAAGAAAGGTAAATCTTCCTTTATTTTAGCCAGTTGTTCAGGAACATGATTACCTTCTCTCCTACAATTATCTCTATCTCCTCCGGTTGACGAAACACGACGGAGAATGTCCTCGCGTCCTACAACGTCTTCTTCAAGACCTACCCTCTGCCTTTGGTTGACACCAACAATACCAACCTCTATATGTTTTAACGCCGCTACGAGCTCTGCATGATTTCTTCACTGATCTTCTTGATCACTACGCTGATCTTCTTGCATCGCTGTCATAATGGCGGTTAGTGGTGCTAGGATGGCTTGTGTGTCGTTGTTTCCTCCGTTGTTGTCAGCCATCGTCCTAGGATCGCTCCTTATCTGATACCAATTTATGTAAACGCAACGGAAATCAACAGGATAACGAACAATTCAAGGAAACGTTCGACCTTAATTCGAATTCACGAACAAAGGATTTGATAAGAAACCAATCAGATCTCTTCTACAAGCCAATTAAGTCTAAAAGCTTGAAAACCCGAATTGCTAAGTAATCGTAAATTGATAATAATAAAAGATGTTTGTAAACAATAACAAAGAAAGTATTTATACTACCTAGGAAAGCTAGAAAACCTAATTAAAACGGAATTAGAAAAACACCAAAAATACCCCTATGTAATTGTTTAAGAATCCAAATTGAAAAAGGAAATAAATCTTCAATTCCCGACTTGCACGGCTGGGACACCAATTCTGCACGGCCGTGCACTGCCTGTTCCAAAATTCCTTTTTTCTCATCTCGCCTTGCACGGTCGCACCTTTGCCCGGACACGGGCACTCCATCATATGACCGGTCGTGCACTTTCCTTAGTTCGACCGTGCACTTCCTGTAGCACTAAAAAGGTTGAAATTTTACAATCTTCCACCAAGGCCTGATCAACCAATACTTGTGCTACATCAATATGAGTATATTTGTATAACTTTTATATAATTATATGACTTGAGTGTTGGTGATTTTAGTGTCATCAACTATTTTATTGTAATGGTGATTTACTAGAGATCAATGTGATTCGTATTAGACTCGGATACGAGTAAGGGAAAGGGTGGAGTACACACTCATTTGAGCTAAAATAAAATCAACCTCGAAAAAGAAGTAAAGGTTAAAGGGTAGCACATTTGACTTTACTGATGTGCTCGGCCGAGCAGAGCCTTGACTCGTCCGAGCATAGCATAGCAGATTGTCAAAGTTTCTGGACAGTTATGCTCGGCCGAGGCATATGCCTTGCTCGGCCTAGCAGAATGATTGACATGGCCGTGCAGTTTAAATGACACGGTCGTGCAGCTGGGAAAAAATTCTTTGGTCATCTTTGCTCGGCCGAGCAAGTCATATGACTCGGCCGAGCAGTTCCTGAACTGGTGCCATTTCAAACTGAAAAGACACATTGCTTGGCTAAAGTCATGACTGTTGATTATACCCTTTATCTGATGCCTCTCCATCTGTTTATATATACAGAGTTTGATCTCTTTTGTACATACAAAAAATACAAGATATACAACAACAATGAAATCACAAACAATTCTCAAGTTTAGATTTATCTTCTTTGCCGAGAAACAAATTGTGTGATTGTCTTATCCCAATAGAGATTTCGTGTAACCCATACAATAAGGGTCGAAATATTTTATTCGGAAAGTGGATTACACACGATTCAAACATATATCCAGCCTTATTATCATCACCAAGACCCTTTATCCCCAACAAACGAATAAATTATTTTGTGATAGTCATGGCTGGAGGAAGTACTGTGAAGGAGATGACGACTAAATTTGGGAAGCTGGACAAATATGAAGGGCAAGATTTCAGGCGTTGGCAAAAGAAGATGCACTTCATTTTGAAAATGTTAAAAGTGGTGTATGTTCTGTCTACCCCAATTCAAGAACTGTTGGAAGACGATAACTTGGAAGCAGTCAGACGTAGATCGAAGTGGGAAAACGATGACTACATCTGCAGAGGACACATATTAAACGATATGTTTGATTCTCTGTTTGACATTTATCAAAATGAGAAATCTGCAAAAGAGTTATGGGATTCTCTTGAATCCAAGTACATGGCAGAGGATTCTTCGAGTAAGAAGTTCCTTGTAAGTAATTTCAATAATTACAAGATAGTCGATTCAAGACCTGTCATGGAACAATTCAATGAACTCCTTAGAATCCTTGGACAATTTACACAATATGGGCTAAAGATGGATGAGTCAATATCTGTTTCAAGTGTGATTGACAAGTTGCCTCCCTCCTAGAAGGATTTCAAACACACCTTGAAACATAGTAAAGACGATCTGTCTTTGGTTCAACTTGGTAGTCACTTGCGCATAGAGGAATCTCTTAGGTCGGAAGAGAATGACAAAGGCAAAGGAAAAGAAGTTATTGGACCCTCGTTAAATATGATTGATGAGGGTGGAAACAATAAAAACAAAGGAAAGAAACATAGTTTCAAATACAATGGCTCTGGTCCCAACAAGAAGCCTAAATTGGCATGTTGGAAGTGTGGCAAAACTGGTCACTTTAAGAAGGATTGTCGTGTTGGAAACAAAACGAATGGCGCAATCACCAGTGGTTCGGGAAAAGGGTCTAAGGACCATTCTCAAAACCAAGGTCAGAATTTAATACTTAGTTGGAACAGATTTATTAAAAAATTTGTTTCACTAGAAATCACCAGTGGTTCGGGAAAAGGGTCTAAGGACCATTCTCAAAACCAAGGTCAGAATTTAATACTTAGTTGGAATAGATTTATTAAAAATTTTGTTTCACTAATTTCTGAAGCATTTTATGTGCAGGATGATGCTATTGTGTGGTGGATTGATTCTGGTGCCACAACTCATGTTTGTAAAGATCGTTGTTGGTTTATGACATATGAACCAATGGAAGACGGATATGTCCTCTACATGGGTGATGACCATTCCGCTCATATTCAAGGAAAAGAAAGTGTGGTGTTGGAATTCAGTTCGGAAAAAACTATTTCTTTATTTAATGTATTGTATGTACCAAAACATCGTAAGAATTTAATTTCTGGTCCTGTATTGAACAAGTCTAGATACAAACAAGTATAGGAATCCGATAAGTATATCTTATCGAAGTCTGGTGTATTTGCAGGATTTGGTTATTATAATAATGAGATGTTTATGTTGAATTTAAATAAAATTCATGTTAAATCTAGTTCTGTTTATATGACTTCTTCTGTTGTTATCAATTCCTCATTATGGCATGCTCGGTTAGGACATGTGCACTATAAAAAAATGCTTGAAATGTCCAAAGATGGTTTGATTCCTACTATTGATAAAAATACAGAAAAGTGTAATACTTGCATGTTGACAAAAATCACTAGAAAACCTTTTAAAAGTGTTACAAGGAATTCTGTAAAACATGAATTAATTCATAGTGATTTATTTGATTTTCATGCAACTCCATCTTTAGGCAATAAAAAGTATATTGTCACTTTTATAGATGATGCTTCTAGGTTTTGCTATATTTATTTTCTGCATGCAAAAGATGAAGCCCTAGATAAATTTAAAATTTATAAAACAGAAGTTGAACTTCAACTAAATGGCTTGATTAAAACCTTACGTACGGATGGAGGTGGTGAATATTATGATGCTAAATATTTCCAAACCGTAGGGATAATTCATGAAACTACGGCTCCTTATGTACCACAACAAAATGGTGTGGCTAAAAGGAAAAATAGAACTCTTGAAGAAATGGTTAATGCCATGCTATCTTACACGGGCTTGAGTGACGGGTTTTGGGGAGAATCCATGTTAACGGCTTGTCATTTATTGAATAGAGTTCCTAATAAAAGGAACAAAATTACCCCATATGAGCTTTGGTATAAGAAATGACCAAACTTGACATTTTTGCGAGTTTGTGGGTGTAGGGCCGTGGTTAGACTTTCGAACCCGAAAAGGAAAAAGTTGGGAGAAAAATTTATTGACTGCATCTTTGTTGGATATGCTGAGCATTCCAACGCATATAGGTTTTATGTTATAGAACCTAATGATTTCATTTCTATTAACATAATTATAGAATCGAGAGATGCAATCTTTGATGAGAATTGTTTCTCTTCAATACCCAGACCAAAGAATATTATACCAATTTCGGTTGAATCTCAAATGAATGATCATTCGGTTGAGATACCAAGTGAAATACCCGAACCTCGTAAAAGTAAAAGAGCCAGAAAGGCTAAATCATATGGTTCTGATTTTCAACTATATTTAGTTATGGGATCAAGGGATAAAATTGAATCTCAATACTCTTAATGTTATAGTATAAAGGAAGATCCAAGAACCTATGATGAAGCAATAAAGTCTCGAGATGCTGGTTTTTGGAAAGAAGCAATAGATGATGAGATTAGTTCTATTATGGAAAATAGTACATGGGACTTGTCTGATTTACCACCAGGCTGTAAACCTTTAGGGTGCAAATGGATCTTCAAAAAGAAGATGAAAGTCGATGGAACAATTGACAAGTTTAAAGCTCGATTGGTAATCCAAGGATATAGACAAAAGGAAGGGATCGATTACTTCGATACCTATGCACTGGTTGCTCGTATCACTACTATTAGATTACTGATAGCTTTGGCAGCTATTCAGAATCTATTGATCCATCAAATGGATGTCAAAACAGCATTTTTAAATGGATATTTGGAAGAAGAAGTGTATATGAAACAACTTAAAGGACTTGTTAGGCTAGGTAATGAACATAAGGTATGTAAGTTAATTAAGTCATTGTATGGGCTGAAGCAAGCACCTAAACAATGGCATCAAAAATTTGATGAGGTTGTTTTGTCAAATGGTTTTATATTAAATCAGTCAGACAAATGTGTATATAGTAGATTTGATAAATCCGGCAAAGGTGTAATCATCTGCCTATATGTAGATGACATGTTGATTTTTGGCACAGACCAAAATGTAGTTGATAAAACTAAGAAGTTTTTGTCATCAAAGTTTTCTATGAAGGACATGGGATAAGCCGACGTAATTCTTGGTATAAATATTAAATGGATGAACAAGGGAATTGCAATTACACAATCTCATTATATTGAGAAAATTCTCAAGAGGTTTAATTGTGATGATTGTTCTAAAGTTAGTACTCCCATGGATCCAACTGAGAAACTTGTGTCAAACACTGGTAAACCTGTATCACAGCTCGAATACTCAAAAGTCATTGGCAGTTTGATGTATGCTATGACGGGCACTCGACCTGATATTGCTTATGCAGTTGGAAGATCGAGTAGGTTCACTAGTAATTCTAGTAGACATCATTGGCATGCAATAACAAGGGTATTCAAGTACTTAAAAGGTACTATGGATTATGGTTTGCGTTATTTTGGACATCCTTCTATATTAAAAGGTTACACAGATGCCAGTTGGATCAACCAAGAAGATTCATCTTCTACTAGTGGTTGGGTGTTCTTGCTTGGAGGAGGTGTCATTTCTTGGGCTTCCAAAAAGCAGACATGTATTACACATTCTACAATGGAATCTGAGTTTGTAGCATTGGTTGCTGCTGAAAAAGAAGCAGAGTGGCTTCGAAACATGATATATGAGATTCCATTATGGCCAAAACCGATATCACCAATATCTATCCATTGTGATAGTGCAGCTACTTTGGCAAGGGCTTATAGTCAAATGTATAATGGCAAGTCTAGACACTTAGGTGTCAGACATAGTATGATTCGTGAATTGACCATGCATGGTGTGATTTCAGTTGAGTTTGTTCGGTCGCAACAAAATTTGGCTGACCACTTGACGAAGGGGTTAGCAAGAGACTTAGTAAATAAGTCTGCAATGGGGTTGGGATTAAAGTCCATTTAATCCTCTAATTGTGAGATACCCAATTCCCTTCTAATACAATGTTAGAAGCTTGAATTCAATGTGGAAAGCTCGCAGTTGGAGATTGGAACACATGTTATTATCTTTCCCAAGGTATGTGTTCAGACCTGCAAGTAATGATTAGGTTGAAGAATATCTTCTTAATGGTTCCTTTGAAAAATTGCAAATGCAGGTGTAAGATTAAAGGAACTACCTATGTGAACATGAAGTTTTGCCACTTCAAGAAGCTAGGACTTGGCTTCCTATATGTTCACTATTGGATATGGACACATGGCTTGTAATAGTGTCAAGATTAAACAAAGAGAATTGTACAAAACTTATGTGTATAGTATCTTCAGGTATTCATATGAGTTGACGGGTTCAATCGTTAGGACACCCCGATTCTTGAGTATTTGAAATATGTATTATACTAAGATGAAAATTCAATCGCAAGACATTTTCATTTACGCATTCGTTTGTTTCGTTATTTATAAGATTAGTAAATCAAAGGATTACACTAAAATGGAGGGGATTTGTTGGTGATTTTAGTGTCATCAACTATTTTATTGTAATAGTGATTTACTAGAGATCAATGTGATTCGTATTAGACTCGGATACGAGTAAGGGAAAGTGTGGAGTACACACTCGTTTGAGCTAAAACGAAATCAACCTCGATAAAGAAGTAAAGGTTAAAGGGTAGCACATTTGACTTTGCTGATGTGCTCGGCCGAGCAGAGCCTTGACTCACCCGAGCATAGCATAGCAGATTGTCAAAGTTTTTGGACAGTCATGCTCGGCCGAGGCATATACCTTGCTCAGCCGACCAGAATGATTGACACGGCCGTGCAGTTCAAATGACACGGTCGTGCAGCTGGGCAAAAAGTCTTTGGACATCTTTGCTTGGCCGAGCAAGTCATATGACTCGGCCGAGCAGTTCCTGAACTGGTGTCAGTTCAAACTGAAAAGACACAATGGTTGGCTAAAGTCATGACTGTTGATTATACCCTTTATCTGATGCCTCTCCATCTGTTTATATATACAGAGTTTTATCTCTTTTGTACATATAGAAAATACAAGATATGCAACAACAACGAAAACACAAACAATTCTCAAGTTTAGATTTGTCTTCTTTGCCGAGAAACAAATTGTGTGATTGTCTTATCCCAATAGAGATTTCGTGTAACCCAGGCAATAAGAGTTGAAATACTTTATTCGGAAAGTGGATTATACACGATTTAATCATATATCCAGCCTTATTATCAACACCGAGACCCTTTATCCCCAAAATTGAGTTCACTTTTTGTTGAATTTGATTGACCCAGTTGGACCCATTAACTATGGGGTAGAATACTTATTTTATACAAAATTAAAGAAATGATTAGTCATGGTGATTTCTTAAAATGTTATTTGGAGTTGGGACATAATTATTATTCTAGTAATTCAGCAAGGGCATTTTGGACACTGAATGTATGCCCATACTCCAATTTCATATATCCTCTATCTTGCCCTAGTCTTATTCTTGGCTTTGAAATCTCAAGATTCAATATAGAGGGGAGAGAGAGAGAGAGAGAGAGAGAGAGAGAGAGAGAGAGAAGAAAAAGGAAACACATTTCTTAATTTCTCAAGTAAGTTTCTTACACTAATTTCTTTCAATTAAATGTACATGTATTGGTATGTATGACGGCATTAATTAGATGAGTTGTGTGTAAACAAATTTGGGATGAAGAGAATGGAATTGTTATTTGTTGGTGGTGCCCTAGGCGTTTAGTTATGTTTGACTTATAACTTAAACCGCTATGTATGGTCTTTATCATTTATTATAGAGAAAGTATTATTTGGTTCATTATATGTGAGCACCCCATCCCGGAACCTAACACGTGTCCCGAGCTTGAGAAGCCCACTAAGAAAACCCATCTGAAATTTTAAAAACTTTTATTTCACCTTAAAAGAAAACCAATTCTCAAACTTCCAAAATAAAATCAACTGATAATATCTCCACTTGGAGGAATTTCAATAACAACTTCAATAAACCATAATCTGATCAATTACATAGAGAACCCCCAAATAACTTTGTTTTACAAAAGAGTTTTTTATACAACTTTATAAAGGAGTAATACTTAATAAAGACTCCAGACCACCTACTCATATACATAACCTGACACGTCCCAAAAGCAAAAGGTGCAAACTCTTTTCCCCGGCCTCACTGGTTCAGGTCACCTGTCTCAGCACGATCTAAAACAGTAAAGGGGAAGGGGTGAGAATAAATCTCAATAAGCTATTATGAATGCAGCAAGATGCCAAACAAGATGCAACACATAGCATGGTTACACATAACACATTATTAAAGCGGTAAACACCTTACGTTACCTCATTTTACCTTTCCCGTCTGAACAATATGTCGTACAACGTGGGAGTAAAACTCCGCTCTTTGGTGAACTGCCCCTATGCACATTCACCGCTTATAGGACTCATACTCCAGAGATCCATATAAGGAAAGAAAAATACTTATATGACTCTTCATTCAGAGTACCATATAATAACGCAGCTATCTGTAAGGCTTTTGGCTCAACACAGAAGCATTCCACCTAGCTCCAAGAAATCGCAGCTATCTGTAAGGCTTTTGACTCAATACAGAAGCATGCACACCCCAATCTGTGACCACAAAAGAGGACAGTCATAGGTATAATGGACATTCAATCACTTATAGAACACATCCATAATTGATTGTATCCCATTATACCCCTAAACCACGTATAATAAACACGTTCAAGCACATAATAGTTACTTGAAATAAAATCCACCAAAGGGATATGAATATAACAACATGGTAATATATACTCATATTAAATCAATACTATAGTGCAACATTCATTTCATACAATTTGCATAGTACCATCAATGAATATGAATTCAAGTAAGGTAACAATATAACCAATAAATCCACACTTGGGATAACAATGCAACCATATGATAAACATACCCACACTTGGGATAACAAGGTATCAATATAATCAATAAATCCACACTTGGGATAACAATGCAACAATGTGATAAATACACATTTCTAACTAGTGCAATAGTGTAACCTATAGCTTTTACACTATTCAACTAACCACCAAGGATATGGAAGCAAGTAAGGACACCATGTACCATAAACCACTCCTACGTAGTCATTACACAACCTTGAATAAGCTTAATAAAAGTTCAAGATCTAATTTCCAAGTTTGAACCACTTTGGTGAAGTTACTAATCAAGCTTATCAACTATTTTTCGGACAATACTTAAACTACTTCCACTACTCCATTTTAACTAATTAAAACATCATGGTGTAGCTAGAGTATTCTACTTTAATCTAAGTTAAAGAGGGTTCATTTATATCCTAAGATGATTAGGTTTATATAGCTTTAAAAATAGTTAAGAGTCATGATGAGGGGTTTTTGTAGAAATCAGAAAGAAAGGAAAACTGGAGAAGCATATGCTGTCATGGGCGACCGCCCAGGGTAAAGTGGACGACCGCCCAGGCCGGTGATCACAAAGGGAAGAAGCTGCTATTGAAGTGGGCGGCCGCACAGGCAAGGGTGGGCGACCGCCCAGGCGTGAGGAAAGCTTGATTCCAACTGTTGCACAGATGGGCAGCCGCTCAGCCTTACATGGGCGACCGCCCACGACTGAATAAGTCTAACCATCACACTACCCCATTTCATGTTTAACTTTCTTATCTCTATTTTAACCATAACATCCTACTCTTTATCAACTCCTAATGAACAATAACACCCCATTTAGGTCATTAACCAACTTTTCCACTCCAAGAAAGCATTCCAATATACCAAACAACCATTATAACAAATAGTATCAACATTAAAGATTTTATGAGCAAGTTTGAAGGGAAGTTATAACAACTCACTTTCTACCCTAGAAGATTGTCCAAAACCCACATGTAATACCTGCACTTAAACCATTAACATCTACAAATACTTTATACCACTCTTTTTCAACTTAGACCACCATATTATAACCAAAATCAATTCAACCTTGACTAAACCATTTCAACTCAATTAACATTATTCAAAATACCAAAATCACTTTCTTTCAACAAGATATTCAATAGTACATAAAGTGAGCAATTATTAGAAGGAAGTCATAATAACTTACAAAATTGATGTGAAACGAAACATTTATCTTCCGGGCTTTATGCGCTCCCCTCGCCGCCACGAACAAGAAAGTACAAATGGATTTTCAAATGGAAGGGAATTGAATTTGTTATAATTTTTGGAAGGAAGGATTTGGAGAGGTTTCCATGGAGAAAATTTGAAGAGGTTGAAGGAAATGATGAGGGAATGGGGAGGTTAAAGAAGATGAAGATGATGGAATGGGGAGGTATGGGAGGTATGGTTTCCTTTGACTAACTTAAAGGAGATCTTTCAACTTTGTGCACTTAAGTCCCCCAAAGTCTAAGGCAATGCAACTAACACCTCAACTTACAAATCTTTACACAACACACCTTGACCACTCATAATATTTTATTTATTTTCAATTATTATAATTTCACCCTAACACTTTATCTTATTTCCATTTAGACCCTTTATCATTAAAGTTAATTCATTTTCATCCTTACTTCACATAAACAATTAAAGATATAAAATGAGCACATAAAGTCAACAATTAATATAAAATGCATATAATAGGATGCTAAACTAGTGCCTAAGGTTAGGGTCATTACATTATACATTTACATATTTATTATATTGAATTGTGTCCCTAGTTATTATAAATAACTAGTATATGTTGGTAGTGGATAATCATGTAGATGATTATATGCATGTGATGCACATTACACTTACGGATACTTGCTAGAGAACAAGTATTGGACATGACCTACCAATGAGATTTATGACATGGTCTATAGTCATATATGTCGTGAATAAATTTCATGATAGTCATGTCATTGAATCCTTTGAACCTGAGATTATCGTCGTCTTCCACATAATGAACATTGTGTTTGATATAGTCTAACACTATCTTTAATCGGATAGCAATAAGGGCTATGTTGGCACGATTGGATTCATGTAGGAAAGAATGATAAGTCAAGATGGGATTTGTCCCTCTCGTTGAGAGAGATGTTTGTTTGGGCCCCTCGATTAATGATGTTGATTAAATGTTTGGCCACACTCAAGTGATTTGATAGAGATCAAATGCATTTGGATTATCAACATATTCGGAATCAAGAAAGCATTGAACATTTGAGTTGACATGGACCATGACTCATGTTCAATTGGATATCATGGAAAAAGGGATTGTGACATTTGATCTATCGAGGAATCAAGATTTGATGTTATATTAATTGGGTTGATATAATGATTTACTAGAAACCACTTATGTCTTGTGAGGTCGATGTTTCGACTCACTACCAACATAATATAATTCCTATTAGGTCACACACAAAGAACGAATTTGATCATTGGCAGAAAATTGGAATTCTGGATTTTTGGCACGACTCGTGACCAGGAGCATGACTCGTGCCCTGGGTCACGACTCGTACCAATGAGTCACGACTTGCAGTACGATTGCATTTTGGGAATCAAGGGCTGGCTCGTTGACTTTTTGACTTTTGGGATTGAGCACGACTTGTGCCTTTAGGCACGAGTCGTTCCCTGGATCAGCACGAGTACAAAAATTATCACGAGTCGTGATACGAGTGAAAATTGGCTTGGAACACTCGTGACTGCCTGGAACGACTCATGGCACGAGTTGTGCCCAGGAGCACGAGTCATACCCTGAGCGAATTTTGACTAGTCCACGATTTCCTTTGGCGATTTGGTTTTGGGTTTGACAAGGATTCCTACCCTAATTGTTAGGGGATTTATATGTGATATAAATATAAACATTGTGCAGCCATAAACCTCTCTAAAACATTGTTCTAAGTTTATGAAACTCTAGAAAATAAATCCCAAACATAATTCCATTGTTTTGGCTTTGATTATTGAATATTGATTCAATAATCAAGAGGATCATCTAGCAATCCTACAAGAAGCGTTCTTGGTTCGTTCACGTGTGGATCACCATTAGAGGGAGGTTACTTTATCTCCTAATGCTTGAAGATCTCCATTGATTGATTCATCACCAAGGTTGAACAAGGAAGATAGAAGATTCGACATACAAATTAAAAGCTTGAATTTTGAGATCTGTTTTTGACAAACTTAATCGCATTCAAGGTATTCATCTCTTCATGCTAGATGGATTTAAGGGCTAGAGTTTTGTTGTTTTTCAAAGTTCTTCCACTGCGTTTGTAACCCCAATACCCAATAGTGGAATCATATCCCTATCTTGCCATGATTAAGATTGAAATTGGCATGCTAGATTTAATTTGATTAATTGCTATCCATGCTTTATGAATTAGATCTAGATTTTATGTGTTTTGTTTTTGTGAAAAACAAGTATATGAGATATGTCATTGTCATGATTTATGATGGATTAATATGATTAATTTATCACATAGGTTATTGATCTGTTTAATATGATTAAAGTGGATATGTAAATTCTCAAAATTGGATCAAAGTGTTTGTATGAAATTTTGTGAAGTCCTATATTCATGATTATGTACACATAAGTTTCATGTTACAACCATGCGATATTTTTTACCATGTGAAATCTTTCTAAATATTTAAGTCTTATGACATTCCTTGATTAGAACACTTGTGAAATTTTAGGGTATTTTGATGTAGTTTTGTCTCAGTTGGGTGCATCATTATATCTTAATTTGTGATCAAGATGAGATAATGGTTGATATAGTTTTGACTCAGTTAGGTGCATCGTTCCATGTCTCATACGTTTGAAAAAGGTTTTGACTTAATTGGTGCTTTCAAATGAGATTTGACCCAAGGCATAGATGAGATTTAAAACATGTTTTTGACATATGATGTCTAAGGAAATCTCATAAAGATCTAAGAGTCATATAGAGATATGATTGATGTTTCTACCTAAATAGCTTGATTCTGGGCATTGACTCAGTTAAATCAAAATCAAGTGAAATATGGATCTTAGCCTACTATGGTTATATGATACATGTTTGTATTTGAAGGTGTATAATTCAGTGGGAGTATTTATGAAATACATTATTTGCTCTTAGATGATAAATGTGTTGATACTTATATGTTTCATTGTTTGCATATTTTATTGTAGTAATGGCAACTCACTATAATCAGCCCCTGTCACTGCGATCCATCCTTGAGAAGGACAAGTTCGAAGAGAACAGTACAAACTATTCTGATTGGATCAGAAGCCTAAGAATTATTAAGGCAAAAGAAGAAAATGTACGTTCTTGACGAACCCGTTCCACCTCCACCTGCTGCCAATGCTTCAAGGGCAGATAAGGATCCTCACAAGAAACATGTTGATGATTCTAATGATGTGACATGCCTTATGCTTGCCACCATGTCTAAGTCCCTTCAGAAGGACCTTGAGCACATGGAAGCTGCTTTTGATCTAGCGGAGCGCTTAAAGGAAATGTTCCAAGTGCAAGCAAGACAAGAGAGGTATGATGTGGTTAAAGCCCTAACTGCATGCAAGATGCAAGAGGGGCAGTCGGTTGGTGCTTATGTCCTTAAGATGAAGGGTCACATTGAGTGTCTCAAAAGGCTTGGAAATCCGATGAGTTTGGAACTCGCCACTAATTTGATGTTGAATTCATTGCCTGAAAGTTATGGTCATTTTATAATGCACTATCACATGAGTGACATGGATAAGAATCTCACGGAATTGCATGCGAAGAACATCAAGAAGCCCAGAACGACAAACGTGTTAATGGTTAATAAAGGAAAAGGGTTCAAGAAAGATGGCAAAGGTAAAGCAAGTGTTGCTAAACCTAAGGCAAAAGTTGCCTTTGCCGGAGAGGCTCCTAAAGTGTCTCAAAAGGATGCGGTTTGCTACCATTGTCAAGAGGTTGGTCATTGGAAGCGAAACTGCAAGGCTTACAAGGAAGGCCTAAAGGCGAAGAAGGGCAATACGATTGCTTATGATTCAGGTATCTATATGATAGATATTTTCCTGTCTATTTATAGTTCATGGGTATTAGATACCGGATGTGGATCTCACATTTGTTTAAATGTACAGGGACTAAGGAATAGGATGCTGCCCAAACAAGGTGAAGTTGACCTATGTTTGGGGAATGGAGCAAGAGTTGCTGCATTAGTCATAGGGACCTATGTTTGGGGAATGGAGCAAGAGTTGCTGCATTAGTCATAGGGACATATGATGTAACTTTACCTAGTGGCTTAGTACTTGTTTTGAACAATTGTTATTATGTTTCGGATTTGAGTAGGAATATTATTTCAGTTTCTTATTTGGATAATGAAGGGTATAATTTTCTTATTGTGAATAAGAAGTTTTATATTTATTTAAATGATATGCTTTATGGTATTGTAAGTTCATTTAATGGCCTCTATGTTCTTGATGTTGATGAGAAAGAAAATAATGTTGAAAATATTTATCATGTGGACAAGAAGTCTAAACCGAATGACGTGAATAACAAGTTCATGTGGCATTGCCGGCTTGGTCATATAAACGTGAAACGCATCTCTAAACTCCATAAGGATGGTATGTTAGACTCACATGATTATGAATCATATGAGATATGCGAATCTTGTTTATTGGATAAAATGACCAAACCACCCTACACTAAGAGTAGTCAAAGGGCTAGTGAATTATTGGGCCTAATACATACCGATGTATGTGGACCAATGATCAACATTGCTAAGGGAGGATTTCGGTATCTCATAATATTCACTGATGACTTTTCTAGATATGGCTATGTCTATCTAATGAAGTCCAAAAGTGAATCATTTGAGATGTTTAGAACATTTCAAAATGAAGTACAAAATCAACTTGGCAAAACTATTAAAGCACTTCGATCCGATCATGGTGGAGAATATTTGAGCCAAGAGTTTGACAATCATCTCAAAAACTGTGGAATTGTTTCAGAGTTGACTCCACCCGGAATGCCACAATGGAATGGTGTTTTCGAGAGGAGGAATAGAACCCTATTAGATATGGTTTGTTCGATGATTAGTCAAGTTGACCTTCCTATTTCCTTTTGGGGACATGCATTAGAGACTGCTGCGTTCACACTGAACAGAGTCCTTACTAAATCGGCTCCTAAGACCCCACATGAGATGTGGCATGGAAGAAAACCTATTTTGTCTTTCATGAAGATTTGGGGTTGCGAAGCTTATGTGAAGAGACTTGTCTCCGATAAGTTAGCACCTAAATCTGACAAGGTTATTTTCCTTGGTTATCCTAAGGAAACCAAGGGTATTACTTTTACAACCTCAATGAGAACAAAGTGTTTGTTGATCAATATGGTACCTTCCTTGAGAAATAGTTTCTCAATAAAGGAACTAGTGGGAGTAAAGTTGATCTTGAAGAAATTCAAGAACCAGAAAATAACATGGAACCGATAGTAGAGACTAAACCAAGTCCATAAGAAGTTGTGGAACCGGTTCAAGATCCACAAGTCCATCGTAGATCGGATAGGTTATGATCTGCACCCGAGAGATATGGATTTCTCGTGTCAGAAAGTAATGAAGTGGAAGTCATTGAGAATGACAATAAATATGTTAATTATCATTTATTTCAAACAAATATATGGAAGTGTAGGGAATTGACTACGGTTATTTCCAGCGTCAAGAAAAAAAGTGTCAACTACGTTTTCTTTTATTTAGTCCTTTTAGCCTTTATAGAAAATACTCGATGTGATGCTATGAATGCGTAGGGCTACTTGTGTTACATTGTACCTCTACGTGGTTACCTATTCATGGTTATTGGTTCATAGTGCGTGAAATACATGTTGCACTATTTCATTGGTTTTAACATGAGCATTACTACCATGGTGTTGGATTGTTGTTATTCAATAGTGTCTAAATATATGTTGCACTATTGTGATGATTTAACATGAGTAATATTGCCATGTTATGTATTGATATCCCAAAGTGTGAATTTATTTTTAAGCATCTATTATGTGCTTGAATGTGTTTATATCAGCTGATCAATGGTGGTATAATGGAATACGGTCACTTATGAGAAATTGTTCCACAAGGTGATCAGATTACATTATACATGTGACTATCCCCCTCTGTGACCACAAACTGGGGCTTACTTCCTCTGTATCGAGCCAAAAGCCTTACAGATAGCAGGGTTCTTATATGTTTCTCTTCATTACGAGTCTTATAAGGCATAAATATGCCTAAGCAGTTCATAAATGAGTGGAGTTTTACTCCCGACGTTGTACGACTTATTGTTCAGATGGGAAAGGTAAAATGAGGTAACGTAATGTGTTTACCATTTTACCAATGTGATTATGAGCAACCTGTTTATGTGTTGCATATTATATGGCATATTGTTGCATCCATAATATCTTATTGAGATTTATTCCCACCCCTTCTCCCTTTATTGTTTTAGATTTCGCTGAGACAGGAGAACCGAACCGGTGAGGCCAGAAAGGAGTTTGGACATCTTTTTGGGTTGTCAGGGTATGTATGGTTTGGGAGTTGGGAGTAGTGGGAAGGTTATTCTTTTTTGGAGGAGATTTGTAAATAAAACTTTTATAAAACAGTTTCAGTTGTGTTGTGTTGTAATTAAACATGGGAGTGGTTTTCTTTCAAAGTTGGCTTTTATAAGCCTTTACATTTGTAGTTGGTTGTAATTAAAACATATTGAATTTTCAAACATGGTTTATATACCACCTCCAGGTGGAAAGGTTAGGTTGACTTGTTAATGGTTGTTATACTTTCAAGTTAATTAAACAAGTATAAGTGTTTTTATTTATGGAGGAGGTTTGGGACCCTCCAGCTCGGGGCACGAGTCTATAGGTCCCGGAGTTGGGGAGGCCCTACAGTTGGTATCAGCGCATTGGTTAGAAGTCAAGGATAGATGTCTAGTTTAAGGGGGAGTGTGTGATATCTGACGACGAGTGTTTAATGCAGGGATTGGTGTAATGGATGGAACTGGTGATGACCAGCAAAGGGATTAAGGAAATATGGGTGATATGGGAGCCGGGGGAAACCAGAATGCAGAAATGATGATTATGTTCAGGGTTTTCCTTCAAAATATGGCAGCTCAGGGTCAGGCTCAACAGCAACCTGAGGGAAGACAAGCACATGGGTTAGAAAAGTTCTTCAAAATGGCTCCACCAAGTTACAATGGGGATCCAGATCTAGTGAAAGCAGAAAGATGGTTGGAAGTTATGAACAAAATTTTTGTGGCAATGGAAAGTCCTGATGAGAAGAAAGTTAGATGTGTTGTATTTAAACTGGAAGGTCATGTACAGCACTGGTGGTAGATACTTAAGGAGTGTTGGGAGCGGGACCACATGCCCCAAACATGGGACAATTTCACCAGGAGATTTAAAGAACATTTTATTCAATTGATTACCGAAGACAAGAAAGAGGTTGAATTCTTGAGGCTCGAGCAAGGGACAATGACAGTGGCCCAGTATTCAGCGAAGTTTACAGAGTTAGCAAGGTATTTTCCACATTTGGTACCAGAAGAGGAGAGGAGAGTCTACAGGTTTGTGAAGGGATTGAGATTAGAGTTTCGAAAGCAGTTGTTGACGCATGATTTCCCCAGCTATCAGGCAGTAGTAAACATGGCTTATAGAATTGAAAATGATATTGAAGAACATCGGGGCAGACCTGAAGGTAGTGGAATCAAGGCTAAGTTTCCAGGCCAATGTTTAGGACATAAAAGGGGTCAGCCGAAGCCTTCACCTCTTGGAGTGGCTAGAGGAGGAATTGTTACAGTTTCAACTCGTCCTGTATCCAGCTAGTTTGGGACTATTTGCAACTTTTGTAAGAAGGTGGGATATTCTTAAGACAAATGTTGGAGCAAACAAGGGATATGTATGAATTGTGGAGAAATGGGGCACTTCAGAAAAGATTGTCCTAGATTTCAGCGGGGTCAAGCTGTGGGTGGCAGACAGCAGGGTGGCCAGCCAAGAGGTGGTGTGAAAAGGGATGTTGAGGGGAATCCTAAGGAGAGAGTGCAAGGTAGAGTGTTTACCTTGGGTCGAGGCAAGGTAGATCCCACCGCGGTCATTAGAGGTATAGTACCTATCTCAGGTGTCAGGGCTCGTATTCTTATAGACCCTAGGTCATCCCATTCTTATGTGGCATCTCATTTTGCATTCATTTTGCACAAATTGCCTAAGTTGTTGCCTTATGTGCTAGAGGTCTCTACTCCTGTGGGAGAGTGCCTCGAATCCTCTTTGATTTATCATGATTGTAAGGTGATCATATGTGGGCATGTATTGCCAGTGGATTTGGTAGAGTTACCAATCCGAGATTTTTATATCATTCTCGGCATGGATTGGTTAAGTAATTGTCATGCCTTAGTAGATTGTCCCAAGAAGTGAGTCTCTTTTTCTATGCCTTATGTGCCTATGTTTATATGTGATGCAGATAAGTCTTTATTTGGCATTCATGTTATATCTGCATTAAAGGCTAGAAAATTGTTATCTAAAGGGTGTGAGGGGTACTTGGCGTATGTGGTAGACTATAGTAAGAAGTCTCCTGAACTATCTCATGCCCCAGTTGTGAATGAGTTTATTGATGTATTCTCAACTGAGTATTCTATGCCTCCGGATAGAGAGGTAGAGTTCTGTATTGACTTATTGCCAGGCACTTCACCAATTTCCAAAGCACCTTATAGAATGGTTCCAGCTGAGTTGGGAAATTGGTAACAAGTAGAGACGGGGGGATTGCTTTTCTTCACACGGCTAAAGTCAGCGTAGCTACTTGAAGTGCTAAGCGGTTTAGGAAAGATGATGAGGTAGCACGACTTATACGAACAAGAGGAAAAGTACCCCGCATAGGCACGAAACTAAGATTTCTGGCTAAGCAAGTGGGGCTTCTTAGTGAAAGGTGGAACTCGACCTGGGAAGAGGGCTAGTCGACGAAGATAATCCGCTTGAGTACGTAGAGACGTCCTCTTTGCTGCTTGACTCGCGGAAAGTTCCTCATTGGCCAAGGACCGAGAAAAGAGATTCTCTACCAATTCGTAAGTAGGTTCCTTCGCGGCGGGATAGGAAGTACGGAAAGAATTGAAAATTCAGTTGCAAGAATTGTTAGACAGGGTTTCATTCGTCCAAATGTTTCACCCTGGGGAGCACCAGTTTTGTTTGTCAGGAAGAAGGATGGTACGTTGAGGTTATGTATTAATTATAGACTGTTGAATCAAGCTACTATCATAAACAAATATCCTCTTCCGCATATTGATGACTTTTTTTATCAACTTCAAGGTTCCGTTATTTATTCCAAGCTTGACTTGCGTAGCGGATACCATCAGTTGAAAATCAGATCAGATGATATTTCTAAGACAACCTCCAGAACAAGGTATGGTCATTATGAATTTATTGTTATGCCTTTTGGATTGACCAATGCACCGGCAGTATTTATGGACATGATGAATAGAATTTTCAAGCCCTATCTTGACAATTTTGTTGTAGTATTTATTGATGATATTATGGTATATTCCAAATCCCGGGAAGAACATGAGAAGCATTTGAGAATTGTTTTATATGTGCTTCATGAGAAACAATTATTTGCAAAGTTCAGCAAATGTAAGTTTTGGCTTGAACAGATTTCTTTCCTGGGTCATGTGGTATCAAGTACGGGTATTGTCGTAGATCCTACGAAGATTGAGGCCGTAGTCAACTGGAAACAACCTTCTATAGTGACTGACGTTCGTAGTTTCCTTGGTTTAGCGAGGTATTATAGAAAGATTTATAGAGGGATTTTCGAGAATTGCAACTCTGTTGACCAGATTGACTTGGAAGGATATACCATTTGTATGGAATGCTAAGTGTGAAGCTGGCTTTACTGAGTTGAAAAAGAGATTGACTTCAACTCCGATTCTTACCCTTCCAGATGAATGCGAGAATTTTGTTATTTTCAGTGATGCCTCTAAAGAAGGATTGGGTTGTGTTCTTATGCAAAATGGGAAAGTGATTGCTTATGCTTAGAGGAAGTTATCACCAGTGGAGCAGAACTATCCTACTCACGACATGGAGTTGGCTGCTATTGGCTTTGCATTGCATAAGTGGAAGCACTATTTATATGGAGCAAAATTTGAGATATTCATTGATCACAGGAGCCTGAAATACTTGTTAACCCAGAAAGAGTTGAACAACAGGCAGAGGCATTGGTTAGAGTTGCTGAAGGACTATGATTGTGTCATTTCCTATCATCCAGGGAAGGCTAATGTAGTAGCTGATGCGATTAGCCGCAAGGCTCATTTATCATCCTTGGGGTCCCGTGAATCGAGAAGGGAGATGCTATTTGCGAATGTCAGAGCCATTCCTACTCTATATGATGATCTTAGGGAAGCTCAGCAAAGTGACATTGAATTGAAGAAAATTTTAGAGAAATTAAATTGCAAGATGGAAAGATAGGGGAGTTTGTGTTGAACAAAGATGGGATTTTAACATTCTGAGGCAGAATCTGCGTACCTTCTTCACCAGAGATTAAAAATCAAGTGTTAGAGGAAGGCCACAAGTCCAGATTTGCTATTCATCCTGGAAGCACGAAGATGTATCAGGACTTAAAGAGAGGGTATTAGTGGCATGGAATGAAAAAGGAAATTGCGGAATTTGTATCAAAGTGCCTGACTTGCCAACAAATCAAAGCTGAACATCAAAGGCATGCGGGATTACTTCAACCATTGGATATTACAGAATGGAAATGGGAAGGCATTTCTATGGATTTTGTGACTGGATTGCCTCCTACCTCGAAGAAGATGGATGCTATATGGATGATTGTGGATAGACTGACCAAGTCAGCACATTTTCTATCAGTTTCAACCAAGTATTCCTTAGAGAGATTGGCCCAGTTGTATTTTCGTGAGATTGTGAGACTGCATGGAGTACCTGTCAACATTGTTTCAGATAGGGATTCGAGATTCACCTCGCGGTTTTTGAGGGCTTTGCATGAAGCTTTGGGTTCCAAGTTGAGTTTTAGCACAGCGTTTCTTCCTCAGACCGATGGGCAGACTGAGAGAACCATTCAGATTCTTAAGGATAAGTTACGGGCGTGTGTGATGGATTTCCACTCATCTTGGGAAGATCATTTACCTTTAGTGGAATTTGCATATAATAACATCTAACAGTTCAGTATTGAGATGGCACCATATGAGGCATTATATGGGAGGAAATGTAGGTCTCCAATGTGTTGGGACGAGGTTGGTGAAGCTAGACTTTGGGGTCCAGATTTGGTTAGAGATTCAACTGAGAAGATTAAAGAGATTCGAGACAGATTGAAGACAGCCCAAAGTCTACAGAAAAGCTACGCCGACAATAGAAGAAGGGAGTTATCATTTCAGGTTGGTGATTTGGTGTTTTTGAAGATTTCACCAAGGACTGGGATTAAAAGGTTTGGCAACAAGGGGAAGTTGACACCTAGGTACGTTGGTTCATTTGAGGTGTTAGAGAAGGTGGGTGAGTTAGCTTATAGACTGACTCTACCTCCATCTCTTTATTCTCTCCATGATGTATTCCATGTTTCCATGTTGTGAAAGTATTGCTATGATCCTTCGCATTTTTTGAGTTCTCCTCCTGAAGATGTTCAGGCGGATATGAGTTACGTGGAGGAACCATTGAGAAATCTGGAGTGGCAGGTTCGGGAATTGTGTAACGAGAGAATTCCTGTGTTGAAAATTTTGTGGAAAAATCACACTATTGAGGAAGCTACTTGGGAACTAGAATCTGAAATGAGAGGGAAGTATCTTGGGTTGTTTGATCATTCAGGTAAGTGAATTTCAAATTCGGGATGAATTTTCTTTAAGGGGGAGTGAGTGTCACGACTCTAAACCTAGGCACCTATTTGGTCACGTGTTGAGCACGTGGGGGTGGGGTGCATTGCATCTCATTTTAGGCCTTTCATAATATTTATGCTTTTATGTGATAGTTTTAATATTTTAGATGTTAATAAGGTAATTTTAAATATATAAGGTCTAATGGAATAAATAGGAATTATTGTAGTAAAGTTATAATATTTGAGATTTTAAATGAAAGTTATAAAAAGTATTCAGGAGCTTGGATGTAAATATAAATTTAAGGTGGTTGATTGTAGGATTTAGAACATGGAGGAGCTAGGTGTAAAATGGGTTATATAAATCCTTAAAAGCTTCTCTCAGAAGCTCACTTTCTCTGTCAATTTCTTTTCTTTCTCTCTACGTACCAGAACGTTCTTTCAACCTAGGGTTATCTTCCAAAAATCACTAAAAATCAACCGTCAATCCATTCTTTGTTTTGACTTCAAATAAATGCTCAGGGAATCGAGTAGAACAATTCTAGCCGATTAGAAGTTTTCTTATTTTTGAAATATTTTGGTAAGTTATTACGATTTCTTTCAATAATTGTTCATTCCATGGTTACTGTTGAAATTATGTTATACAAATGGTTTTTGGAATTTTTAGTCAATTTATGTGGCTTTTGAAATAAAAGGAAAACTTGGTTTTTTGAATGAACATGGCAAGGTTGGTATCATGGTTGGGTTGGAAATGAGAAGATGGTATAGACATGGTATATGGCTTGGAGGGAGTATGTTTTATTGTTTGGAAACATTATGCTGATGTTTGGTGTTGGTAGGGTTGAGTTGAAGGGAAGAGCATGGGGAAAATAATATTTTCCTAACTCCTGCTGATGTTTTAAGCCTGGGCATGAATTCTGGTGTAGGGCACGACTCATGCCCTGGAGCACGAGTCGTTCCCCCTTCAATCACTCGTAGTAAGCAGTCGTGACAACTAAGGCACTCGTGCGGGGTTGGGGCACAAGTCGTGCCCAGTGCAGGTTGCAGGGCATCATTTTCAAAGTAATTAAACCCTAATATACCTAATCTATTTATAACTCCTCTTTGACTATACTTCTAGTACAACATTAGTACTTTACAATGGAGTCTTAAATGGTCCAAAATGATAAAGGGAAGGTCTTTAAATATAGTCCTGAAAATGGTTGAAAGTAATTTGGGAATCTTAACCAAAGTTGTCAAAATATGGTAATTTAATCTGGAACCTTTATAGAAGGTACTCGATGTGATGTTATGAATGCATAGGGCTACTTGTGTTACATTGTATCTCTACGTGGTTACCTATTCATGGTTATTGGTTCATAGTGCGTGAAATACATGTTGCACTACTTCATTGGTTTGAACATGAGCATTACTACCATGGTGTTGGATTGTTGTTATTCAATAGTGTTTAAATATATGTTGCACTATTGTGATGATTTAACATGAGTAATATTACCATGTTATGTATTGATATCCCAAAGTGTGGATTTATTTTCAAGTATCCATTATGTGCTTGAATGTGTTTATATCAGTTGATCAATGGGGGTATAATGGAATACAGTCACGTATTAGAAATTGTTCCATAAGGTGATCAGATTACGTTATACATATGACTATCCCCCTATGTGGCCACAAACTGGGGTTTACTTCCTCTGTATCGAGCCAAAAGTCTTACAGATAGCAGGGTTCTTATATGTTTCTCCTCATTAGGAGTCTTATAAGGCGTGAATATGCCTAAGCAGTTCACAAATGAGTGGAGTTTTACTCCCGACGTTGTACGACTTATTGTTCAGACAGGAAAGGTAAAATGAGGTAACGTAATGTGTTTACCGCTTTACCAATGTGATTATGAGCAACCTGTTTATGTGTTGTATATTATATGGCATATTGTTGCATCCATAATAGCTTATTGAGATTTATTCTCACCCCTTCTACCTTTATTGTTTTAGATTCCGCAGAGACAGGAGGACCGGACCGGTTAGGCCAGAAAGGAGTTTGGACATCTTTTTGGGTTGTCAGGGTATGTATGGTTTAGGAGTTGGGAGAAGTGGGAAGGTTATTCTTTTTGGGAGGAGATTTGTATATAAAACTTTTATAAAACAGTTTCAGTTGTGTTGTGTTGTAATTAAACATGGGAGTGGTTTTCTTTCAAAGTTGGCTTTTGTAAGCCTTTACATTTGTAGTTGGTTGTAATTAAAACAGATTAACTTTTCAAACATGGTTTATATACCACCTCCAAGTGGAGAGGTTAGGTTGATTTATTAAAGGTTGTTATACTTTCAAGTTAATTAAACAAGTAAAAGTGTTTTTATTTATGGAAGTGGTTTGGGACCCACCAGCTCGGGGCACGAGTCTATAGGTCCCGGAGTTGGGGAGACCTCACACTCAACCGCACGGTCGCCCCCTTTACCCAGCAATGCCATTCTCCCTTCTGCTCGTACTATTACCACCGAATTATCCCATGACATCACTAAACCTAACCCCAAATATGCTAACTTCTCTCTCCTCACCTCCTCCACAAGCCTTCCCACCAATACCAAACAAGCTCTATCTGTCCCACATTGGCGTAATGCCATGATGAAGAATTTCAGGCTCTCACTCGGAACAATACCTGGAAACTGGTTCCCTCTGCCACAGCTCACAACATTGTCGGATGTAAATGGGTGTTCTGCGTCAAGTACAACCCTGACGACACAATTCAGAAATACAAGGCTAGGCTTGTAGCCAAGGGATTTCATCAACAACCCGGTATTGACTACACCGAAACATTCAGTCCCGTTGTCAAACTCGCTACTGTCAGGCTCCTTCTCTCTCTTGCCACCACCAAACATTAGCCTAATCACCAACTTGATGTCAACAAAGCCTTTCTTCAAGGTACTCTCTTTGAAACTGTATTTATGACCTAACCCCTGGTTTTGAGGACTTCACCAATCCCTCCTTTGTCTATCATCTCTCTAAGGCCATCTATGGTCTTAAACAGGCCCCTCATGCTTGGTTTCAAGAACTCAAAACCTATCTCACCATATATGGCTTTCACCCCACTTTATTTGATCCCTCTCTCTTTATACTCAATAAAACTCCATCCCCAATCTATCTTTTAGTTTATGTTGACGATATCATTGTTATTGGACCATCACCATCTCTTCTTCAGTCTTTTATCATAAGCTTGTTCAATCGTTTTTCCTCTAAGCATCTCGGTCATTTATCTTACTTCTTGGGTGTTGAGAACGTCCCAAACCAAAATGGACACTTTCTCTCCCAAACAAAATACATTCATGATCTCCTCACCTGACACAACATGATAGACTGTAAAACCACTTCCCACTCCTATGGTCCTATCACCACCTCTCACTCGGTCTACCACCACTCCTGCAGTTAACCTCACATACTTTCGTGCCATTGTTGGTGGTCTTCGGTACTTGTCTTTCACTCGTCCCGACATTGCATTTTTTGTAAAAAAAAAGCTTGCTCAGTTCATGCAAAACCCCCAACCTACTCATTAGGTATCACTTAAGCGTCTACTCCGCTACCTTCATGGCACTATGCACTTGGTCTTTCAGATTTTTCCACGTCTCCACCTTCCCTTCATGTCTTCTGTGATGCGGATTGGGCTGGTGACAAAGATGATTTTGTGTCCACCTCTGGTTTCTTTGTTTATCTTGGACGTAACCCGGTCACTTGGTCCTCCCGCAAACAACGTGCCCTTTCCTGGTCTACTACCGAAGTCGAATTTCGTGCGATTGCTGACACCACTGTCGAGCTTACTTGGGTTCGGAACTTACTTACTAAGCTCGAGATCTCTCCACCATCTACACAAGTTATTTATTGTGACAACCTTAGTGCAACAACTTATTCCGCAAACCCAGTTTTCCACTCTCGGATGAAACATGTGGCTCTCTCATTCCACTTTGTTCGTGAACAAGTTCAATCCGGCTCTCTCCGTGTGCAATACATTTCTGGCAATGATCAGCTCGCTGATGTTCTGACAAAACCGCTTCCTCGTATCTGCTTCCAACAACTTATTTCCAAGCTTGATCTTCTCCACGAATCGTCCAACTTGCGGGGGCGTATTAAGAAAATATCTCCCAAGGTTTCCTAAGTTACTTGATTGATTTCTTTCTAGATTATTCTTGTATATATTCTATGGTATTTAGAATAGAAAACATAATATTGTATCTAGAATAGGACTCTATATATTTTGTACTATATAATCACATGT
Source organism: Adenophora triphylla var. japonica (assembly GCA_022495995.1). Taxonomy (NCBI): domain Eukaryota; kingdom Viridiplantae; phylum Streptophyta; class Magnoliopsida; order Asterales; family Campanulaceae; genus Adenophora; species Adenophora triphylla. The sequence goes on from JAFEMH010000897.1 coordinate 426,535, forward strand.
TATGAATAAAGAAAATGAGTTTTTCCAAACTTACATAACATAGGTTTGGACTAATAAGCATATGAGGTAAGAAACCCTACTTTGTCTATGCTTTCATGATTTTTATGAAATTTTTGGTTTGTGGTTTGAACTCATAATTGAGATAATTATGATATTGAGATGTGAAATACTATTATGATGATAGTTATTTTTTAAGAAGTGGATGAGAATGTGAATAAAGGTTTAAAATGGGATGCTTGTAGAATTGGTGTTTGTAGTACAAATATTATTAGGGCCGTTTGGTCGCCTTTTTTGTTAGCGTTGAATAGGATTATTAGTTAAATAAGTTTGATATTTAGTAGATTAAATGTAATCGGTTTAATAATCCTAACAACCTGGATAAGGAGGCTTATCACCTCTTATCCCCTTCATATTTATCCCAAAAAAGGGTTGTATAATTAATACCTAGAGTAAACGAGCCCTTAGGGACCGTTTGGTAGCCCTTCTTAGACTGGATAGGATTATTAATCCAATAAGTTTGGTGTTTGGTACATTAAATGCAACCACTGTATTATTTCTAACAACCTGGATAGTAACCTCTTATCCCCTCTTATCTCCTTTTTATTAATCCCAAAAAATTGGTGATATTATTAATCCCCTGATTAATAATTCCCTCACTATTAATACATAATACGCCTGAAATGATAATGAGCTTGTAGTGGTTAAAACGTCGAGTAATTAATGTTACACTAGTTATGTGAGTAACTCACGGAGTAATTCACTTTAGAGCCGGTCTCCTGTGAGAACATGGGATCCGTCTCATGCATGAGACGGGCCGACCCATGACCCATGGGGCATGACCCGTCACGTGGCAGCCTTTTATAGGCCAATTTTTTTTTTTTTTTATATTATTTTTTTCAGAGCAAAAGTAATAGTTACCATCTCTTAATGTAATGACTGTATACATATAAAGTAACATTGGTCATAAGTAAACGTAATACCTGTTTTAAAAAAATAAAAGCTCGTTTTTACCCATTTTTTTCAAATGTAATACAAACTATATGTATTATTTTTGAAATGTAATAACTTATGTATATGAATGTAATAGTTTATACAAATAAATGTACCACTTTGATAGATGAAATTGTAACATATTTCTATAGATAATGTAATACTTTTACATGAAAACATATAGATACCTATACATATGTGTTACAATTATGTACAAATACTATTATATATAAATAACACGTTTGTTACATTTTAGTTATAATAAGTATTACTTTTGTCAAACGAAGAAAACATAGGAAAAAACATTATTACTTTTCTGTATATATGTATTACTTTAATGTATACAAACTATTTACAAACTATTACTTTAATGTATACAAACTATTACTTTATGTTGGCTGAAGGATTGGGCCAAGGCAAATGTGGGCTGATTCCGGCAGGCGGCGGCGATTCCAGGCCAGGCGACCGCCCATATGCAAAAAGCTTGGGCGGAGGCGTGGATTGGCTTTGTTGGGCGGGTAATGGGTCAAGGATCCGACCCGTCTCATGGATGAGACGGGTCATAGTGTTCTCACCCAAGTTTTTGTCTTCACTTTATGTGTTGGACTAAAGATGAAAATTAAGTAAATAATATTTATACTCCAGAAAATTTTATTAGAAAAATAAAATTTTAACAATTTTCATTTGAATTGACGAAAAAATAGTGATGAAATATTAATTAAGACTCCTTTTCCTTATGAAAGTATGATAAATACTAAAGGAGTAACTAAAGTCCTTTTTTTTCGAAGAATAAGGAGTAATTAGAATCCTATTAAAACAAAGTTTCCTTTAACTCAATATATAAAGCCTGCCTAGTGCTATACATATCATCATAGTCCTCAGCTAAACTCTTAAAAAAAAGACATAAATAAATTCCTCCGCCGCCATGGAAACTGCAAACGCAAGTAGCAATCACGAGAAGAGAAGGTGTTCAACCATCGCCACCACAATCTTGGTTGTCGCCACTATAGTACTCTCCATCAACCTTGTTGTCTGTGGTCTTATATACATGACACCGGGCGAAAAAATAATTCAAATAAAAAAGTCTGGGGCACTGGCTTCCGCTCTGGCTCCGGCCAGTAACCAGACGGACGTTGTTGATGAAGAAGAATCAACAGATTCATTCTTCTACAAAGGATATGACGTGCCAGATCAATGGAAGAACCAGAGCGAACGTTACGTGTACGAGTGTGGGAAGCTACTGTGGCCTGTTGATGATGATGGACTGTTTCTGAATAGATCGGAACGTATAGATTTAATAAAGGAGGATTTGAGTGGTTCGGAATATGAGAAGAGGTTAGCAGAAATTATTGAGGGGTCGGCAATGCGCTGGACCTGTCATGAGCAATCTGAATGGTATTACTTTCGTGAAGGATTGAAACAATGTTGCTGAGTTATAATAGATGAATAATATCTAGTAACTAGTAGTAGGTAACCCGTGCGGAGGGAAGCTAATTTGCTAATATCATAATTTATTTTTTATAATATAAGGGCTCATTTGGTAGGCCGATAGGATTAGCCTGTGTTAATAGTGTGTTAATAGTGGGGGATTATTAATCAGGGAATTAATAACACCACCCTTTTCTTGGGGATTAATATGAAGGGGTTAGAGGGGATAAGAGTGGATAAGAAGCTTATCCTAGTTGTACCCAGGATTATTACTTTCATTGCATTTAGCCTACCAAACATCAAGATTATTGAACTAATAATCATATTCAACTCTAATCAGGCTACCAAACGACCCCTAAGTGTATTATAAATGAATCAAAACATTAACATTTCTAAAGTTAGAAAAATTGTGTTCAATTTTAATAACTTTGTTGCACATAAGTTTAATAGGAATTGCATTGTGACTAACAATGTAGCAATTTTTGCTATTTTATTTTTGATGTTCATACTTTATGTCATTTATTTTTGATGTCATAATTTATGTCAGTATGCAACATTTTTTATGGACGTTAACAAAGTGAATGAAAAAACTAACGACCTATTTCTTTTCAAATTACAACATTTTAAATACAATGTAGTGTTTTTTTTTTTTTTTTTTCTTCCCTCCTAGTTGATTAAAAAGCCCATCTTATTTTATGTTTTTTATTTTATTTTTTGGCCCAAATTTTACCCATTTACTTAGCCCATTAGATTAGTAATAATAGGGTTTTATTACTGTTTTTATTTGGCTGGTACATGAGAAGAGCCGTGAAAACAGTAGGAGAAAACAGAATTTCCGAGTGCACTATTCCTTCAGCGCAGCAGTTTTCTTTTCACGATTCCCGCTTCGTTTGTGGTCCGATCGGGGTGATTTTTTCGCCTGGTTCTTCGTAAGAGATAGAGCTTCGATCCTACTGGCTTTGATCGAGTTTATCAGATCTCTAGACAGGTGATTTTCTGGTTCGAATTTGCTGCAGATTGTGGAGTTTCTGTTGGACTGTTTTTTGCTGTTTTGGTTTAGATCAAGTTTATTGTTCTTGATCATTATTTGGGTTGTGCTCTCTTGTACCAAACCTTTATTTACGTAGTAGTGGATTTTTTGGACTTGGTCCCGGGGTTTTTACTTCTCGATTTGAGAAGGTTTTCCTCGTTAACAATTCTCGGTGTCGTTATTGCTTTTGGTTATTGTTTATTCGTTGCTTGGGTATTATTATTTCTGCGATATTAGTATTATCTGCTCCTACTAAGTTAACACAAGTAGAGAAAGTTTATTCCGCATTGTTACTTTCTCATCAAAGTGGTATCAGAGCTCTGGTTTTGTGGTTTATTGACTTGTGTTGAACGATGTAGGTTAATACTAGTAGAATGATTAATTTGAATGGTTCAAATTATCAGTTGTGGAAATCGAAGATGGAGGATCTTCTTTATGTGAAGGGATTTCACCAACCAGTTTTTTGTTCAGAAAAACCACACGGTAAAAGTGATGATGATTGGGCTTTGTTGCACCGACAAGTTTGTGGGTATATCAGACAGTGGGTAGATGATAATGTATTGAACCATGTCAGTACAGATACACATGCCCGTACTTTGTGGACTAAGCTTGAACAGTTGTATGCCCGGAAGACTGGAAATAGTAAATTGTTTTTGATGAAACAATTGATTGGTTTGAGGTACAGAGATGGGACTGCGATGACAGATCACTTGAACACTTTTCAGGAATTTATGAATCAGCTATCAGATATGGGTATAAAATTTGATGAAGAGATAAAAGGTTTATGGCTTCTTGGTACGTTACCAGATTCATGGGAGACTTTTAGAACTTCTTTGTCAAACTCTGCACCTGATGGTATTATTTCTATGGAAATCGCTAAAGGTAGTTTTCTAAATGAAGAGTTGCGAAGGAAATCGCAGGGTTCCAGTTCACAGGCAGATGCCTTAGTTGTTGAAGACAGGGGAAGAAATAGACACCGAGGTCGAACAACAAAAGAGAGGCAGGAGCAGAGATCAGTCGAAAAACAGAAGCAAGTCAAGGGGTAGATATGCAGATAAAGAGTGTGATCACTGTGGTAAGAAAGGGCATATTAAGAGGTTTTGCTTTCAGTTGAAAAAGGAGAATAGGAAGCTTAGAGACAGAGATGGTAATAAAGATGATAACAATGATGGAGATCGAGTTCTTTGCGGCCGTGAAGATTTTATTCTTGTATATGATGATGAGAGTATTAATTTCATAGGCAGTGAGGTAAGTTGGGTAATAGACAGTGGTGCTTCTATTCATGCCACCTCCCATTTAGATTTCTTTACATCCTACACACCCGGTGAGTATGGGTCTGTTAAGATGGGAAATGGTAATTTGGCAAAAAAGTGTTGGAATTGGTAATGTTTGTCTTGAAACGGAAGTTGGCATGAAACTAGTTCTCAGGGATGTGAGGCATGTTCCGGATCTTCGTCTGAATTTGTTATCTGCGGGTAGACTCGATGATGATGGTTTTTGTAATACCTTTGGTAGTGGTCAATGGAAACTTACCAGAGGTTCAATGATTGTGGCAAAAGGTAAGAAGCATTCTACCTTATATTCCATGCAGGCAAAAGTATGCAAAGACAAAAGATTAATATTGCGAGTACGAGGTTGCAGTTGAGCTTTGGCACAAGCGACTTAGCCATATGAGTGAAAAGGGAATGGAAAAATTGGCTAAAAAGAATCTTCTTTCTGGGGTGAAAAATATGCAGTTGAAGAGATGTTCTCATTGCTTAGCAGGTAAACAGAACAGAGTTTCTTTTAAGAGTCGCCCTCCTTCTAGAAAGCGTAATTTACTTGATCTTGTATACTCTGATGTGTGTGGTCCGATGAATACTAGAACACTTGGTGGTTCTCTTTATTTTGTGACTTTCATTGATGATCACTCTAGAAAGTTGCGGGTTTATACCTTAAGTACTAAAGATCAAGTGTTTGATGTGTTTAAAGAATTTCATGCTTCTGTTGAGAGAGAAACAGGGAGAAAGCTTAAATGTATCCACACAGATAATGGGGGTAAGTATTTAGGTCCGTTCCATAGATACTGCAAGCAGCAGGGTATTCGGCATCAAAAGACACCTCCGAAGACACCGCAGTTGAATGGTATAGCAGAAAGAATGAACAGGACACTAGTCGAAAGGGTCAGGTGTTTACTTTCTCATGCAGGGCTTCCAAGAACCTTTTGGGGTGAGGCTTTAAGTACAGTTGTTCATGTACTAAATAAGTCACCTTGTGTTCCACTGAATTTTGAAGTACCAGAAAAGGTTTGGACAGGTAAAGATGTATCTTATGATCATTTGCATGTTTTTGGGTGTAAGACATTTGTGCATATACCTAAAGATGAACGGTCCAAGCTTGATATGAAGACACGACAATGCATTTTTGTGGGCTATGGTTTTGATGATTTTGGCTACAAGCTTTATGATCCGATTGCAAAGAAGATTATTAGAAGCAGAGATGTAGTTTTTATGGAAGATCAGACTATAGCAGACATTGATAAAGCAGAGGTGTCACATGACAGCGGTGATTTAATTGATTGGGATCCGGTTCCTTTGGAAGCAGTACCAGAGCGGGTTGAGAATGATTTTCAGGATCATATACAGGATACAGATGAAGCTGAGACTCCTATGCAGATTGATGATCAGCAGCAGCCACAGCAGGAAGAGCAGCAACAGCCAGAGCCGCAGCCAATTGAAGTCCCACCTGCAGCTGAAGTTATTCCTCCTAGAAGGTCCAATAGAGATCGACAGCCTTCTAGCAGGTATCCTGTTACTGATTATGTGTTATTGACTGATGGGGGAGAACCTGAGTGTTATCAGGAGGCTATAGCACATGGGGACAAGGATAAATGGGAGAATGCCATGCAAGAAGAGATGAAATCTTTGCATGACAATCATACTTTTGAGCTAGTGAAGCTACCTAAGGGTAAGAGAGCACTCAAGAACAAATGGGTATACAGGTTGAAGACTGAAGAAAATAATTCGCATCCAAGGTACAAGGCAAGATTGGTTGTGAAGGGTTTCAGTCAGAAAGAGGGGATAGATTTTGGAGAGATTTTCTCACCTGTTGTGAAGATGTCATCTATTCGAGTTGTTCTTGGTTTAGCTGCTAGCATGGACTTGGAGATTGAGCAGTTGGATGTTAAGACCGCTTTTCTACATGGAGATTTAGAGGAAGAAATTTTCATGGAGCAGCCAGAGGGTTTTGAGGTAAAGGGAAAAGAAAACCTAGTCTGCAAGTTGAAGAAAAGCTTATATGGGTTGAAACAGGCTCCAAGACAATGGTACAAGAAGTTTGAGTCATTCATGGGGACGCACAAATATACCAGGACAGCTTCTGATCCTTGTGTTTTTGTCAAGAAATTTCCTGATAATGATTTCATAATTTTACTGTTATATGTTGATGACATGTTGCTTGTTGGTCATGATATCAGGAAAATTGACAAGTTGAAGAAGGAGCTTAATAAGTCTTTTGCCATGAAAGATTTGGGTCCAGCAAAACAAATTCTTGGCATGAGAATTAGCAGAGACAGAAAAGAAAAGAAGCTGTGGTTATCTCAAGAGAGGTATATTGAGAAAGTGCTTGAAAGGTTCAAGATGGATAAGGCCAAGCCCGTTGGTACTCCGCTTGCTAGTCACTTCAAGTTGAATTCAGAGCAGTGTCCCTCAAGTGATGAATAGAAATGGGAAATGGAACGGGTTCCGTATGCTTCAGCAGTTGGTAGTTTGATGTATGCAATGGTATGTACAAGGCCAGATTTAGCTCATGCAGTTGGTATTGTTAGCCGGTATCTCACTAATCCTGGTAGAGAACATTGGGCAGCAGTAAAGTGGATTTTCAAGTATCTTAGAGGCACTTCCAAGTTGTGTATTTGTTATGGAGATGGAAAGCCAGTTTTAGAAGCTTTTACAGATTCAGATATGGCTCGTGATTCAGATACAAGAAAGTCTATATCGGGGTACTTGGTCACATTTGCAGGGGGCTTGAGACCGAGCCGAGCTAAACCGTGGGGTTTAGCTCGGTTTTTTTATTTGAGTGGTTTAGCTCGGTTTGAAAAAATGCCAAACCGAGCGGTTCGGTTTAGCTTGCGGTTTGAGGGTGCCGAGCTGAGCCGAACCGAGCCGAGCTAAACCGTTTAGCTTTCAAACCGAGCTACGAGACCGAGCTACGAAACCGAGCTACGAGACCGAGCTACGAGACCGAGCTACGAAACCGAGCTATGAAGTCAAACCAAACCACCATAAACCACCTCAGACTTCTGATTGATCAAGTCCATCAGATGATTGTATTCAGCACCAGACATTGACACCTGATTCTTCTCATGTTGCACTTCACTTGTGCCTCGTGGATACATAACAACATTAGATTGAGTTGTATGTGGCTTGTACTTCAAATTCTTGGGCATTTTGGCTGGATCAGGTTTAAATCCATAAAGTTTGTACCAAGATGGAAAACCAAGCACAAAGAAGCAATTGTCCTTTTGATGTCCTGTTCCTCCACAAAAATCACACAACAGGTTAGATTTGGGAAGAAACCTTCTGTTATAATTGCCACCATTGATATTGTTGCCAGCATTTTGTCCATTATAGCCACTGCTCTTACTCTTTGCAGCAGTGTGAGCATTCCATGTGAAGAATGCAGTAGTATTATCCTGCATATTTATGGCTTGTTGTATTGGAGAACATTCCCTCAATTTCTCATCTTGAAGTAACAAGGACAACATTACACTTATGCTTGGCAATGGAGATTTAGTCAATATAGTGCTTCTTATACCAGAAATGATTCATCCAGACCAATAAGAAACTGTGTCACCTTCTGCAAATTAGTGTATTCCTCTAATATCTGTGCTACTCCACAAGTACAGTCACAACTGCAGTGAGGCAAGTTATTGATCTCTTCAAATTCATCCCAAACAATCCTGCATTTGTTTTGGGATCTATGCTTATGACAAAATGTAATTGTAAATTTGTTTGGTTGATTCAAACCGCGGTTCAAACCGAGCTAAACCGAGCTAAACCGATTTAGCTCAGCTCGGTTCGATTTTTTTTTTAGCTCAGCTCGGTTTGGAATTTTTCCAAACCGATACTAGCGGTTTGGCTCCTAAATTTGTCCAAACCGAGCTAAACCGAACCATTTACACCCCTAGTTAGATGTTAAGACCGCTTTTCTACATGGAGATTTAGAGGAAGAAATTTTCATGGAGCAGCCAGAGGGTTTTGAGGTAAAGGGAAAAGAAAACCTAGTCTGCAAGTTGAAGAAAAGCTTATATGGGTTGAAACAGGCTCCAAGACAATGGTACAAGAAGTTTGAGTCATTCATGGGGACGCACAAATATACCAGGACAGCTTCTGATCCTTGTGTTTTTGTCAAGAAATTTCCTGATAATGATTTCATAATTTTACTGTTATATGTTGATGACATGTTGCTTGTTGGTCATGATATCAGGAAAATTGACAAGTTGAAGAAGGAGCTTAATAAGTCTTTTGCCATGAAAGATTTGGGTCCAGCAAAACAAATTCTTGGCATGAGAATTAGCAGAGACAGAAAAGAAAAGAAGCTGTGGTTATCTCAAGAGAGGTATATTGAGAAAGTGCTTGAAAGGTTCAAGATGGATAAGGCCAAGCCCGTTGGTACTCCGCTTGCTAGTCACTTCAAGTTGAATTCAGAGCAGTGTCCCTCAAGTGATGAACAGAAACGGGAAATGGAACGGGTTCCGTATGCTTCAGCAGTTGGTAGTTTGATGTATGCAATGGTATGTACAAGGCCAGATTTAGCTCATGCAGTTGGTATTGTTAGCCGGTATCTCACTAATCCTGGTAGAGAACATTGGGCAGCAGTAAAGTGGATTTTCAGGTATCTTAGAGGCACTTCCAAGTTGTGTATTTGTTATGGAGATGGAAAGCCAGTTTTAGAAGCTTTTACAGATTCAGATATGGCTCGTGATTCAGATACAAGAAAGTCTATATCGGGGTACTTGGTCACATTTGCAGGGGGAGCAGTGGCATGGCAGTCAAGGTTGCAGAAGTGTGTTTCACTATCTACCACGGAAGCAGAGTTCATTGCATCAACGGAAGCTTCGAAAGAGATGTTGTGGATGAAGCGGTTTACTCAAGAAATTGGGTGTATGCAAGAGAGGTATGTGGTATTCTGTGATAGTCAGAGTGCTATTCACCTTGCAAAGAACTCGAGTTTTCATTCCAAGTCGAAGCATATTGATGTTCGTTATCATTGGATTCGTGATGCATTGGAATCCAAGTTGCTTCACTTCGAGAAGGTGCACACTGATTGGAACGGTTCAGACATGATGACAAAGAGTTTGCCAAAGAAGAAGCATGATACCTGCTGCGAGATCGTAGGTATGATGGGATTCTCGACATAATCAACATTGTCGGGAGGGGGAGTTTGTTGGGTTTTTTTTTTTTCTTCCCTCCTAGTTGATTAAAAAGCCCATCTTATTTTATGTTTTTTATTTTATTTTTTGGCCCAAATTTTACCCATTTACTTAGCCCATTAGATTAGTAATAATAGGGTTTTATTACTGTTTTTATTTGGCAGGTACATGAGAAGAGCCGTGAAAACAGTAGGAGAAAACAGAATTTCCGAGTGCACTATTCCTTCAGCGCAGCAGTTTTCTTTTCACGATTCCTGCTTCGTTTGTGGTCCGATCGGGGTGATTTTTTCGCCTGGTTCTTCGTAAGAGATAGAGCTTCGATTCTACTGGCTTTGATCGAGTTTATCAGATCTCTAGACAGGTGATTTTCTGGTTCGAATTTGCTACAGATTGTGGAGTTTCTGTTGGACTATTTTTTGCTGTTTTGGTTTAGATCAAGTTTATTGTTCTTGATCATTATTTGGGTTGTGCTCTCTTGTACCGAACCTTTATTTACGTAGTAGTGGATTTTCTGGACTTGGTCCCGGGGTTTTTACTTCTCGATTTGAGAAGGTTTTCCTCGTTAACAATTCTCGGTGTCGTTATTGCTTTTGGTCATTGTTTATTCGTTGCTTGGGTATTATTATTTCTGCGATATTAGTATTATCTGCTCCTACTAAGTTAATACAAGTAGCTAAAGTTTATTCCGCATTGTTACTTTCTCATCATGTAGGGGGTTCCAACCCTTAACCTTCCCGAGAAAAGTACGTCTTTAAGCTAAATGCTCATTGGCATTATTAATGACCTACTTTGATATATATATATATATATATATATATATATAGTAACTATTATGATTAACTAATATTATTAATAGTAATAGTTAACATATATTGTAACTATAATATTATTACTTAACCTATATAGTAAATTAATAATATTTATAATAATAGTTAGCATATATAGTAACTATTATAGTTAACTAATAATATTAATAGTAATAGTTAACATATATAGTAAGTATTATAGTTAACTAATACTATTAATAGTAATAGTTAACTTATATAGTAACTATTATAGTAAACTAATACAATTAATAGTAATAGTTAACATATATAGTAACTATTATAGTTAACTAATACTATTAATAGTAATAGTTAACATTTATAGTAACTATTATAGTTAACTAATACAATTAATAGTAATAGTTAACATATATAGTAACTATTATAGTTAACTAATACTATTAATAGTAATAGTTAACTTATATAGTAACTATTATAGTTAACTAATACAATCATATATAATAAATATATCAAAACTATTTAGAGGTTTCAGAAAAGGTCACGTCAAAGGCCACGTCTGCAATTTAATTTCCAACTCATTATTCATATATAATTAATAAACTTATTTTGCAACCCTAGATTATTTTGCAACCCTAGCAAGAGAAAGGCGGCATATAGATTTTTAAATAGAGAACAGCTGTGAGATAGGGGGAGTCGCATAGAGAGAGAGAATCAGTAAGAGAGAGAGAGAGCGCACGGCAGTGAGAAAAAAAAAAGAAAGAAGGAGGAAGAAAGCTCGATTGTTGTAGTTCAAGATTCAATATGGTGGCCTGAAAAGAGACAACAAAGACGATGAATTTTCACCGGAGGACAAAGTTTTAGAGCGAAATCTCAACGGAAGTACACATGAAGATATTCAAATTCCCATTGCCGAGGTACTAAACAAACTTTATTTCATTTAAGGAACTGATTATTGTAATTATTTGAATTCTGCGCTCGTGATTAAATTTTCTTTAATTTGGATTAGGTGGGGATGACGATACTTTGGGACATGGCCATGGCCGGATACGAGTTGAGTTACAAGGAAGAATTTGTGTCGGACGACGATTGTTCGTACAAGGTGTTGCTTCGAAAGGGAAAGAAGATGGGAAAGAGTGTGACAAATTCATTTCACATAACAGAACCAGGGAAAATAGTGATAACATTTGAGAATGGTACACACAGGAAGAATAGAGTTTTCTATAGGTATAAAATTAAACCAACTGTACCTATGTACATCTTCTTGAAGTAATTTCAACTTTTAGCTCTTTTTAGGCTGAATTTGATTCCCTTAATTACTTCGTTCTTCTTTTGGAAGTGTGTTTATTGTCGAAAAATCAAGAACTGAAACAAATTATGAGATTAATTATTAAAATTATTTTATTTAAGTAGGATTAGAGTACTCTGTAATTATCTTCCCATTTAAGCATGAATGTATAGTGATAAGTAAACGAAGAGAAGTTAGCTTGTATTATGGCTAATGGCTTCCTTTCTCTAGCTTTCTCATCCTTTTCCATGGCTGCATGGCAGAATTTTTTTTCAAAAAATAGCTTTTTAAAAATTTATATACCAAAATAACATTTACAAAAACTTCCGAAATAATGTAATCCGAAATTATCAATTCCGAAATTCAATTTTTTTATTTTTTTTTTAAAACCGGTTAAAGGGAGCGATCGCCCTATCAGTTGGGGCGACCGCACCATATGGTATCCAGAATTATCAATTCCGGAATCCCTTTTATTTCTTTTTTTATTTAACTCTTCTCTTCTCTTCTCTTCTCTTCTTTCTTTCTATATATATATATATATATATTGTGAGGACCCCGACCCGGAACCTACACGTGTCCCGAGCTGGAGCGTCCTCAAACTAACCCAAATCTCCTAATACTTTAAAAACTTTGATTTAACTTCCAAACATAAACACAACCATTTCAAAATAATTCTACTCCTTCCATATTGGAGGAAAAGTTGACCAACCATGAAAATAATAAACTGTTTTAGTTACAAAAGATATCGAATATAATATGGAATTAAAGTTTATGAATACCACCCTTTAAAAGAATTATGCTAACAAACACTTTCTACCCAATCTAAACATAACCCGACAATTCCCAAAATACCACTTCTAACTCCTTTCCGCCCTTACTCGGTCGGTCCACCTGTCTCGGGATCTAAAACAGTAAAGGGAGAGGGGTGAGAATAAATCTCAATGAGCTATTATGAATGCAGCAAGATGTCATACAAGATGCAACACGTAGCACGGTAACACTTAACACATTATGAAAGCGGTAAACACCTTATGTTACCTCATTTTACCTTTCCCGTCTGAACAATAAGTCGTACAACGTGGGAGTAAAACTCCACTCTTTGGTGAATTGCCTCCAAAGACATTCACCTCTTATAGGACTCGTACCCCAGAGATCCATATAAGAAAGGATACCTATTTTAGAGTATCCAATAATAATATCGTCCCTCCGTACAACAATCGCAACAGTGCAGTAAAGGCTTCTTCATGCTCAATACAATCGTTAAGCACCCGCTCACCCGTGGCCACGAGGGGGAAGGGTCACCGGTATGATGTACCTTCAATCACTTATAGAACAAATCCATAATTGATTGAATTCCATCATACCCACCCGAACATAAACACGTTCAAGCACATAATAGATACTTGAAATAAATCCACAAAACGGGATAATAATATAACAACATGGTAATGTATACTCATGCCAATCAATACCATAATGCAACATTTAAGTAATACACTATGCATAATACCCTTAACGAGTATACATTCAAGTAAGGTATCCATATAACCACATAATCCACGCCGGGATACAATATAACAATACCAAATAATCCACAAAGGGGATAAACAATATAGCCACATGGTAAAATATACTCATGTTCAACCAATATCATAGTACAACATTTAATTAACACACTATGCACAATATAAACAATGTATATGAACTCAAGTAAGGCAAGGAAGTATCATCAATCCATCCTACAAGGTCATTGTACACTAATACATAGCCTCTATGAAGGTTCAAGTTCCACTTACTAGGTAGGGGTCACAATCTATAAAGGATCAAACAAGATTGCTAAACAATTTCTGGTTTAAATTTAAAAATCAGGGATTCTGGGGTCTTGGGCGACCGCCCAAAGCATCTTGGGCGACCGCCCAAGAGAAGATTGCAAAACATACCCTTTTCTGGACACATGGGCGGCCGCTCATGCCCCTTGGGCGACCGCCCAAGTGCCCACCAAGACTTCTTAATTTCAACCCTCTTCCATTTTGCTCCAATTCCTTGCCTTTATTCTCTACCCTAAAATCAAGAACACCAAGAGGGATTTCTCATCTTAACAAAATGCATCCTAAATCATGTAAACCCAAGATAAGGTAACCTTAGATTATTTACTCCTAATTTTCCCACCCATTTCATTTCCTCTAAATCATCTTACATGAACATTGACTTCCTTCTACTTCATTCTATAATCATACAACTTCTATAAGGTTTCCCCAAGCATGAACAAATATCACATGAACAAGAACAATATCAAAGAGATTATGAACATTTATAAGAAGGGAAATCATAACAACTCATTTACTAAGCCATGTAACCCAAAATGATTAAATCTTATATCATTTACCCTTTGAATCACTATCCATTTCACTATCACTTTCCAAGTATAAATTTCTTAATTTAGTTAACCCAAATAACATAAACCTAGATTATTCTCACAAGATTTCCAACCCCTTCACTAATACATTTCAAGTTAATTCCTTTAACTAACTTCACCCATTTCTTACAATCAAATCAACCTCTAAGAACCATAACATCCTTCCATGTCATTTATCACATTCTCAAGTCCCAAAAGTGGTCTAAAGCCATAAACAACCATTATCATCACAAGAACAACATTAGCTAATTCATAAGCATTCATAGAAGGGAAGGGTCATAATAACTCACCTTGGAATAGGAGATGGATTATGGATTTCTTTGAGCTTGATGAACTCCTCTTGGTCTCCCGATTACAAAAGTGCTCTCGGATCTAAAAATGGTGAAGATTTGAACTTGGAAGGAGCTTGAGAAGAGGTGTTCTCAAATGGGTTTCCATGGATGGAAGGTTGAGAGAGAAAGTGAAGAGGAAGAAGAAGAAGAAGAAAGGTGGAGTATATAAATGGGTAAAGAGAGGGGGGGGCCGGTCCAAGGAGGGAGTGTGAGGGGAAATTAAGGATAAGGGTATGGTCCCCCCATACCCAAATATCTAGGCTTTCAACATTTATTTCTTTCCCCCTACACAAACTAAAGCCTAACTACCCCCATTTTATTATTGTCAAATTATTATATTCTCTCCATAGACTTTATTTGATTTTCTCAATTATCCCATCCTAATATAAGTAATCTAAAATATAAAATGATCACATAATATTAACGATAATATTAAAAGCACACAATATGATGTTAAATTAGTGCCTAGGGTTAGGGTCGTTACACTCACTCCCCCTTAAAGAAAATTCGTCCCGAATTTGACTGTCACTTACCTAACTGATCAACCCGCATCGGTTACATGTATACCTCAAACTTCAATTCCCAATTAGTCTCTTCAATGTTGTGATTCTTCCTCAGGATTCTAATTCCATTAATGACACGATATTACAACTTAATCTTCCAATAATACCTTCCCATCACTAACCCGAATTTTCACAACCTCGATAACTATATAATTGAATGAAAGTATTACAACTCATATAACCAGATACATTAAAATATTACATTTAAAACCTTAAATACTCTATAAGCTGCTCCCAGCCCGTCTATGAGTCACATCACCAACCTTTTCTAAGACTCCACATGATTTACCACTTTGGCGCCAATCTACCTTAGGCCTTGCTTCTCTAACCTCACACCAACAATTTAGAGATCGATATTTTCTTCCCGAACAACGCCTTATACAGTTTTATCTCAACGCTAGAATGATAACTGCTATTATACGCACCCAACCATTGGTAACCATACGACCTATCGACTACTAAAATCCATTGTACATGCCCGTAGCATATTTTCAACAATAAGTAATGATTCCTCAATTTTTCACGAAGTTAAACTTAATAGTATTCCTACCTTTCAAAAGGATCTTCCACATGATGTCTATCCAATCCCTCTAATACTATGGGGTTTATACAACCAAACTATCTCCTAACATATATGAGGACTTTATCAATAAATATCTCATGACATAAACATTAAATAACTGCTCATGAAATAATAAATATGAACATGCTAATAAGATCATGATTTCTATAAACGGGACACTGGTCGACTATATAACACAATTCAATGTTCCACTTATTTTCAGGTCCAGAGACAGATCAATATTCAAATCAAATGGTTGGCCGCCCACAACGGAGCCGTTCCAACTCCAAAACAAAAACCGAGTCTATTGCGACCGACACAATAACAACCCCACATTTATCAAATCATTTCTCTGATCAAAACTTGAATACAGTTAATCATTCTAGGGAAACTAAGTTGCCTTTCCACTAGCTTCTGCACAATTTACATCTTTAGGATACCAAGTCTTTCTGAAATTCACAACATCTTTCAAAATTCCAAAGGATAGATAAAAAGAGATCCAGTGAGAATCGAATGGTTTATTTATTTAAAACTGTCCCATACCAATTTTAATTAACTAAACCACTCAAAATCTTTAAGAAATCTTTAAAATTTTGATACGTTAACAAAATAACTCGAGTGATCTAATTATCTACAACCGTCCCATACCAGTGGTAGATAATTAAATTACTCACAGATTTTAATGCACACCAAAGACTGTTCATTGACCTTATTAAATCATACTATCCCCGAGGGGCACAAATACTCACACAGATGTCCAATATAAAATCCCAAGTTCTAAAACACATTTAAAACAATTTTTAACATGATATTCTTGTTCAACCTCTATTTATAGTATAGCCACCACTCATAATATTTATACTTAGTTAAATTCTTTATAAGAAAACAAAATCTTGCAATACTAATACTATCCCGATAAATAACACTAAAACAATCATTAAGATTATAAACTAGGTAAATCATCCTCAAATTGCGATTACACCTTAATAGTACTGTAACTAACTTACCTCTCGATAACCATCAACAACTCAAAATTCACATAACGCCCATACCTACCAAACATCACACTAATTCCTCATATGAGTCACGCAACTAAGTCGACCTATAGGGTGAAATCATCCTAAAGTATTCTTTCTCCCAATAAGATTCATCCTCATTTTATTTCCTCAACTAATGATAATCGTCTCTCAAAACAACCCAGATACATATATTATCAATTTCTGAAGTTGATCCTATAAGTCACCGATACTACATCTATTATACTTCTTCACATTTACCCTATTTACTTCTCCATAACCAATACACAACCCCAGACCAAAACGGTCATACTAGATACAAATGTTGTCTTAAGTATATCCTTACAACAAATATTCACCGCAATTGTAACACTCAAAAAAAAATTCAACTAATAACCATTTGGCATCCTACAAATTTCTACAACCAGTCATGCAAATTATCAACAAGTGATAACGAATACTTATTGCTTACAGTTACCAATTTGATATCTCTATAATCTATAATTAACCACCAAGTATCATCTTTTCTAAATACAGTAACAATTTATCCTTACTGAGAATCGCTAAGCTAGTTATCTTCTTTATCAATTAATTTCTCAAGTTGAATCATCAATTCCATCATCCCAATTTGTATACTCTATCTAGGAATCTGAATACCAAAATAGTGACTTATATCTACTCAGCTTCAATATCCTGGTATGATACTCCGATGAAAACCCATTTTTGAAACTCACTTGAAAAACACCACTTAGTCAACTTATAGGGTGATATTACTTACAAAAATATCTGATTTCCTATTCAATTTAGTAGCAAGAATTCAATCAATCTCTCCTTAGAGAATACTTATAGCACCTAAGGCAAAGATATATTAGTTCCATAAGATCTCTTACTCGCGATATTTTATAACTCATATAATCTCACTTAGACTATCACTTTCAATACTAGTCTCATATATCTAGTCTCCACCACGAGACACCAATGTGTAAATACTCACGCAAATTATGCAACCATAAACCGCTCTTAATTAGGCCATAGACCAACTCTAAACTAAGAGTTCACCAATTCATTTACCACCGTACATGAGATAACTCAAGGTTCTTTTAAATCAAAGATAACACACAACTCAAATAACCTTCACATTCCTTAGGCCATACTTTCGACATTTATGCATATATGATATAATAGCAAGTAATGACTCATCCGCCTCGACTACACACGGAGGCAAATCAAACATCGATAAGGAGACTCGCTTCTTGCGGCAGGTCCTCCCAAATCACAATCACCATGATAAACAATAATGATTCAAGGTACTCTCCCGTAGGAATAGAACCTCCAACACATAAGGCAACTTTTAGGCCAATTATGCAAATAAAAGATGAAATGTAATGCCACATGAGAACGAATGAACGAAGATTTATGAAAGTATGAATCCTAACTCCCGAGACAGGTAAAATACCTCAAATGATGGGTGGGAAATCTATCTTTCCAAAACTCACCTTTCCTTGATTCCTTGGTTGGTCAATATCATTTTCTCGTCTTTGAACAAATTCTGCATTAAACTCTCGACGTCGGTTATCACACACTCTCACTCGCCTAGACTCTACCCGAGAACTCTAGCCGAGGCTTTGATACCAACTGTGAGGACCCCGACCCGGAACCTACACGTGTCCCGAGCTGGAGCGTCCTCAAACTAACCCAAATCTCCTAATACTTTAAAAACTTTGATTTAACTTTCAAACATAAACACAACCATTTCAAAATAATTCTACTCCTTCCATATTGGAGGAAAAGTTGACCAACCATGAAAATAATAAACTGTTTTAGTTACAAAAGATATCGAATATAATATGGAATTAAAGTTTATGAATACTACCCTTTAAAAGAATTATGCTAACAAACACTTTCTACCCAATCTAAACATAACCCGACAATTCCCAAAATACCACTTCTAACTCCTTTCCGCCCTTACTCGGTCGGTCCACCTGTCTCGGGATCTAAAACAGTAAAGGGAGAGGGGTGAGAATAAATCTCAATGAGCTATTATGAATGCAGCAAGATGTCATACAAGATGCAACACGTAGCATGGTAACACTTAACACATTATGAAAGCGGTAAACACCTTACGTTACCTCATTTTACCTTTCCCGTCTGAACAATAAGTCGTACAACGTGGGAGTAAAACTCCACTCTTTGGTGAATTGCCTCCAGCACATTCACCTCTTATAGGACTCGTACCCCAGAGATCCATATAAGAAAGGATACCTATTTTAGAGTATCCAATAATAATATCGTCCCTCCGTACAACAATCGCAACAGTGCCAAAGGTTTCTTCATGCTCAATACGATCGTTAGCACGGCCACTCCGTGGCCACAGAGGGGAAGGGTCACCGTATGATGTACCTTCAATCACTTATAGAACAAATCCATAATTGATTGAATTCCATCATACCCACCCGAACATAAACACGTTCAAGCACATAATAGATACTTGAAATAAATCCACAAAACGGGATAATAATATAACAACATGGTAATGTATACTCATGCCAATCAATACCATAATGCAACATTTAAGTAATACACTATGCATAATACCCTTAACGAGTATACATTCAAGTAAGGTATCCATATAACCACATAATCCACGCCGGGATACAATATAACAATACCAAATAATCCACAAAGGGGATAAACAATATAGCCACATGGTAAAATATACTCATGTTCAACCAATATCATAGTACAACATTTAATTAACACACTATGCACAATATAAACAATGTATATGAACTCGAAGTAAGGCAAGGAAGTATCATCAATCCATCCTACAAGGTCATTGTACACTAATACATAGCCTCTATGAAGGTTCAAGTTCAACTTACTAGGTAGAGGTCACAATCTATAAAGGATCAAACAAGATTGCTAAACAATTTCTGGTTTAAATTTAAAAATCAGGGATTCTGGGGTCTTGGGCGACCGCCCAAAGCATCTTGGGCGACCGCCCAAGAGAAGATTGCAAAACATACCCTTTTCTCGGACACACGGGCGGCGCTCATGCCCTTGGCGACCGCCCAAGTGCCCAAACAAGACTTCTTAATTTCAACCCTCTTCCATTTTGCTCCAATTCCTTGCCTTTATTCTCTACCCTAAAATCAAGAACACCAAGAGGGATTTCTCATCTTAACAAAATGCATCCTAAATCATGTAAACCCAAGATAAGGTAACCTTAGATTATTTACTCCTAATTTTCCCACCCATTTCATTTCCTCTAAATCATCTTACATGAACATTGACTTCCTTCTACTTCATTCTATAATCATACAACTTCTATAAGGTTTCCCCAAGCATGAACAAATATCACATGAACAAGAACAATATCAAAGAGATTATGAACATTTATAAGAAGGGAAATCATAACAACTCATTTACTAAGCCATGTAACCCAAAATGATTAAATCTTATATCATTTACCCTTTGAATCACTATCCATTTCACTATCACTTTCCAAGTATAAATTTCTTAATTTAGTTAACCCAAATAACATAAACCTAGATTATTCTCACAAGATTTCCAACCCCTTCACTAATACATTTCAAGTTAATTCCTTTAACTAACTTCACCCATTTCTTACAATCAAATCAACCTCTAAGAACCATAACATCCTTCCATGTCATTTATCACATTCTCAAGTCCCAAAAGTGGTCTAAAGCCATAAACAACCATTATCATCACAAGAACAACATTAGCTAATTCATAAGCATTCATAGAAGGGAAGGGTCATAATAACTCACCTTGGAATAGGAGATGGATTATGGATTTCTTTGAGCTTGATGAACTCCTCTTGGTCTCCCGATTACAAAAGTGCTCTCGGATCTAAAAATGGTGAAGATTTGAACTTGGAAGGAGCTTGAGAAGAGGTGTTCTCAAATGGGTTTCCATGGATGGAAGGTTGAGAGAGAAAGTGAAGAGGAAGAAGAAGAAGAAGAAAGGTGGAGTATATAAATGGGTAAAGAGAGGGGGGGGCCGGTCCAAGGAGGGAGTGTGAGGGGAAATTAAGGATAAGGGTATGGTCCCCCCATACCCAAATATCTAGGCTTTCAACATTTATTTCTTTCCCCCTACACAAACTAAAAGTTCTCAACTACCCCCATTTTATTATTGTCAAATTATTATATTCTCTCCATAGACTTTATTTGATTTTCTCAATTATCTCATCCTAATATAAGTAATCTAAAATATAAAATGATCACATAATATTAACGATAATATTAAAAGCACACAATATGATGTTAAATTAGTGCCTAGGGTTAGGGTCGTTACATATATATATATATATATATATATATATATATATATATATATATATATACACCTTCCGTCCCGGCCGACTTAGGACTTTTTGCCATTTTGGGCGTCCCACCCGACTTAGGACGGCCCAAAATGGAAACCTTAAATCACTATTCTCTCCACTCATTCTTTCTCCTACATTATTTTAATACTCACAACACCATTATAATTTACTATTCTCTCCACTCATTCTCTCTCCTATTTTTAAATTACACTCACAACATTTACCTTTTCCTTAATCCCCGTGCCATTTCAAAAAATCCTAAGTCGGCCGGGACGGAGGGAGTATATATATATATACTCCCTCCGTCCAAGTACATACTTCACAGTTACTGTTCACGCGTGGATTAAGGAAAAAAATAATGATATAATATTGTGAGTGTAAAAGTAAAATAGGAGAGAGAATGAGTGGAGGAAATAGTAAATTATAATGGTGTTGTGAGTATTAAAATAATGTAGGAGACAAAGTGTGAAGTATGTAATTGGACGCCCAAAATAGAAAGTGTGAAGTATGTAATCTGGGACTGATGGACGGAGGAGTATATATATATATATATATATATATATATATATATATATATATATATATATATATATATATATATATATATATATATACTCCCTCCGTCCCACCCGAAAGGGCAATTTTTCCTCCTAGCACGGAAATTAAGAAATGAATAAGGAAAGTGATGTAAGAAAGAGAAAAAGGTTAAATATTGTGAGTATGAAAAATTAAATAGGAGAGAGAATGAGTGGGAGGAATAGTTAGGAGAGAGAATGTTGTGAGTGTAAAAGTAAAGTAGGAGAGAGAATGAGTGGGGTAGGAAGAGTATAAAAATAATAAAAACTTTCCTTTTTGGGGTTGTGCTCTTTTAAATGGGACGCCCAGAAAGGAAATTTGTGCCCTTTCGGGCGGGACGGAGGGAGTATATATATATATATATATATATATATATATATATATATATATATATATATATATATATATATAATAATAAATTAGAAAGAGGATGTCCCCTTAAAAGTCCTCTCACTAAGAGAGGTTCCAAAGGAACTTGAAAAACAATGAAGATGAATCATCTACTTATAGTAGAAGAAATATTAGAAAAATGTAGGATACATCTATGTGGGAAACACAAAAAACATTTGAATTTAGAGATGGTGGGAAAAACAAAATTTCATTTGCCTCCAAAAATTTCATTTGCACCCCTCATGATTTTTTGGAGGCAAATGAAATTTTTCCTTAAATCAATTACTTCTCTTAGGTCTTTTACTTGTTTTATTTTTATGTGAAAGCCTCATGAAATTTTTGACTAGTAATATACGTGATTTAATTATCTTAATAATGAAAACTTAAAAAATATTGTATTTAATTTTTCAATTTTTACACTTTTATAAATAATGGTATTATTGATGGTGTATCGATTACAATTTAGTTATTCTAATAAAAATATAAAATTTGTTATTAATAGTATTATTGATGGTGTATCGATTACAATTTTCAAATTTTCATTTATAAAATTAAATTAATTAATAGTTATTACTCAAATTTCATTCGTATTAACGGAAAAAAAAATAGAAAGATTGTTACGGAACGAAAGGAGTAGAAGAAATTATTCAAGTATATTTGTAGTTGACCCAAATGTTTAGTGGATTGGTAGGTAGTAATTAACGAGATTATCTTGTGCTTTGATCATTAAAATGAATTTTTTTTTGTTAAAGAAATAAAGTACGATACTTAAGGTTTCCAGAGGGTTTTGACCCCTCAAATCTTCTCCAAAATGGAAAATTCCTTCGCACAAATCTTATTTAAGGTGTCTAGAACAACTTTCATTCTCTGAGTTTATCCAGATTATGAAGTTTTAAGACCCTTGAATCCATTTCAAAATCAAAGGTCCACTGCCTTTTTCATTCTGGCAGAAATGGCTCTCAACTTCAAAAGGTCTTTTGAGTACCAAATCTCAACCCAAAAATCTTCCAAAAAATCATGGGATCAGTTTAAAGTCTTAAAAAGATATCCCAATTTTTACTTTTCTGAGTTTCAACTTATTTTGGCCAAAACACACACACACACACACACAAATGATTTTCGGCTTGGAAGACTCGTTTACGAGGCGCGTCGGGTGCACACTAACGTCCTTCCCGACGCGTAACATGACCTCCGAACCTAAATCTCTGATCTCGGGCTTTTTTCAAAGTTTTGGCCCTCAAAATTAAAATGGCGTGGCGACTCCGTTTTCGTTGATTTTTCTTTCAAACAAAAAATGGGAAAATTTTCGGATACACATCATCACAGTGGCGACTCCGCTGGGGAATAAGCTTTTTTTTTTAAAAAAAAAAATGATACTTGGTATATTGGTGGAAACCACTAAATTTCCCGTTATCGCCTCCTAACACGAGTCGGGGATAAATTGTGGTCTAACAATTCCACGTACCGGTATCACCGTTTTCAAAAAAAAAAAGGCTTTTGAGGGTCAAGCTTCCGTCCCGGCTTCGAAAATCATTTTTGTGTGTGTGTTGATTTTTGCACAGTTTTCATGTTGTTTTGGTCGCCTCGGAGAAAGTCAAAATTTTGACTGTCGGAATAATGTCCCTAACTGTCGGAATTTTCGTGCTTACGTGCTTATGTGCTCGTTAAAAATTTCAAAAAAAAATTCAAAAAAAAAGGGATTTTCAAAAAAAAAAGAAAATTTTCAAAAAAAATCATGCATCATATTTTTAAGACATATAAAAAAAAAAAAATTCTATTTTACTCAGAAAAAGAATATAGACTGCTTGCACACTACGCGCACGTGACCGTACACTGCACACTACGTCCTTAACCCGGGGAAATCCTTGTCGCTGTCCGTTTGGTCTTATTACGCCTCTCGGATGAGCACAGGACTACCCAAACATCCCATGGAGTCTCGTGTCGACCATGCACTTGTCCGTGACACACTTTGTCCGAGACCCGGTTGGTTTTTAGTCTGGTCTGTGTCATGCCCTGTCCGTGTATAGACCTTTCCTTTCAAGCCTTTGTCGGCATACCGACTCAATATCTTTCGGACCCTTATCGCCGAAGTTCCGCCGGTTTTCCGCCGCAGACTTTGACCAAGATATTGACCGGCGCCTTGACTTCGGCTCGACCGGCACAAATTATACACCGACTCCCGGCATTGACACCGAGTCATCAAGGATTAATGAATATTCCATGCCTAATTACGGCTTAACCGACGACAAGTCAAGATCAATTGTGGACGCTTATCGGTCAAATCATGCCGACTTTTCGTCGAGCCCTCGGACATGATCTTGACTTTTGACGTCGCCTTTGTCCGTAATTTACATCGAATGCTCGTTAAGACTCGATTACCCGCCGACTTTTAGGATCGTTTTTCTTTCGGTCGGTGGGACCCGCTTGCCCTATAGGACCCTCGCCCGGGCCGTCCACCCTGGGAGGTCGAAATACAGGTGGAATACGAGGGGCTTATAGACGTAGTGACGGGGCCCACTGATCCAGGATCCAGAGTAGTTTGCGAAAAAGAAGAGTAATCTTTTCCAACCGATTAGGTTAATAAAACATGTTTTAAGTAAACGTGAACAAATAATCGCATGTTGCATGAGCCTAAAGCCCAAACACCTACCCACCTTCCATTCCCGCACATCTCGAACCTTCGTGTCCTTTCCCCGCAGCCTCCTCACAAAGCTTGGTTTCGGGCACCGGGTCACCGTTTGATCGGTTGGGAAGAGTCAAGCGCATCGTCGGCTTCACCGTTTGTTCCGACTCCGGGTTTCGGAATGTCCGCATCGCCCGTAATGATGGGGATAACGTCACTCCGTCTCCCGGACCCTCGACAGAAAGCAACAAAGGGAATCGCCAGCGTAACGTATGAGGTTACGACAGAAGCACAGCCTAAACAAATTTTTATGGAGGCTATTAAGAGTCACGGTCTCGGCCGCCGGCCACTCAATCCGGATGGCACCTTCACCGTGGAAGAAGACGAGGATGCCAACCCCACTCTCGGTCACCACGATTACACCAGATGCCGCCACCCACCTCCTACGGTGCCACTACCGTAACCCATGCTCCTCGATTTTCGGGTCACCACTCCCCAACCACGCACCACCGGATCCATGCAGCTCGACGGCACAAATCGGTGGGGCAAAATCAAGTACGGAATGTCTTCTCATGTTTGGGGCTATCTCGGAATGCCACAGCCTAATCGGGATCCCTCCTCGCCCGGAACCGATCAATCCGACCCTCACGGCACGGCGCGATTCGGAATGCCGCCACAACCCGGTTCTGGGCGCGCGTCAGGAGCCCCTCCTCAAAAACGGTACTAGTTCATTTGCTCCTCACACAAATCCATTCCTCACTGGACTTCTATGGGTTACCAAGCCTCCATCCCGTGTCATCCGAATCACCAGACCGCAGCATTCCCCGGGTTACACACCTTCACCACAAGCGGCCATGCAATTCAACAATCCGGGACAAGAAACTCGCACTCAAGCCTACTTACGGGCCCCACTCTGAAATCCAAGTTATCCGGCTACATCGGGCTGCCTCCACCTACTTTGCCGTTGAAAATCAACAAAGCAAGCCGCAAGGTTCTATCCTTTTGCTCGTGCTCATACTCATGCTCCCTGTGGTAACTCGGCCGGAGACGGAGGTTTTCACCTACGTCCCCGGATCGGCCGTTCCCTCCACCCGCCCGCCTCCAAAGTGGTAGCTCCTCTCTCTAGCTCAGCCACTAGCTTGAATGCCATGGTTCCACCACAAGACCCTCATCCGGCCCGGTTCATGGAACAACACAAGGAAATGAAAGCACGTATCGCCGAACCGATCGCCAAGAAGTCCGCCTTCCGCCTACTGCACCGGACTCCATTGTTCCTCCGCCCCCACAAATTCGTGATGCCTAATCTAGATCTCTTTGATGGGACCCCATGCCCGAAAACCCATTTGGACACATATACCCTGGCGATGAAAGCCAAAGGATGTACCAATCAACAGTTAGGCGACTATTTCATCTATCCTTGAAGTCCAAAGTGCCTTAAAGTGGTTCTTCCGTTTGAAACCCGAAGCCGTGGCTACATGGGACCAGATTACCAATGCCTTCACGTAAAATATAAGGCCAACTTGGAATGGGAAACAAATAGGGTTGACCTACAAACAACAAAGGCAGGCCCCGATGAGAATGTTGGGGACTTCTACAAGCGGTGGAATCAAACTCGATGAAATGGCCATCCCTCCTTCCGAAGAGGAACAACCGGACATCTTCCAACTCATGCTTGAAACCGCATCTGAGAGCCTCCCTCGGCCACTTCCCATACTCGAGACTTACGGGCCATGGTTAACTCTGCAGCCTAAGTTTGAAAAGGCCTACAATCAAGAACCGGCCATTCCGCACCCGCTGCCTACGAGATATCGGGCTCCTCCCGCAAACACCGCCTCGCTCCCGCTAAAGGCAAAGAGATGATTCACTATGCGGGACGGGAATGTAACAACACGACTCCTTTTGCTCCCAGAAAACCAGCCGAGCCTGCAGACCACGGGTCATGAATCTCGAAAACTTTGGAATGCCCCCGAACGACATCTTTAGGGACTCGGTGAAAGAAGGCTTGCCGCGGCTTGGAGAATTTCCAACCCAGAATCCGAATGCTCCCGTGGATACTACAAAGTATTGTGCTTTTCATCAAGCTCACGGACATCGGACCGACAACCGCTTTACTCGAAAAAGGCAATCCAGGGGCTAATAGAGCAAGGAAAGTTGGAAGGCCCCGAAGGGCCTAACACAGTCAAAAATCCGCTGCCAAGGAACCATAATCAGGTGAATATGATTGAATGCGAAGAATCTTCGCACGAAGATGCTGATGAAGGTCCCCAAATACCCGTGGCCAACCTCGTTGAGGATCCTGAATTCGGATTCCCCCTCAGCCTTGAGGATATCGAACGAATCAACCCATCTTGGTCTCATGTCAGAAACTCCTTACAAGAATACGAGGCCCGCTATTTCTCGGATGGAGGGAAAACCGATACCGAAGAACTGGGGCTATTCCACTCAGAACATGAAAGAACCATTTACACCAGATGGTTAGAACAATCGAGAAGAATCGAACAAGAAAGCTTCCGGCGGGCGCCTGTACTGGGGCTTATCAGCAAAGAGGCCGAAGAGCGTCTGGAGCTAGTACACTTCTGCAAATTGGCTTTGGGAGAGCCCGAATATGATCCCGAGAACAAAGGAAGAATCGGAAGAGGAGGATTCCTTCTATATCCCGCCCGGTGTCAAATACGTGCCACCTCCTCTCACTCTTCCCCCGCAATTTACGGGAGGAGAAGCCGAGTCACAATTGCCACTTCCGGAATGGGAACATATGACAATTTTTGCGGCCGCACGCACCCATATTCCCCCAACGGGTTTGACTGCGTTCCTCTCACCGAAATCCCGGTAGTATGGGAAGAAGATTCCGATGACGACGATGATAATGATGATGATGACGAGAGAGAAGAGTCAACCGAGGCCCCCGATCCGAAACAACTGGAACAATCATGCCGGAAATGAGCCCACGGGAGCCGTGCACAATGGCCGGTTATCGCAAGCGACGATGAAGAAACTTCGGAAGACGAATACGAGACCGAGGACATGAAGGCCATGAAGTTTCATGGATCCGAGCACGTGGATGTCTTAGAATTCAACACGCCTACCATGCTTTGGGAAAGTGGTTTTCGTGTGTCCGATCCAGCCGATAGTCGAAGATCTCGATCGAAAGAGGAAAATTAACTCCCATCCACCCAAATGAGAAGATAACCATGGTTAGATCAAATCCACCCCGTAACAAAGTAACACTCCTTGTCGTGGTTACCCAAGAAGAGGTCACCTTCCCCGAGTGTATGTCGCCTTTCGAGAAGTCCTAGAAACCGGCATGATACCGGATGCGCCTCCCACACGTAACGCTATAATCATCTCCAACTCCGAGTATTACGTAAGGGAATCGTAATGGCCGCACTATCCAAGGGATGAAATCGAAAAGCCGCCGAGTCCCGACAATAGCGACTCTTGTTGCATGATAACTATGAGCAAGGCCGGCCATGAGAGTGAATCGGAGGATGCCCTAGCTCGTGGACCATCCAAGGGGCAACAACACAACCCCAAACCCAAAAGCCTCGTGACTTGGGAAGCGCTTATAAGGGCCGCCCAGAAGGAGCCGCATGTGCCACCCTCACTGTCACTAGACTCCGTCGTAACCAATGGCCAATAGCCAAAAGGGCTCCCATCGACCCTAGCAAAGATTGAAGAAATCCAGTCAAGAGACGACCGATGAGGAAGTTAATCATTGACCCGATCCGGCGGATCTTCCAAGGAAATCCCAAGGCGTATAAGAAGGCCACGCATCAAGCACCGAAAGAAGAACGCCGCCCTATGCTAAGACAACAAATTCCGTATCCCGAAAAGAGGATCCCGTGCTCACCGCTTGAAGCAAACACAGCCAACATTTCCCTCTGGTCTCTACTCACTTCGTCCTATCCCCATAAGCCGAAGCCGGAAGAAAGCTCCGACTCGCACTCGTGCCTATTGATGCTACTCCCGATGATGTGGTACAGCTAATTGGAAACATCCATTACGGGAATATAATCACTTTCACAGCATCTCGACCTCCCTCAATTTGGGGCCGATCATAACGAGCCTCTCTTCATCACAAGACAGCTAGATGAACGACGCCTCCCTCGGGTCCCGGTTGATAATGGGTCCGGAATGAACATTGTTCCTGCAAAGATCATGAGCTTGCTTGATATCAAGACTACGTACTTGAAGCCTTCTTCTCTCACACAAAGCTTACGACTCAACATCCCGAGCAAAGTCCCCTGAGTTGCTACTTTAGACCTCTCGGGTTTGGACAGAAATTGATACCTGTGGAATTCCAGGTTATCGACATCCCGATTACTTTCAATGCCCCGCCGGGAAGACCTTGGCTCCATCAAGTCAAAGGGGTCGCCTCAAGCCTCCACCGGTGTGAAATTCGCCTCGAATGGGGATCTCGACGACCATTTACTGAGAGATTTAGTCACTTTAGAAGGCACAGATACGGGCGGAATACCTATTCTCGAAATCAAACATGACGAGGAAGGTCACATGCTAACGGGCTTCACGGCCGAGCCTCCCAAGGCCCAAGTGTGCAACATAGATCCGACGGTCACTCGGGATAAAATCCCACCGGTCTTGAAAATGATGAGAAAAATGAGCTATCTACCCGGCCTCTGGCCTGGGAAGCGCCAACAAGGAACTTTCAAACTCATCGAGGTGAAAGGACAGAATACTCGCCACGGCCCGGGATATGAGGCCTCCTCAAATGACACCGCAAAAGGAAAAAGATTTGAAGCCGCCACAGAAAGGTCCCCCGACAACCCTAAATCTCTCCCCTTCACCCTAATTTGGCCGACTACTTTGTAAAGGGTCCCACACAACCAGAAACATCACAGAGCCCACCCCTACGGCGGGGTGGCTAAAGCTACAAGATAGCCTCAACAAGTTCGGAGGAACCAAGGCTAACCCCGTCCGTAGAATGTTCCCGGACCTACCCAAGATACCCGGGGCTACCGCTACCATGAAGAGTGAGTATACCTTCGTAGGCGTGCGACTCCGGTGGAACAGCTTCGAGAAGCTCACAACCACTATTCCTACGCCCAGAAGATCCGAAACCCGAATTCGAACCGACAAAGCCGCCAAAAGCTAAGGCCACGGAATTTCCCTCGATGATTGGGATGGTCTCGGTTATGCAAAGAATTGTTCGAAGAAGAAGTCCAGGTGCCGACCCGATTGATCTTGGCTCGGTCCAAGAGATGGTAGCAAAGAATTGAGAAAGGAAAACAAAACAAAGACAGCTCCCGAGTCATGAGGCCACCAATAGCAAAGCCGCTAAAGAATTGGGAAACTCTCTCGGGCTCCGTCCGCGACCAAGGAGGAAATGATCACCAAGCTTAGATTGGTCCCCCGTCCCTTTGTGTCAATCTAGGACAAGTCCTCCCGCCTCTCTCTTTGTTAAGATCGAGTCTCTAGGGTCGTCCGACGGCCTTACGCCCGAAGACTACGAGTCCGTAGCAAGCATCGTATCCCCTTTCATTTTCAATGAAATGACGAACCTTTCGAGTATCCCTTGATTGCTACTTTAACTAATGATGAATTAATTAATAAAAAAAAATTTAATAATAATTCATTAGATAAAAAAGCGGACACATTAAACGAAAAAAAAAATCAAATAAAAAAAAATCTTTAAGCAGGTTGTCCTGAAAGAGGAAAATCGAGCCCAAGCCGCCGAAGAGATTTTGACAAGTGTGAATCTGGGAACTGCGGAAGAGCCTAAAAGACGCAGATTTGTGATTTCTTCGAAGGAATTGGAAAGGATGCTCGCAAAGTCCTACAAAATCCTCAACTCAAAGAAAGTTGCCCTCTTCATCAAAGAAAATATCATGTGCGTATACGGGTTGCACCGAAATCATCTCGTATAATGGATCCCACTTCAAGGGGAATGTGAAAACGGGCCGGCGGAATTCCGAATAACCCGTCACAAGTCATCTCCCCACAGCCCCAAACCAACGGAGCCGTCGAGGCAAAGCAAACAAGACCCCGGAAAATATCATCCGAAAATGGCGGTCCAAGGCGTAGATTGGCCCGAGAAGTTACACCTCGGCGCTCGGGGCTACGTAACATCGGGCCGTAACGGCAACCGGGGAAACACCGTTTGCCCTCACATACGGAATGGAAGCCGTACTCCCAATCGAGCTAGAAATACCCTCGCTCCGTATACCGCCGGAAAGCCGATCAACGAGGTCGAATGGCTACGCAGTCGCCATGACGAATTGGCCCTACTAGACGAACGCCGATTGAAGGCCATGGAACACATCCAGAGCCTACCAAGGAAGAATGGCTGAGCCTTCGACAAGAAAGTAAAGCATCGGGAAATCCGAGAAGGGATCTCGTTTTAAAAGAAAAGCCCCGGTCACCGTATCAACCCCTCAAATGGGAGCCCGTATGGGTCGGGCCATATGTCGTCCGTAAGATCTTCTCCGAGGAGCCATGCAACTTGCAGACCTCGACGGAATCCCTTTGTACACCCAAAGTGAATGGTGACAAGCCGCGCGTATACTACGCGTAAAAAAAAAAAAAAAGAAGAAGAGAAACAAAAAAAAAAGAGAGTGCTAAAAGAGTAATACCCAACTAGGTTGAAAACCCAAGAAGGGCGGCCTAGGTAAAAAACAGGGTTGCACCAAAAAAAAACAAAAAAAAATAAATAAAAAAATAAAAAAACAAAAAAAAAACAAAAAAAACAACAAAAAAAAACAAAAAAAAACAAAAAAAAACAAAAAAAAAGAGTTCACCAAAGTTGAACTACGAAGACCCGAGCTCCTCAAAATGAGGAGAACGTAGGCAGGAAACGGTTCGGTCTAAAGCACAAATAAAAGCCATACTTTGGCATCAATACAATTGATCGACCATGAAAGCGTCTCGAAAAACTCTAAAGCAATTCAAATATTCATTACAAGTTAAAAAGCTCTTTGATGAGTCTAAGCCCGATTCATTCCTACAACTCGGCAACCTCGCTAAAAGGAAAACTAAGATACATAATCAAACTAATGTGTCCGCCATGACAAGAAAGGGATACTTGGAAACCTCGTAGTCACTCCAAGCCACTCGTACTAGCCTCTCCCCTCTTCTTCCTCCTTCGAGTCTTCTTTTTCTCGAACAGGAAAAATGTCCGGTGTTCCTCCTACCAAGCTCCGTATAGGAACGGGGTCTATCAAACCAGCCTCCGTCGTGGCCTTAGTAGCCCTAGCGTCATCCCTCATCTCCCGTAACCTAGCCGGTAGCATAGGAGCCCTCCTCTCCTGTCTCTTGACGTAAGCCTCATAATCGGTCGCGGCGTCTCCGCTCCCGTCGCGAGGGTTGGCCCTCGCCTCGGCCCTCCTCCTCTCGAAACAGCCCGGTCCTCCGCACCCACAATGGCCTCACGCCGTCTCAAAATAGCCACCCGAGTCTCTCCTGCATGCCTCTCATACCAATCCAGGTACCAAGTGGTCAAGAACACCGGTCTTTGACGCCTGAGAATGACCCGAGAAGGAAAGGCATCATACCTCCATGCTCGGGAAAGAAATGGAAACACTGAGGGATCATCCATAGAAACAGGAGCCACCACCCTGGTGGCTATATCATCAAAACCCTCCAAAGGAACCCGCTCCAAGCCAAACCGTCTCAGACTAAAGCCGAATATAGAAGCTGGACCGAGAAAGCCCCTAAGCATGACCACGGGAGACCCATCCTCAAGCACTCTGCGAGTCTCCACCCGCCAACAAGGCACCGACCATCTGATATCTTCAGCCCGGCGACCCGCCATCCAACGCTCCCACGAGCCCCGATCATCAAAATCTACATAAACACCTCTCCCGGCAAAAGTCCAAGGCTCGATCATATCGAGTAGGTTTCTAGAAGAACCCCCAAACGCTCCATCGCCCACGGGGTCAAGAGGAACGGGCCGCCCCCGCGCATATACCGCCGTCCGTAGCTAATCCGTCGAGAGCATGAAAAGTCTCCCCAAGAATCAAAGGAACGACATCTCTCGCCTGTGCGACAGTGAACGACAATATCCAAGAAAGACCGATGGCGAGATCCCAAAGGAATAGACCATGAACAGGGTGCCAAACATACAAAGTGCAAAGGCATCCCAATAGGCATCATCCACCAAACCTAGGCCCCTAAACCTATCGGGAAGACCGGAAATATCGAAATGATCGGGACCACGGATCATACCTTGCGCTTCCTCCGGAGAAAGATGAAGGAGGACGCACAATCGTCAACAAAAGAAGCCCCTCCGGGCAAGGGAACCGCTATCTCTTCCACCTCCGGACCTCCAAGCAAGGCCCGAAATTCTTCGATAGTCGGAACAATCTCGTTGAAGGAAAGGCAAAAGACATGCCTTCTAGTATCCCAAAACGAAGAAGAAGCTCTTAAGAGGTCATAATCCGGAACCAATTCTTTGAGAGACCACAAGCATCGTATCTTGTACCTTTCTTCAAAGAATGATCTTCTCTCATGCATAATCTCCGGGACCAATCCTTGAACTTGTTGAAGAATGACATTTGGGATTCTTGGGACAATTTTGATGGAGTTTTTCTAAAGTTTTCCATGGTTTTTCTCTCTTTCTCCCTGAAAATGGCTGTTGGTACTGGAGGTTGAAGAGGATATTTGAATTTGAAATAAAGCAAGACCAGGTCTGAACCAAAATTAAAGGACAGTGTCGAGATCCCGGTCTCCATCCGCGCGGATAGGATTGCTTTCCATCGGAAAAATCTTTGCAACGACGGTCAAGGCGCTACACCAAAAGAGGAATATTCCGTCCCGTTGCTCGAAACTGTGCAAAAAAATCTCCCCAAATCAGTCCATATACCAAACACCCTTGCAAAAAAAAAAAACCAAGGCTCATGCAACACTGCATTCATATTGCATTGCATTCATAAAATAAAATCCTAAATTATTACATTCCAAAAAAAAAAGAGTGTGCATAAAAAAAAAAAACAAGCAAACATAAATAAAATCCTAAATTATTACATCGAAAAAAAAAAAAGAAAAAAAATGTGCATAAGCCGTACAAATCTAAATCTCAATCTCAAATCTCAAAAAGAAAAAAAAAATCAATCGGAGTCTCCAAAGCCCGATGTCTCCCCGCCCCTCTTGCGACTCGGCCCGCTCCTCAGGAGCCCCGAAAATCTCGGGCTCGTAATCGTCCTCGTCTCCGCAAAGAGGCTCATCAGACCAACCGGCACGCTCCGATAGGGCAAGCCGAGATCTCGCGAAAAATCATATCCGAAGGTGAAGGCGTCTGACTCTGGACGTACGAAGACGACCCGCCATGCCGCCATACGTGTCCCTGCCCGTGTGGATCCCCGAGAATGACGTGATCCGAAGCGGCACCGCACGGGGATCAAGGAGAGGAGACAGAGGAGTCTCTCAAGAAGTCTCGAGCGAATAGGGAAGCCTCCCGTCGACGGGCGCCGCCGTGGTCGCCTCGCTCTAGCCCGAGGAGCTCCGCAAGCCACCATCCTCCCGAATGAATCTCTTAGCCCCGATCACTTGCTTCGTCGCCTTCCCGACGACCACCTCCGAAAAACTACACAAAAGCAAAAGCGTCAAAAAAAAAAAGGAAGTGATGCTAAAGATGATGAAACAAAAGAAAGGAAGGAAGAGTGCGAGAAACGTAAAGCCATACCTTCATACTCCGACGAGGCCGGAAGCTCGTGGAAGCCGCTCGGGTGAGGGATCTGCACCCTCAATCGGACCCCATCCTGGATGTATGAAAAATCCGTCCGAGGGTACCGCGGGATCCCAAGCCCCTCTCTATCCCAGGAACCCGAGGCATCCTCGGCCTCCTCAAGACGAATGTCGCATACGGCTCGATCGCCACGAAATCCGAGAAGTGCCGGCTCGGTAATCATCCCAGTCACGGACCGATCACTCGGGTGCATCATATCGGCGGGAGGCTCCACCGGTGTCCTCAAAGGCGAGTTCACGCCATGCTGGCGCGTCACCCTCTCTCCCGTATAATATGCATCGCAGTCGACCTCTCAATCCTCCGCCACAGCCCGGATCTCGGCGCCCTTCAGTGCGCCACCTCGAAGCGATCCCAGGGATAGAATATCATCCCCTCATCCGTCTCGGCCTCCGTCAAAGGAAGGCAATCCGCGTATCTGACGAGTCGTACGCCCCCTGGAGCTTATCTTCTCTCGGGCATGCTTGGACCAAGAGCGCATGGCCGGATACGCCCGACGTACTCCGCCGGTGCCGCCACATCGTGACGTGGAAAAACTCCAACGCCCATACTGCGAAAGGTAAAAATCCAATCAATCCGGTGCAATAGAAAAGTGCGTGCTCAAAAAAAGAAGAGGGAAAGCAAAAGAGAGCCTATACCTCCGTGGCAAACTCAAAGCATACAAAGAGCTCACAGCCCTTCCCATTGTACTCTATCAAGAGCAAAATAAAGCTCGCCGGCCCGGCCTCTCCCCACGAGACATCTCCGGCCGTCTCCATGTCCTCCAAGGACCTCAGCAAGGCAAAGACTGCCGTCCCCTCGGCATGTCCAAAGAGCGTGCTCGAAAAGCAAACCACAAGAAGGCCACAGCAATCGATCGGCGCCTATCCTCTCCTCCCCGGCCTCGTAACTCGCTATGGTCTCCACAATCTTGCCGTAGACCACGGCATACTCCATCCCCATCCCCTTTTTGGGAATAGGGAAAATCCCGAGAAGAGCACTGCGAGATCCGCATCGCCGTAGCCATCCCGCCACTCAATGCCGCGTCCATTGAAGGACAAACCCGTGATCGCGGCATAGTCGGAGGGCGTAACCGTGAGCCTCGCCCCGGAAGAAGTGGAAGGTGTGGGTCGCGTCCCACCAATGCTGCGCCAGAGCAAACATCAAGCCCTTGCTCTTAGGAAACTTGACCAGCCCCCTCAAGCACTCAACGAACTCCCAGAGCCCCGTCTCAACAACGATCTGTCTCGGACTCGGCAAAGCTCCTCGGCCCGCATTCGGAAGCCGGTCCCACAAGTCAATCACGGACTCCACCGATCCTCGAGTCTTCATTTTGTTCAGCTGCTCCGTTACAAAACGGTTTCCGCCCTGCAAAAAAAAAAAAGAAAGAGAGAAAATATCAAAAAAAAATTTTGCGTTTGCACAAAAAAAAAAAAAGGAGCATACACATGCATTAAAAAAAAAAAAATTTCGACAGCATAACAGCATACAATGAGGATAGCCCCATTTTTCTCGCATAAAAGAAAACAGTTTTCAGCAAATCCCGATGCATGCATTCCTACGGAAGTAAAAACTCCGTCCCATTTTCATAAAATAACATGCATACCATCCATCATCTCAAAAAAAAAAATGCATACATGCATATCATCCATCTTACATGCAACGGGAGGAAAAATCCGTCCCACTTTTCAAAAATAAAAAATCCTAAACATACATACATCTCATATTGGCAAAATGCCCATTCTTTCCAAACAAAACGCATGCATTGCATCATTCATCAATATCAATATTCAATTTCAAAAAAAAAAATCATCATCAACATGCAATATTCAAATTTCAAAAAAAAAAATCAAAATCACAATTCACAATTTTCGAATTTTCACATGCAATTTTCGAATAAAAAAAAAAATGGCGAAAATGCCAATTCTTTTTCCCAAGCAAAATGCACATTTTGGGTTACTCACATAATCATCAAGATTCAAAGACAATGAACATCAATATTCAATTTCAAAAAAAAAAATTCAAAAATCACCCAAAATTCAAATTTCAAACAAGAAATCAACAAAGGGATCAAAGGGTTTCAAAGTATACCGTTCGGAGATTCGAATCTGAAGCCCAATGTTGCCAAGCATCGGGGTAATGCTCCTCCGCAATCGATTGCGAAAGATTGTAATGCCTCCTCATCCGGACGAGCTCCAATCGCCTCTCCGCTACCGGGCCACGTCCTTGACCTTGAAAAGCACCTTTCCCATGTTCCATTGCTCGAAAATCGAAGAAAATCGGAAGATTTCGAAGCTTCTTTGCCCAATAATGGCGGTTTTGGCGAAAAATCTCTCCCTCTCTCGTAATTTTCAGTAAAAACTGAATGGGGAAGGAGAAGGGCGTTGGCCCTAATTAATACCCCTGGTTTTCAGGTCCTCTCCGCGCGGACAGGATTGTAAGGGTCAAAATGACCCTTTTGCCCCTTAAAAATCAAGGACTCTGCAATTCAGTCCCCAACTTGACAGAGTTAACAAAGTTAACCAAAGTCAGCCCCTTGTCAAGAAAATCCTTCCCGGCAGTAAAACGTAAGACCGAGTGACCCGAGAAAGATAACGGATCCCGTATCTTTCATCAAAATCCTCCCCGGCAGTAAAACGTAAGACCGAGTGACCCGAGAAAGATAACGGATCTCGTATCTTTCATCAAAATCACGCCCGGCAGTAAAACGTAAGACCGAGTGCCTCGAGAAAGATAACGGATCCCGTATCTTTCATCAAAAACCAACCCCGGCAGTAAAACGTAAGACCGAGTGCCCCGAGAAAGATAACGGATCCCGTATCTTTCATCAAAATCCTTCCCAGCAGTAAAACGTAAGACCGATCTCCCCGAGAAAGATAACGGATCCCGTATCTTTCATCAAAATCTTCCCCGGCAGTCAAACGTAAGACCGAGTGACCCGAGAAAGATAACGGATCCCGTATCTTTCATCAAAATCTTCCCCGGCAGTCAAACGTAAGACCGAGTGACCCGAGAAAGATAACGGATCCCGTATCTTGCATCAAAATCTTCCTCGGCAGTCAAACGTAAGACCGAGTGACCCGAGAAAGATAACGGATCCCGTATCTTTCATCAAAATCTTCCCCGGCAGTCAAACGTAAGACCGAGTGCCCCGAGAAAGATAACGGATCCCGTATCTTTCATCAAAATTACCCCCGACAGTCAAACGTAAGACCGAGTGACCCGAGAAAGATAACAGATCCCATATCTTTCATCAAAATTACCCCCGGCAGTCAAACGTAAGACCGAGTGACCCGAGAAAGATAACGGATCCCGTATCTTTCATCAAAATCTTCCGAGCGGTCAAACGTAAGACCGAGTGACCCGAAAGATAACGGATCCCGTATCTTTCATCAAAATCTTCCCTGCAATCAAACGTAAGACCGAGTGACCCGAGAAAGATAACGGATCCCGTATCTTTCATCAAAATCATTCCCTAAGCAAGTAAAACGTAAGACCGAGTGCCCGAGAAAGATAACGGATCCCGTATCTTTCATCAAAATTACCCCGACACAAACGTAAGACCGAGTGCCCCGAGAAAGATAACGAAATCTCGTATCTTTCATCAAAAATCCTTCCCTGATCAAACGTAAGACCAGAGTGACCCGAGAAAGATAACGGATCCGTATCTTTCATCAAAATCTTCCCCGGCGGAAAGCGTAAGGCCGAGTGCCCCGAGAAAGATAACGAAATCTCGTATCTTTCATCAAAATCCTTCCCTACGATCAAACGTAAGACCGAGTGACCCGAGAAAGATAACGGATCCCGTATCTTTCATCAAAATTACCCCCTGCAGTAAAAACGTAAGACCGATCTCCTCGAGAAAGATAACGGATCCCGTATCTTTCATCAAAATTACCCCTAGTCAAACGTAAGACCGAGTGACCTCAGAAAGATAACGGATCCCGTATCTTTCATCAAAATCTTCCCGGCGGTAAACGTAAGACCGAGTGCCCCGAGAAAGATAACGAGATCCCGTATCTTTCATCAAAATTACCCCGGCATCAAACGTAAGACCGAGTGCCCCGAAAAGATAACGGATCCCGTATCTTTCATCAAAATCTTCCCGGCCAAACGTAAGACCGAGTGCCCCGAGAAAGATAACGGATCCCGTATCTTTCATCAAAATCCTTCCCGGCAGTAAAACGTAAGACCGATCTCCCCGAGAAAGATAACGGATCCCGTATCTTTCATCAAAATCTTCCCCGGCAGTCAAACGTAAGACCGAGTGACCCGAGAAAGATAACGGATCCCGTATCTTTCATCAAAATCTTCCCCGGCAGTCAAACGTAAGACCGAGTGACCCGAGAAAGATAACGGATCCCGTATCTTGCATCAAAATCTTCCTCGGCAGTCAAACGTAAGACCGAGTGACCCGAGAAAGATAACGGATCCCGTATCTTTCATCAAAATCTTCCCCCGGCAGTCAGACGTAAGACCGAGTGCCCTGAGAAAGATAACGGATCCCGTATCTTTCATCAAAATTACCCCCGACAGTCAAACGTAAGACCGAGTGACCCGAGAAAGATAACAGATCCCATATCTTTCATCAAAATTACCCCCGGCAGTCAAACGTAAGACCGAGTGACCCGAGAAAGATAACGGATCCCGTATCTTTCATCAAAATCTTCCCCGGCAGTCAAACGTAAGACCGAGTGACCCGAGAAAGATAACGGATCCCGTATCTTTCATCAAAATCTTCCCCGGCAGTCAAACGTAAGACCGAGTGACCCGAGAAAGATAACGGATCCCGTATCTTTCATCAAAATCATTCCCGGCAGTAAAACGTAAGACCGAGTGCCCCGAGAAAGATAACGAAATCTCGTATCTTTCATCAAAATCCTTCCCGGCAGTCAAACGTAAGACCGAGTGACCCGAGAAAGATAACGGATCCCGTATCTTTCATCAAAATCTTCCCCGGCAGTAAAACGTAAGACCGAGTGCCCCGAGAAAGATAACGAAATCTCGTATCTTTCATCAAAATCCTTCCCGGCAGTCAAACGTAAGACCGAGTGACCCGAGAAAGATAACGGATCCCGTATCTTTCATCAAAATTACCCCCTGCAGTAAAAACGTAAGACCGATCTCCTCGAGAAAGATAACGGATCCCGTATCTTTCATCAAAATTACCCCCGGCAGTCAAACGTAAGACCGAGTGACCCGAGAAAGATAACGGATCCCGTATCTTTCATCAAAATCTTCCCCGGCAGTAAAACGTAAGACCGAGTGCCCCGAGAAAGATAACGAGATCCCGTATCTTTCATCAAAATTACCCCCGGCAGTCAAACGTAAGACCGAGTGCCCCGAAAAAGATAACGGATCCCGTATCTTTCATCAAAATCTTCCCCGGCAGTCAAACGTAAGACCGAGTGCCCCGAGAAAGATAACGGATCCCGTATCTTTCATCAAAATCTTCCCCGGCAGTAAAACTTAAGACCGAGTGCCCCGAGAAAGATAACGAGATCCCGTATCTTTCATCAAAATTACCCCCGGCAGTCAAACGTAAGACCAATTCCCCAGACAAATACATCTGATATTCCCCAGCAAAGGCCAACAAAATCCCCATCAAAGTTAACGGAATCCCAAAAGCCAGCGAAATCTCGAGTAGAACTCGAACTACGAAAGGGCTTGATTCCCACTAGGGATACGTAGGTAGCCTATTATGTATCGTGAGTGGGCTCCTGCTGCTGAGTAAGTTCTTCAAGCAGTACTCATTTTACTTTTATCTCCCTAACTAGCAATGTCAATTACAAATTCATTCTAGTTGTTAATAGCTTTTTTCTAAGTTCTACTTCGGAGTGTACGTGAGGTGGAAGCACAACTAGTTGGGGACTTTAACGGATGGGATGGTTCCAACCACAAGATGGAAAAGAATCAATTTGGGGTATGGAGCATCAAGATTCCAGATGCTGGTGGGAATCCAGCCATTTTTCATAATTCAAGAGTTAAGTTCCGATTCAAGCATGGCAATGGTGTTTGGGTTGACCGAATCCCGGCTTGGATTAAGTATGCTACTGTTGACACCACTATATTTGCCGCACCTTATGACGGTGTGTACTGGGACCCACCAATTTCAGAAAGGTACACTGTCCTTTTTACCGATTTCAATCAATATGCTAAAAATCATGGTTGTGCAAAGAATGACAAGAAATGCCATTTTATGGCCAAATGAGGCACAATTGGTTTTATCTTTTTTCGCTTGGATACTCTAAGATGTTTTTGTTTTCTACTATGTCCGTTGAAATATATGTACCCTAATGAAGATTTGAGAAATTCTAATACTCAATACATAATGCATCACAAAATGAGTGTTCCTTTTTAGTTTTTGCAACATCAAAAGAAGTCGACTTTTTTGTCATTTTGGTGGCACAACATGAATGCTCTTAATGTACAATGTATAAATGCAACTCCTCATTGGCACATGATAGTTGGCAAAGGCGAATTGAGCAATTCAAAAGTCAAGGCAGTTGTCGATTTATATGAACCAAAAAATAAAGAAAAAATATAACAAGAATTGTGTTTCTTGTTTGATGTGATTCCATAAAAAGAAGGGATAAAGTACTCTTCTTCATTCAAGCATTGAGTCTAAATATAAACAGGGCCGTGTGGTGTTTGAGGTCAATTCCTTTACTTTTTTTTGAACTAGGTCAATTCTTTTATTGATGCGTGTATCGGTTCAAACACCCCGTCCACCACAGCCTGCAGGCTGCAGCACCACGGATATATGAGGCTCACGTTGGGATGAGTAGTTCAGAACCCCGTATAAATTCATACAAGGAGTTTGCAGATAATATTTTGCCTCGTATTGTGGCAAACAATTACAACACGATCCAGCTAATGGCTGTGATGGAGCATTCTTACTACGGTTCATTTGGGTATCACGTTACAAATTACTTTGCTGTTAGCAGCAGATCTGGAACTCCTGAGGACCTTAAGTATTTGATTGACAAAGCCCACAACTTAGGTTTACGTGTCTTAATGGATGTTGTTCACAGCCATTCTAGTAATAATGTCACAGAAGGACTCAATGGCTTTGATGTGGGCCAGGGTACTCAAGATTCTTATTTCCATACTGGAGATCGAGGATACCATAAGTTGTGGGATAGGAGACTTTTCAGTTATTCTAACTGGGAAGTCCAAAGATTCCTTCTCTCCAACTTAAGGTGGTGGCTGGAAGAGTTAAGATTTGATGGGTTTCGGTTTGATGGAGTAACTTCAATGTTGTATCATCACCATGGAATAAACAAGACATTTGCAGGTTATATTCATGAGGGTGTTGGGGTTTTATTTTATTTTTTTCCTACCCAAATTTCTTCCCACTGTTTTCTTCTTTTAAATTTCTTCTCAACTCTCTCATTTTTTTTAAATTATCTATTTTACTTTTATTTTTATTTTATTTTTTCTTTTCTTTTATACTATTCTTTTTCTATTGTTTTTTCCTTCTCCAAAATTTTCTTCCCGCCTATTTCTTAGTTTTTTTTCCATTGACGATTACATATAATGATTCATGTTAGTCAACCCCAAATCATTCTGGGACTAAGACTTTGTTATTGTTGTTGTTGCAAGTTATGATGATTACTTCAATGAGTCAGCTGATGAGGATGCTGTAGTTTATATGATGCTTGCTAACCGTCTGATTCATTCTATCTTGCCTGATGCAACTGTGATAGCTGAAGATGTTTCTGGTATGCCTGGACTTGGTAGGCCCGTCTCTGATGGAGGAATTGGGTTTGACTTCCGTCTGGCAATGTCTATTCCTGACATGTGGTACCATATGAAGTTTAAGAGAGATGAAGAGTGGTCTGTGGGTGAAATATGGTGGAGTCTAACAAATAGGAGATATACCGAGAAGTGTATTGCTTATGCTGAGAGTCATGACCAGGTAAATGAATTGAAGGATCTTGTTTCCATATACTCCCTCTTTTTCAAATTGAATATCCATTTTCTAATGACCTCCGTACTTTCACCAATGTTAATAACCGGCTAAATTATGTTTAGCCTCCCAAAGTATCCACCAAATCCCATTTTGCAGCCCAGTTTGAAAAATGGGTATGTTTAGTACTTTAATTTTGAAATAGTCCCACTTTGCCCCCTGACATGACTTTACCAAGGGTAAATTTGAGACAATTTGGAAGGTGCCAGGGGTAAAGTGAGACGATTTGGAAATATAAGTACCAAACAAACCCATTTTTCAAATTGGGGTGCAAAGTGAGATTTGGTGGATACTTTGGAGGGATAAATGTAATTTGGCCTTAATAACGAATGTTCTGATGTGCACTTGCAATAATATAAAGTGAGTGTATTTAGATATATCAATTTCTTGAAACTCAAAAACTTGTGAACACTTATTTATAGATTAACATCTCTGTTTCTATGAGAGTGGGAAAGAGAGATAGGGAGAGAGAAAAAGATAGTATTGTGTAGAGTAAAGTAATACTCCCTCCGTCCTGAAATGATCTTCCTGTTTTTTTTTTTTTTGGTGTCAACACGAAGGCACTTTAAGCAGTAACAACAACGTTACCCCAGCGTCGCAAAGGCTCCCATCTACGTTGAGGTAAGGGGGGGTCGGATGTACGAAACCTTGCCCTTTTATTAAAGCACAAAGAGGATGTTTCCGGATGACCAACGACGAAAATTGCGTCGAAAATTGCATGAACCGAATGCTGCTTCATAACAAAGAAAAGCGCAAACAGTTTAGTGAGTCATTTTGCTTTATTCCATCATATTCCCAAGCCAAATAATAGTGAATCTTTGTCTCCATCAGAAATTATGGAAAAGTACTTTAAGCA
Source organism: Adenophora triphylla var. japonica (assembly GCA_022495995.1). Taxonomy (NCBI): domain Eukaryota; kingdom Viridiplantae; phylum Streptophyta; class Magnoliopsida; order Asterales; family Campanulaceae; genus Adenophora; species Adenophora triphylla. The sequence continues at coordinate 469,798 of JAFEMH010000897.1, forward strand.
GTAAATTTAGGTTAATTTAATTATCCTAATGAACATCTAAAAACTGTTACCGACAGTATCTATAATGGTGTATCAATAATAAGTTCTAAAATTTCATTAGGATAATTGAATTAACCTAAATTTATCGCTCAAAGTACCTGCGTTTTAACAAAAAAAAATGGGATGATCATTTCGGGATGGAGAGAGTATGATTTACAGGGTAAACAACAATGTGATTTAGCCTTTTGCATATTTCTGAGTCTTGTCGAGTTTCCAGGTCTACTGACTTGGAGGTTTACAGCTACTTCCTTATTATAATCTTTCACTATGGTATCATTGCGTATCTTCTTTCGCAATATTCTTTTGGATTTCTTCCTTCTTCCTTCTTCTTTAATGATTTGAATCTTGTTGTTTGTGCCATAAACAGGCTATTGTGGGAGGCAAGTCACTTGCTTTTTCCCTCATGGACGATGAAATGTATTCTGGCATGTCTTGCTTGACTGATGCTTCTCCAACTATTGAGCGTGGGATTGCACTACACAAGGTTCACTTTGATGTTTTTATGTCTGCTTTCCTTGAACTATCCTCCTTTTGCACAATAAATCCCCAAAAAAAAAAAAAAAAAAAAAAAAAACCTCCACTAAAACATCAAAGATCCTGCATCAATCTCTCTCTCTCTCTCCCCTTGACGGATTCCGTCTACTCTAGATGGCAACAATGCTAGTTGAATGGGCAAACATGTTTTTTTCTTAAGGGATTGATTGCTTTCTAGTTCAGATGTATAGTGCAGTACTAAAGGTCCTCGGACTTCCTCGTTTGGTGTTTGACGAATCTAATGCATAACATATATGTTATGTTATGCAGATGATTCATTTTATATCCATGGCATTGGGTGGAGAAGGCTACCGCAACGTCATGGGAAATGAGGTAAACATCAGACCTCCTGAAGTAATGGCTCACTAATGCTACAATCTTTTGATGCACATTAAATTGAATTGGAGAAAATAACATAATTTTCTACTTTGAAGGCTAATTTTCTAATTTGCCATTACCTAACTAGAACCCAACCATTATACCCAAATTGCCACTCCTACTCCGGATCCATAATTTTTAGTTTCCTTATCCCTACCAAGTCACTTTCTATAAATGCTCGTTGCAGTTTGGTCATCCTGAGTGGATTGATTTCCCTAGAGAAGGAAATGGTTGGAGTTATGAAAGATGCAGACGTCAGTGGGAGCTAGTCGATGCTGAAAAATTGAGATACAAGGTCCAAAATCTCATTGTATTGACAGTAGCACTATTTCACACACACATGTTTCCTAATATCTATCTTATACTCTCTCCCTCCCCCCCCCCTCCCAAAATGAATGACCATTTTGAATTTAAGTGTTATTTTGAAAATGTATTTTTAATAGAAAAAATCATAAACATTCTTGATATTCACTTTCAAAATTAGTTTTGCAAAAATTTAATGAATATGATTTTTTATTTTTATTTTGAAAAAAAAATCATTTAGGGACAGTTTTTTGATGGAAAATTTTCAAAAGGTCATTCATTTGGGACTAAAATGGTCATTCAATTTGGGATGAAAAGTGTTAGAACTTAACATTGTGTTTTGATGAAGATTGATCATTTAACGGGACAATGTTAAATGGTCTAAAGTGTCAAGAGTGGAAAGTTGCAAAAGATACAAGGTGGCACCTTCAAGTTTCCCAAGATCTGATAAAAGACTTCAGACAGCCAAGATTTTCTCAACAATCTTCAACATCAGATAGCCAAGATATGACTAGATAAATCAATGATAGTAATGATCAAGAGAACCAATATCCAATATGACAAGTGTTATTTCATTACAAAGAGATCATCACCCAACTCAAACCATGTCATCCATTCTCAAGATCTAACAGCTAAGATCTCAACAGATTGTTCAATCTGACAGCTATGATTTTATGTGCCATCAGCAATGCACTAATCCATGGATAAAAAAGATGTGCCATTCTTAAATCTCTCAACAACTTTGACATGTCATCTCTCCTTGAAGATCTTCTGAACATTGGGTTGCAAATTCCAGCCCATTTACAGCCAGTCAACAATGCACTAAATACAATCACTATTCCAACCACACCTTTATTGCATTGTCTCCTCCAACGGTTACTTCCTCAGACAACATAAATGAAGACTCTCATTGAAGAGAACCATGTGCCATGTTCCCAACGGCTACTTCCTCAATCCTCCTATATATTGGACCCAAATTCCCCTTTTAATCTTTGAGCTAACACCCCTTTCTAGTCTCCATTTACAGCCCCTGTACAGTCCCTTTCCACACCCATTTACTTCCTCTTAAACAACCTTCTGCAGCCCCTGTAACACCTCCTGTTACAACCTTTACAACACCATTAAACAACCTTCTGCAGCCCCTGTAACACCTCCTGTTACACCTTGAAAAATACTCTTTTTCACAGTCCAAAGCCTTTCCCTTACACCCACACACACACCTCCTGTAATCCACACACACACTCACCAATCCCTACCTTTAAAACCCTGTTCCAAACCAAAACCTTCACCCCTAAACCTCTGCTTCAACAACAAACAACCCCATGTGTTAATTCACAAATCTCAAAATCCTAAGACTGTACTTTAGGTGAAGATTTAGTTTGTAAACACTCAAGACCGTACTTTGAGTGTATTAGTTGTTTTGTAAAATCTTGAGACTGTAATTCAAGTTGTAAAAACACTTAAGAGACTTACTTTAAGTGTATCCCTAGTTGACTGTACTAATTAGGAAGAGGAAGTTCAAGGAACTTACCTTATCAATCATTTGTAATTCTTGTTGATTATAATAAAATTGATCTCACTTGTCAAGATTGACAGTGGGGGTGGATGTAGGAGGAGTGAACTCTGAACCACTTTAAATTCTCTGTGTTATTATCTTTCTGCAAACACATTCACACACTCGCTTCATTTCTTTGTGTTTCATTGTTCTATCATTATTTCTAGCCTTATTTATTCCGCTGCACAAATCAACCAATATCTGACAGCTAAGACAAAAACCATAGCTGTCTGATCATCTGCATATCAAGCAAGGGCCTTTCAATTGGTATCAGAGCTTGTCTTCACATTCAAAAGTCTAACAACTTGTGAAGGATCCTCTTCAAACCCACCATGCCTCAACCAAGAAGAAATAATGAGAAAGACATCCCACACATTGATGACTGTGGATCTTTTGAGATCTATGCATCAAAGATAAAAACTTATCTTGATGCAAACAAAGATTTGGAACCGGTATGCCTTAGAAAATGAAGTCACCTATCCAATCCAACCGCATTCAAATGGTGGAGCCAAAGAAGATGAAATCTCCAGAAAACTGGACTGAATATGAAAGGCAACTAATTAGTGCCAACCTTAAAGTCAAAAACATACTTCAAAAGAGTGTGAATGACTCTTTAGCACAAGAAATTGCTAAAAGACCAACTGCAAAATCTGCTTGGGAACTTATTCATACCAAATTCACTAAACACACCAGTGTAAGAACTCAAAATTTGTATAACTTGCTTAGGCAACTAGACAAATTTAAATTCTATCCTGGTGAAAAAGTTAGTGCCGCTAAACCAAGGTTTGAGGACCTTATCGCATCCATTGCCGACCATGGAAAAACATTTGATCAACAAGACCTATGCCTTAAAATATATTCTACTCTTCCACAAGAATATGAGAAGGTAGCATTACCTATTAGAGAAGGAGCAGAATGGAGTACCACGACCGTTGAACAATATTTTGGAAAGCTTGAGGCTTATGAACTAGAAGGAAAAATAAAAATTCAACCTGTTCCTTCCATTTCACAAACTCTTGCCTTAGCTGCTCAGGAAACTACACACAAGCCTATCACTCAACAAGACATTGATTCCATGGTCCTCATCTCCCTTCAAAAAGCAAACCTTCCCTCAAACAAACACACCTCTAAAGAAGATTTATCCAGTCTCATATCCACGGGCCGTCGAAATGCCATAAGATCTTATAAGAAAACATTTGAGAGAAGCTATAGTCCATCCGCATCGATCAAGAGAATCATAAGAAGAAAATTGAATGTTACAATCTGTGGAAAGATTGGTCACTACTCATCTGAATGTCCTGAACCAAAGAAACCAAAGGATAATCAGAAAGCAAAGAAATTCATCTACTCAAAGGAAATCATTCACAGTTCTAGATGCAATTGCTATAATTGTTCTAAAAGCAAAAGTGAGGAGGAATATGCCTCAAGTGACTCTGAAAGTGAAGGAGAAGAGGCTATGCTGTGCTTATTAGGAGATGAAGATGAAGAATCAGAAAATGAGGAAGATCTTGAAGCAATGGCTGCTGCAGATGAACTAAAAGAGGTACATGATTTTAACTCTTTAAATATTGATGGTTTCAAACAATTAGTTTGCACTCTTTTAATTCAAACAAAAAACAAAAAACTAGCTTTGCTTCACCGGTCAATGAGAACCTTTCCCAATCCTCAACCATAGACTCCCTCACAAAAACCAATTCTGAGCTTGAGAAAGCATGTCAAGGGCTAAGAGATCAATGCTTCATGCTTGAAAAACAAAACATGGATCTGACAGCTGAGACTTCAAGTAGTCATGAAAACTGTCAAAAACTCATATTTCTTGAAAAAGAAAATGATGCTCTTAAAAAGAAAATAGATTCATGGAACTGTTCAAGCAAAGCATTATCCCTATTCACCTACTCTCAACAACGTCCTAATGACAAAACAGGGATTGGTGCTACAGCAAAAGGGTACACTCCTCCCACTGGTGAAAGGGCCATTGAAAAAATGGTGCTAGAAAACCTAAGCTCTGGCAGCTATCAAGCTCAAACCTATCCCATTCAAACCAAAGGAAAATCAAAGGAAATCTTGAGTGGCCCTAGTCAAACAAAGGAAGGACCAAGTAAAATTCAAGGAAGCAAGTATATTTGGGTTCAAAAAGGGGCCAATATACAGAAGAAGTCAAGCTACAAAAGGGTGCTAGTCGGTCAAGTCCTGTCGAGACGACGGGTTGACGATGACGGCCAAGGCATAACAGACGGCCAAGGCCCGGCTGACGGACAACCAAAATCTTCCAAACAACAAAGAACCCCAAGGCAACAAAGATTCTACAACAAGCATAGATACACCAAACAACAAAAACCTCAATGGCAATACTCAAATGGAAGAAGCCATGCAAGTCAAAATGACTCTCCAAGATCATCCCATTCAAATAACTTTCGGTTTCAACCCCAATATAGCAACCCAAACCACTACTTCAATCCATCCCAATCCACTGTCCTTACACCTTACATGATGCAAATCATATCATATTACCATACCCTAAACCAGTTCTTCAATAAAGGATCAATGAGCAAAGCTTGGGTTCGTAAAGAAAACTAACCCCTGGACCCAAACATAAAGGGTACCAATTTTTTTTTTTATTTTTTTTTTTTTTTTTTTTTTTTCAGATGTTAAAAGAGTAGTAAAGTCAAAGCTTGCTTGGATTTAATCAAAGGTATATATGCTTCAAGAAAAGATTGGATCTCTTCTTACAAATGACGGCCTTGTTTGAGGGGGAACCAAACCTTTAAGGATGTCTTTTGCCCATTGCCTTTCTCCATAAGGCCATAACACCATTTGAGGGGGAACCAAACTCCAAAACACCATCAAAACCAGCCAAGAACAGCCCTTGTTGAAACAGAAAAAGTTGCTGGAAATCTGAAAATCAGCTTTGACACTCTTCACGGAAATTGCAATATCTCTCTCTCCGCTGCACGAAATTGCAATACGATTTTTTGTGAGCAAAGTAGACTCACATACATTTCCATAAAGCATAAACACATAGCCTATAACCTTGTGATTCAATACCAGATTTCATTCAAAGTTGCTGTTTGCAGACAACAGACCTTTTTCTCTGACAGCTATGAACTCAGCTTTGTGCATCTTCACGGAAATTGCAATATCTCTCTCTCTCTCATGCACGAAATTGCAATCCTATTTTTTGTGAGTAAAGTAGACTCACATACCTTTCCAGAAAGCATAAACATATAGCCTACAACCTTGTGAGTCAATACCAGACTTCATCTGAAGTTGCTGTCCAACAGGCTGATCGTTATCTCTGACAGCTATGTTTTCTTTCTGATAGCTAAGCCTTTGACAACCAATCTCCTTGACAACAAAACCCTTTTCAAAAATTCCCCATACATCAAGCTTCACACAGTACACTCTTCTCAACAAATCCCAAAAATTAGTCACCTACACTCTTGACAGTAGACCCCAAAACCTTGACAGCAAACCCCGAATTTCTGACAGCTAAGAATCATAGCTGTCAGATCAAAACTGCAATATCATTCTCTGTGGGTAATCAAATTGCAATTCGATTTTTTCCGTGTAAAGTAGACACATAGAGCTTTCCAACAAGTCTAAACCCACAATCTGATTCCTTATGAGCAAAAAATGGGACATGTATGAAGTTGGCAGCAGACATCAAAATTCTGACAGCAGAGATAAAATTTATCAAGACTCCTCTCACCAAAAATCCTATATCTATCTCTCCAAAGCTCATAACCCTACACAGTTTTCTCCCATTTAAAGTACACTCATTGACCTCTCCAAAAAGTATATCCTCACACCCTGGAGCTTGTTGAGTCAACACAGAAAAATCCGTGAAGTTCACCAAAAATCTGCTCAATTTTTCTTGAGAGCAAATTTTCATTGTCATCTCTTTTTTGCTTATGGTGTTTTGTAGCAAGCCATTAAGAGTTTAAAATGACCAATCATTCACCAAAAAGGGGGAAATTGTTAGAACCTAACATTGTGTTTTGATGAAGATTGATCATTTAACGGAACAATGTTAAATGGTCTAAAGTGTCAAGAGTGGAAAGTTGCAAAAGATACAAGGTGGCACCTTCAAGTTTCCCAAGATCTGATAAAAGACTTCAGACAGTCAAGATTTTCTCAACAATCTTCAACATCAGATAGCCAAGATATGACAAGATAAATCAATGATAGTAATGATCAAGAGAACCAATATCCAATATGACAAGTGTTATTTCATTACAAAGAGATCATCACCCAACTCAAACCATGTCATCCATTCTCAAGATCTAACAGCTAAGATCTCAACAGATTGTTCAATCTGACAGCTATGATTTTATGTGCCATCAGCAATGCACTAATCCATGGATGACAAAGATGTGCCATTCTTAAATCTCTCAACAACTTTGACATGTCATCTCTCCTTGAAGATCTTCTGAACATTGGGTTGCAAATTCCAGCCCATTTACAGCTTGTCAACAATGCACTAAATACAAACACTATTCCAACCACACCTTTATTGCATTGTCTCCTCCAACGGTTACTTCCTCAGACAACATAAATGAAGACTCTCATTGAAGAGAACCATGTGCCATGTTCCCAACGGCTACTTCCTCAATCCTCCTATATATTGGACCCAAATTCCCCTTTTAATCTTTGAGCTAACACCCCTTTCTAGTCTCCATTTACAGCCCCTGTACAGTCCCTTTCCACACCCATTTACTTCCTCTTAAACAACCTTCTGCAGCCCCTGTAACACCTCCTGTTACAACCTTTACAACACCATTAAACAACCTTCTGCAGCCCCTGTAACACCTCCTGTTACACCTTGAAAAATACTCTTTTTCACAGTCCAAAGCCTTTCCCTTACACCCACACACACACCTCCTGTAATCCACACACACACTCACCAATCCCTACCTTTAAAACCCTGTTCCAAACCAAAACCTTCACCCCTAAACCTCTCTGCTTCAACAACAAACAACCCCGGTGTGTTAATTCACAAATCTCAAACTCCTAAGACTGTACTTTAGGTGAAGATTTAGTTTGTAAACACTCAAGACTGTACTTTGAGTGTATTAGTTGTTTTGTAAAATCTTGAGACTGTAATTCAAGTTGTAAAAACACTTAAGACTGTACTTTAAGTGTATCCCTAGTTGACTGTACTAATTAGGAAGAGGAAGTTCAAGGAACTTACCTTATCAATCATTTGTAATTCTTGTTGATTATAATAAAATTGATCTCACTTGTCAAGATTGACAGTGGGGGTGGATGTAGGAGGAGTGAACTCTGAACCACTTTAAATTCTCTGTGTTATTATCTTTCTGCAAACACATTCACACACTCGCTTCATTTCTTTGTGTTTCATTGTTCTATCATTATTTCTAGCCTTATTTATTCCGCTGCACAAATCAACCAATATCTGACAGCTAAGACAAAAACCATAGCTGTCTGATCATCTGCATATCAAGCAAGGGCCTTTCAAAAAGTTTTCATTCCTTGCTTCAACGAAGCAGATAGTGAGCAGCAAAAATGAACATGACAAGGTAAAGATGTTCTTCAGATATTGAAAAGGGTACTCAAAGAACATTATCATATTGATCCTATAATATTCTTTACTTATATATTGGTTGTTTTCTTCTATGATGATCGAACTCGGGTACGAGTGTCTGACCTGGGTACGGATCCAAGTGTCAGATCCTCCATTTTTTTTAAGATTTTACACCAAATTTAGTGTAAAATAGTCACATCCACACCCATGTCCCATCCTTTTGACACTGGTATTTTGGTCAAACTAAAGGGTCTGAGCATCACAGGTTTTCTTTGTTCCACAGGTTATTGTGTTTGAACGCGGAGAATTAGTTTTTGTTTTCAACTTCCATCAGGCGAATACATATGATGGGTACAAAGTAGGGTGTCACTTACCCGGGAAATACAGAGTTGCACTGGACAGTGATGCTTTGGAATTCGGTGGGCATGGAAGAGTAAGGAAATTCTACTCCTAATAACTATGGGTTGAACCATATTTTGGTCATTGAATTTTAGGCCAATTTTCAATGTGATCACCAAACTTTTTTTTTGCAAATGTTCTTATTGAACTTTTTCAGTTTTCCAAATGTGCTCACTTCGTCCATAACCTTGCTAAAATCTTAACGAAAGTTAGTCATGTTACTTTATACGACTAATTTTGTTAAGTTTTTAACCAAGTTGATGACGTGCATGCTTGCTGGACTTAGGAGGTAAAACTTCCGCCTTTAACCAGGTACATGAGCCCCTCATGTCCCACCTAACAGCCATGCACATCATCAACTTGATAAAAACTTAACGAAAATTAGTTATATGAAGTTTATTAATCACTTACCAATGCCATTTTTTAATGACGTGTCGGCGTTTAACTACTGTGACAGGTAGACCAAGGTATGGATCATTTTACGACTCCTGAAGGAATTCCAGGATTTCCAGAATCGTACTTCAACAACCAACCAAACTCCTTCAAAATACTCTTGCCACCTCGAACATGTGTGGTATGTTCTGAGCTACAGTGTCTCTCTAGTTTGCTTCTGATGAGGCGAATTGCCAAATTGGTCTGAATAATCTCTCTTTTTTTCAAGGTCTTCTACAGAGTTGAAGCGAGCTCGGAAGAAAGCGATATTGAAGTCACCTCCGTCAGTGTAGATGAGAGTTTTGGGGACGAGAACGAGGAATTTGAAGAACAAACTCATGTTATTGAGAGTAATTCAAAAATTTTAGCGGAACCCATTGAAGAAAACACATCATCCGATATCTTTCCTCACTCACAAACTTCAAAGAACTGACACTTGTTGTCAGAAATGAAACAAGAACTTTTGAAAAACCTGTAGAATAAACTATAACATTTTGGTGAATATTTTTTATTTTGTTTTAGAATTTCAATGGCGTCTTGCCTCTTTTTCTAAGAATTAACATGGTTTATATGGCTGTTGATAGGTTCCAATAACTTTCGTTGATAGGGTGTACGGAACTTCCAAGCTTGGAGGATCTGAGATAGTGGAGTATCTCAAGGGCCTTATCTATCTTCTTTGTACTACATAGCGTGGAGGATGTCAGTATATGTCGGAAGAAATCATTTTTTGTTTATAGGTATAAGCGGCTGCAGATGGTAGATGATTGAAGATCAAACACAAGTCCTGAACATACATATATCCAATTTGGAACTTACATTCATAAACCCTTTAGAGTAGCTGAGGAATAGGCTTTATAAGTTGACAGGAGACATTGTTGTTTGATAAGTGTTATACATGGTTCCATGATCAAATTTGTATTACTAAAATCTGAGATTATTGCTTATTTTCCTCAAAACTGTCACTTTTGGGAAATTTAAAGCCCAAAATGACCAAATCCATCTAAGGTGGATGAGACCATTTGTAATATCTTCTTTCCCAATTGCTGTAGCATCTGCTGTCGCAGTCCCTTATCTATGGGGTCCATGCTAGAGTACTCCAAAGTGGCACACAGTAGAGGAAAAGTAAAAAAAGACTTTGTATATGTAGTCAACTTGATTCGTTCCCATCTACTAGTATCAATGGAGGTCATTGTCACTTGGATTAGATATTTGTGGACACAATTGCAATAAACTTGTTCAATTATTATTGAGATAAACCAATAATCCTTCAACAACTTGCTAGCTCTTTTTTGAGTGGGATTTAAAGTAATAACTTATTATTGAGTGGCACCCTTTTTCTTCTTTCACCCGTCAGTTCATCAGGAAAAGTAAAAAAAAAAAAAGCCAATAAAATGAAGGGACACGTGTTTGAAAATTTTCTGACTCCTTGGCTCTATCTAAGAGATTCAAAAAATTTGGGGGCAATTGTTTGGTGTAGATTTTTCTTGAATACTGCATTGACATCTTGGCTCACATGGTTCTTCAGCATCTTGATTATTCAATATCTTTAACATGACATTCTTGCTTAACAACTTGAAGATGCAGGTTCAACTCATCTTGTGCAGATTCAACCGTTCCTATTTTTCAGGGATATTTACTATGCAAAGGATCAACGACTAAGTCTCATGTATTTCAAACGTATTTCAAACGGAAGATAAGATCATGGCAAACGGTCCCTAAATTTCAGCAACCTGATGCGGATTTTCGGGATCTTCAGTTACGTGTTGATTACTTTTTCAAATACGAGGGGTATAAAAGGAGAGATAGGGATAGGCGCCATGGACGGCAACATTGTAACTCTCACTATACTTCCATTTTGTACTCGCATCACAGAAATTTATAAACATTTTTGGTTAAGGTAGGCTTTTCCTAAAGCCTCCCGAGGTTTTGTGCCGGAGATCAATTGATCAAGGGCTTTCCTCGTTACATCTTGGCGTAGCATCTTGAATTTTTGCATTCTTATACTCCATTTGTGCCCAAAATCATTCCACTGAAAGTTCAATTTCAATATACAAGAAATTGACCAAAACAGGCGTTAAAGTTAACTTTCGTTAGATTTTGTTAATTTTTATTTACAAACTTGGATGTCATTAATGGGATTGAGTTTAATAAAAACATATTTGAAATAAGATGGTTAAAACTTTTAAAAAATCCGAACAATTAAAACAGAGCTAAAAAAATTAAAATGGTATAGAGGTCAGCTACCCCGACCAATCCTCATAACGGGATTAGCCAAAAATTAATAAGAAGAAGAAGAGAAACCACACACAAAGATAAATAGGGTACACTAAAATTGTTCAATTATTATTGAGTTGAACCAATAATCCTTCAACAACTTGCTAACTCTTTATTGAGTGGCACCCTTTTTCTTCTTTAACCCGTCAGTTCATCAGGAAAAGTAAAAAAAGACTTTGTATACAAGCTTCAGAGAAACCCTTTGATCTTTGAATCAAAAAATCTCACCCTTCTTCTTCTTCTTTCACCCGTCAGTCCTTTTATTACTTTAAATCCCTCTCTCCACATCATATCTATCTGCTACATCTCAAGGATTTTTGAAATGGAAGGAGAAACCCTTTACTCCTTTGTGATTGGAATGCTTCATGATTTGTTGGTCGAAGAAATGGAGTATCTGCAGGCTCTGGAAGGTGTAGTCGATGAGCTTGTAAAAGTGCTAAAAGAGATGGAAGATTTGCTAGAATACGCACATGTTAGGAAGGATAAACGTACCAAAGAAATCATAGAGTTGGCTGATCAGCTGATCGATTCCATTGAAATGTATGTCATCCGAGTTGTAAACAAGCATACTGGCATCAGAGAACGTTTGTTGCGTCCAAAAGTTTGCAAGGCTATTGAGAAGATCACAATCAAAATCAGTGACTTTATCAAAAGCCAAAGTGGAGATGCGGATGCCAGCTCCTTGGATTCAAGAAGACCGTACAAAGTACAAGATCTTTCTCGACTCAATGAAAAAGAATTCGTTGGGAGGGAGGAAGACATCAATAAATTGGTGTCATATCTGGTTGATCACGAAGAAAATGAGTTTCGGGTCATTTCCATTTATGGAATGGGTGGTTTAGGGAAGACCACAGTTGCTCGGAAAGTGTATAAAGACAAGAAAGTGTTGAGCCATTTTCAAAGTTTCGCTTTTGTTTGTGTGAGCGAACAATGTCGAGCGGAAGAAATTTTGAAACATATCCTACAACAACTTTCGAAGGAGGAAGAGATGAAGAGCATGACTCAGGAGGATGTAATTGAATCACTTCAACAACTTTCTCTTGCGAAGGAGGAAGAGATGAAGAGAATGACTCAGGGGGATGTAATTGAATCACTTCAACAACTTTCTCTTGCGAAGGAGGAAGAGATGAAGAGAATGACTCAGGGGGATGTAATTGAAGCACATCAAAGAGTACAAGTAGAGAAAAGGTGTTTGATCATTATTGACGACGTTTGGTCGGTAGTTGATTGGGAAAGCCTGAATTGCGGCTTAGTTGATGAAAGCACGGGCAGCAAAGTACTGCTTACCACTCGGATCAAGGATGTTGCAGATAAGGGATTTTGCTACTCTTTGAAGTGCTTAAGCGAAGATGAGGGCTGGGAGCTATGTCAGAAGAGAATAGGCACAGACAGAGGTTAGTTAATTATGATTATAAGAATCAAGTATAAATGTTACGTTGCTTCACCACTTTTTTTTTTTTTCAATTCGTTAACTTTGGATTGTCTTTAGTTTGAGAGACATTTAAGAAAGCTTTTAAGAATTATTAGTGTCTTAATACTTAAGCGCCCTTACTGATCTTACCATGGTCCATATGACATCTTGCTTGTGCGTGAGAAATATAACCTGGTATTGACATGGGAGGAAAATAATGACTTTCCCTACATTAATAAAGTATGTACTCATTATTATATATAAAATTATGTAATCATAATTATATCTCTGTTAATGTATGTTTTTTTTCCTTTTTTTCCTTATAGATCCTGAAATAGAGAAAAGGAAGGAAGAGCTGGGAAGGAAAATGATTGCTTGGTGTAAAGGTAATCCCCTAGCTGTGTGTGTTCTCCGGGGGGTTTTAGTTACAAAATACAGCCTACGTGAGTGGGAAAGATTTTACGAAAGCAGAACATGGGGTGGAGGTAGAGGTGGAGAGGTGTATCAAAAATTCAATAGCGAAGTGGAGGAAGAGTTATTATTTAGTTACAAGGAGTTGCCATACCAGCTAAGGCCATGCTTTCTTTACATGGCAAGTCTTGTTGAGGACGAGAAGATAGAGGTGGAGACGTTGTACATGTTATGGGATGCTGAAGGCATGATATTGTCAAAGGACAGACAAGTAGGAGAAACAAATATGGATGTAGCAGAGAGATATTTGGGTGAATTAGTGGGAAGATGCATGATTGAAGCTGAATTAGCTGATGAGGCGCATCCTAACACTAAGAGGAGGTACAAGTTTTGTTGGCTTCATGATCTAATGAGAAAATTATGTTTGTCAATAGTTAAAAAGGAAGATTTTCTCGAGGTCCATGACTATAGTGGTCGTAAAGATAAAGTCTTGGTATTTCATTCCTCTTTTTCAAGGAATGATACTAAGTTATCTCCTAGGCAAGTCTTGTATCTTCCCGAGGAACATGATTTCATTGTTCAGGATGATAAACATAATGCAAATGGGCATGTGAGGTCGCTTATGTTCAAAGATGGACGTGCGAGGAAATTATCCAAGTTGAAGAAGATGAATTTGCTGAGAGTACTAAGCTTTGATCAAACCACAATTGGGAAGGAAGATATTACCAATGAGCTCATCCACCTTAGATACTTGAGCCTTAACAAGTGTCGTATAGTATGCCTTCCATCATCCATGTATGACTTTATATACTTGCAAACTCTAGATATGCGAGCAAGATATAATTCAAATGATGAATTTAGGATACCAAATCTTGCTCTAAGAAAATTGAAAGGATTGAAGCATCTATTTCTTCCTGATAAATGTTACTATAAGGTGACCCCAAAATTTTCCAGACTGAGACTTGATGGATTGACCAAGTTGGAGACGCTAGTAAACCTTCATTCAAAGAGGTGCGAGATGGAAGATGTCATTCATATCACCAATCTTAGAAGATTAGAATGGACGATTCGTATCTCAAGTGAGGATGATGGTAAGAAGATGAAGGAATTCATGAATAAAGTGAATTTGGATCGGTCGTGGCACTCATCACTTGCAATTGAACTGGTCAATCCAAAGGTAGAGATGTACTCGGATGTTTTAAGAGGACAAATTCCTGAATGTTATGCAGAAATTTTGCATATGTTGACGATAATAGGGATGACAGGTAAGTTATTACCTGAATTTTCCAAATTTAGTCGCCTCACTGCATTATTTTTGTATGAATTTGATGTAGAAGAAGACCCTATGCCGACACTGGAGAAACTCTCAAACCTAGAGACCCTCAGATTAGTAGTTGGGAAATTGAAGGGAAAGGAAATGACTTGTTCTTCAACTGGTTTTCCCAAACTTAAGGTTTTGGAATTATATAGGCTGGAAAACTTGGAGAAGTGGTGTGTTAAAGAAGGTGCCATGCCCAATCTCCGAAGTGTAAAGATTTGGGGATGCTTAAAGTTAGAGATGCTTCCTGAGGAACTGAAATTCATTTCAACCCTCGAGGAGTTATCGATCGGGATTATGTCAGAAGAATTCAAGAGGATATGCAAGAGGGATTTTCCCAAACTTGAGGTTTGGGGTTAAAGCATTATGTTAGGCCCAGGAATCGTTTCATTTTTTTGATTTTTGATTTTATTTTTTATTTGTAAAAATTGATTTTTTACTTAAACTAAAAAACTAAAAAAATTATATTCGTAATAAGCGTTTGGAAGCTTTGATATGAAGAAACTTCGTTGAGTGCTAATACCTCAAAAAGACGGACAATTGTCCTTCTATCAAACGACATTTAGCGGCACCGGCGGTGGCGAACCGCACCTCCACATCCGTCGTCCTGCTACCAGATCCCAATTCGTCTCACCGTCGTCCATTCACATGTTCTGACTTTTAGGGTTTTGTTCAGGACCCTAATTATGCTGAAGTCAATGTGAGTTTATTCCCACTTTCACCTTCTTCTTTTTTCACAACTAAATTCTAAGCTGTGTAATTGGATTTTGGGGAGCAATTTTCAATTTTTACAAAATATTATCTTTTTTTCTTCAAAACCTAAATGCAAAACTTGGAATTTGAGTTAAAAAGCATATTTATAGCATTGGAAATTCAAATTATTGTTGTGTTTGAACAGAAAGAAGCTCCGTTTGCGGTTGATTGCAACTTCCTTTCGCCAATCAAATGTAGCTGCATTTGTATGTCTTTTCACTTTTGTATTCATTTTATTCAAGAGTGATATTTTGTCTGTTGTATGCTCTTATTTCTGTAAGTTACTTCCAACATTATGGATACAAAGTAGTCATTGGCCCTATAATGAATGTCAGGTCATAAAGCTTCAGCCTGTAAGAGAGTGAAAGATGTGCCTCTTGTGCATGTACATGGGATAGAGAAAATTCTAAGGGGCCGTTTGGTAACCCGATAAAAGACTGGATATGATAAATAATACCGGATAGGGTTGTTTGGTACGATTTTAAAATTTTTGATTAATTAGAAGGGTGTGGCCGATAAGGGGCTTATCCCCCTTATTATTTATCCCTTGAAAGGGGGAGGTTATTAATACGGGGATTGTTAGGATGGGGATGAATAACCATGTTTATCCTTATCTTGCTACCAAACGAGCCCTAAAAATTTAGTTACCCTACCACAATACCATTTCATTGTTGTATTGTATAACACTTATACATTTGTTGTTGTAGTTTATACTAACATGATAAGCATTCTGTTTTTCCTTTTAAATTACTGTAAAAGAAAGTGGGTAAGTTAGGACACTGGTTCATTGATGTGTTTAGTGTGTAATACATCAGTGCATTATGTTTTTCTGTAAGTGTAGCGTTATGAGGTTCATTTTAAGATAGAGGCAGTATTACTCATACAGAATTGATGTTATCATGTAGGGAGGAAGGAATGTAATTCCCAAAGTGTATGAGTGGAGAAGTTTCTCAACCTTATATGGTATGGCTAAATGCTTGATTTTGGATAGTGAACATTTACCAAATGCATGTGATTGGCTAAAATGTAGACGTGGATCCAAGGTATCCACTCACATGATTTGGTAAACTTTTTGTTGCAAAAAATTTAGTAACTGTCATTTCATTATCAAATTTTTTTTCTATCTGTGTTATTGATAGTGATAGGGTTATTGAGAATGACATATCTTTTACAATGCAGCTCATTGTAATTCAACGTATGGGAGGAAATCTATCGCATGGTCGTGGCAGCTGCAAATCGTGAATGCACTTCGTTCAGGCGAGAGAAGCATAGTGTCAGGTCTGCTCAGCTGTCAAATCTCATCGACATGAGTCACTCGTTTACAGCAGATGATTTCGTTTATATTCTTGAATATTGTGCACGGACACCTGATCCATTGGTAGGCTCCCTGATAAATAATGAGTCTTGGCCTTTCTGTTTAGGTGCTTTTATTTCTTGAGTTTTAATGCATCCACATATTGCCATACGGTATGGTTTAGACTTCCTTTATGCAACATATGATTGCTAACGCTTATGGGTCACTATTTTGCAGGGTAAAATAGAACATATCTATTCTGGGTGTTTATTACATATGATGGCCGAGTAGCTGACAATCTTTTCAACAATATTATGTGTGTAGTTGTGTATATAGGTTCTAAGAATAAATATGTCCCTGATGTGAATGTAAGTTTGAGTGTGCTTATGATGTAAGGATCAGGACAACAGAGAATGCTTTGATTAGATATTAATTGACCAGTGCTCAACTTTGATCGACTATTAATTGTTACAGTATTTGCTTAACAAAGTAACAAACTAAACCTCTAACTATGCGGGGCCCTTTTCTTCTGAATCTTCGTTCCCATCATGAGCAAGTGTATCCATGATATCATTAACAGAACGTGCTTCTTTGTTTGTGCAGTTTGTGATGGAAACTTTTGGAACAGTCATTTTCTACATACTTCTGGTGATTTACTTGTTTCAGTATATCTTTATTATTCTTTGATTTCAAAAAACCTGCATTGTGTGTTATTTGTCAAATTAATTACGCAATTATGAAATCATGACCTCAAGTTAAGGAGAGAAATTTTCTATTGTTCGTTTACAAACTTTTATTATGATATATTTCGAGTAATATCTAATTTGTTATGTATGTGGATTCTCTCTTATTTGTGTAGGCATTCAGTATGATAAGTTTACTTGAGGAAACTCCAGATCACTATCCTGATTTACACATGTACAATAACTTATTGGGAGCTTGTGCTGATATGAAACACACAGATTATGCCAAAAAATGTTTGGATCTAATGGATCATGCGTTCATGGGAAAGGATGAAAGAACATACATGGAGCTTCTCAAGGTGTGTACATATTTAAACTCTTATTCATGCTTGGAGGAAAATAATACGCAGCACAAGTAGAATTTCAGTGTTTCTAAACCTGTTACTTTGTCGTAGGGTTAGCTATCTAGCTAAACCAGATTTTTATTTCAGATTGGGGCACTTCTAATTGGTCAAACATTTTTATTTCTTTTTCACAAAGTTGTATTGAAAAATTAAAGGTTAGCAATCGTTTTACATATTGCCTAGAAACAAGCAAGTGTAGTTTGATAAGAAGATAAGGTATTAGAGGGATTTATCTTTGGAATAAGTGTGTTTTGTGTAAATTGGTTGATGAGGAGTGAATATCTTATCTAGTTCCCAAGCGGTGATTCATGTAAAATTATTTTACTTTAGGCTTATGGAAATCCAATATTTCTTCCCAACATTAAATGTTCAGTGCAGAACTTGAAGGGGGTTTTACTTCTATTACCATTATTTGAGTTTTCATTTAATTTACTTTTTAGGCTTGGCGCGAGGAGGGGGTTGAAAAATTTATTAAGTTAACACTATAATTGAGAAAGTTGAAATTTATATGATCTTTGGTATATTGTTGCTCTTGAACCATACACTGGTTTGGCCAAATCAAATTGAGCAGAATTTGTCTCTTGTATGTTCCTGTTCCTTGATCATATTGTCGTGGACGAACGTTTTGATGTCCAACGGTCTTGACTCTAAATTTATTCCTCCAGCTTGCAGTTTTGCAGCAAAATCTTTCTGCAGTCCATTGTATCTGGGAGGAGTGTACCAAATACTACAGTCTTAACATTATATCTCTTCGTAAATTCATACGGTCCTTTACAAGATTAGGAGATATTAAATCCTCTTTTGGAGCTTTACAGCAGATGGTCGCGGTTGGTCGAGGAGGATTTAATATCTCTAAAACTGGTCAAGGGAAGTTGAGGGATTCTAGATTAGACATCCCTATACCTTTTAAGGGTGACATGAATTGGAGCGATTATGGGATCAAAGATGAAACTTCTGTTCCTTCGGTGTATGAAAACTATGAGAATGCAGAAAGTCAGGCAGGTAGCACACAGCTTTACACGACTAGTAACGTTAAAATGAAAGAAGTCAATTGTGCTGGATTACATGGACCAAGTAAACCTGTGATGAAGCTCTTGAGATGGTCCTTTAGTGACTTGATACATGCATGTGCAAAAGCTAAAGATTGTGAGCTTGCGGAGCGGTTGTTTTTACAGGTGAATCCTTAAAATTGTATATCTATATTTTATAGATCTCCAACTTGTTGGTTTTTTTTATTTTTTTTTCAACAGATTTTGTAGTCCATACTTGTTAATTTTGATTCTCATCTTCCCTCAACACGCACAAATGTCTCTGGATAAGCCAGTAGTATGGTAAGAATGTATAAACATTCGGAAAAAGAAAATGTTGAGCTCTTATTGTTCTGCACCTTAGCTTTAGTTTTTCAGTAAGTTTGCTGGATGGAATAGTCATTGGCATCCTTCATTTCCTGACTGTCATTTTTATATGTGATAGATGCAAAATCTTGGTGTGGATCCCTCTTTTGGTACATATGATGGCTTCATAAGAGCTCTTGTTGGTGCGAGAGGTTTTCGTGATGGCGTACAAGCTGTAAGATAATCTGTTTCATTCGTTAATTATGATTACATTTCTAAAGTTGCTGATTATATTTTTCTTCTCTTTCTCCTTTGTACTCCCACCGTCATTAAATGAGTATCCGTTTTTTGACTTTGAGTGAGAGTTAAGGAAGTTGACATTTAAGCCATTTTTAATAGCAAATATACTTAAGCACCCCTATATCCACCTTATACACTTGTACTAATATATTTGTTATGAATTTAGTAACTTCCTTGAAAAAGATCACTTTTTTAGGGACAAACTTTTATAGAATCGAGACTCATTTAGGGACAGAGGATGTACATGTTTATATTAAAAGTTGTTAGGACCTAACATTGTGTTTTGATGAAGATTGATCATTTAACGGGACAATGTTAAATGGTCTAAAGTGTCAAGAGAGGAAAGTTGCAAAAGTTACACAAAGATCCCTCCAAGTTCCCCATGTTAATCATCAGTGAACTTGGAATTGCAAATGGAGAAATATCAGCCAAGCCATGTGTTTGCACAGGAGAAGAAGAAAACATGTTTGCATAAAACATGGAAATTATGACAACTACTTTGAGTCAAGTGCATTGAATATTGCATTGAAGCCTTCACCCACCTCTCCAACGGATACAAACACATTTCCATAATACAACACCCTTCACCCTTTACACCTCTTTAACCCTCACCCTTTATCTGTGTGTGTGTGTGTGAGTGTGTGTGTGTGTAAAAAAATAAAATAAAAATAAACACCCACTGTACACACTTGGCCTTGGCAGTACATGTTGGGTTTCGAGGGTCCATGCGCAGCGGAAAATTGCAAATAACTCGAATACCCAAAGCCCTAGAATCGTTCTAGATGAATAATTAAGAATTATGAATTAGGGTTACCAACCTTGATTGCCTTTGTCGTTGATATACGTGTTCCAACTCCAGATTGAAGAGTTTGCAAGTCTTCAATATACGATCCTTGAATCACGAACAAAAGATCTTGAGAAGCGAAGATCCTCCACGAGTATCCACGCGATGAACGAACCCTAGAACTCTTTCTAGGAGGATTGCTAGATCCTTCGATTGAAACACTTTCAATCTAAGTGTATTATGTAATTGGTGTGATGATTTCAATTCACAATTGAAAAGGGTTCTCAATTTTGGGTTTCTCTAAACTCAAAATTCGTCACTTGGCTGCTAGGGTTGATAAAGGAGAGTATTTATACTTTATAAATACTGTGCCCTATTAAAAACCCTTGAGAAAAACGGTTTCAGCATTCAGGGCACATGGGCGGTCGCCCATAGGGACTCGGGGCGGTCGCCCATGTGTCCAGAGCCTAATCCTTCCTCCGAAAACCCATGTGGGCGGTCGCCATAGGCACATGGGCGGTCGCCTACGTGTCCGTAGCCTTAAACCCTTATTCGAAAACCATCGTGGGCGGTCGCTCATAGGCACATGGGCGGTCGCCCATGTGTCCAGACTCCAATGCCCGATTTTCCAAATAAGATGGGCGGTCGCCCATAGCACATTGGGCGGTCGCCCAACACACCATAATTCCATAATTCCATTTTGTCAATTCGTTCGATGCGTGTGACCCCATAGGACTATATTATGTTGGCAATGAGTTCGATCACATCGATCCTCATAAGACATGAGCGGACTCTAGCAAGCCATCATGCCTACCCAAATAATATAATATTAAGTTCGTTTTTCCTACATAGAACATATCACAATCCCATTGTCACACGATGTTATATTGAACATGAGTCATGGTCCACGTCAACTCATATTGTTCAATGCTTTCTCGTTACCAAGTAAATTGATTAATCGAATGACATTAATCATATTAATTCATTCGGGCATGGCCATGCACTACATCAATCTTACTCACGAGTGGCCAAGCAAACATCTCTCTTTACGAGGGACAAGTTTCCATCTTGACTTATCATTCTTCCCAACAAGAATCATATCATGCCAATGATAGCCCTTATTGTTGTCCGGTTAAAGACAACGTTAAACTATATCAAACATGATATTCATCGAGTGGAAGACGATGATAATCTCGTGTCAAAGGATATCAATGATATGACTATATGAGATTTATTTATGACATATGACCATGACATAAATCTCATAATGGGTCAAGTCCAAGACCTTGTTCACTAACAAGTACCCATGAATCTAATGTGCATCTCTATGCATATAATCATCACATGATTATCCATTAGACTTAATACTAGTGCTTCATAAGTACTAGGGACACAATTATTAATGTAAACATGCAAACACATATAATAATCAAAAGAAACAATCTCATATATAAATAAGCAATGACATTACATAAAGGTCTATCTCTATAGGCCTAGGGCACTAACACCTACAGTCTCCCACTTGCACTAGGCCCAATCACTCATGTATCTTATACCCATGGACCTAACATGACCATCATGTTTAGCTTGTGGCAAAGGCTTGGTGAGAGGGTCCGAAATATTGTCATCTGTTGGTACTTTGCATATCTTGACGTCCTCCCTTTCACGCATTTCTCGAATGAGGTGAAAACGTCTCAAAATGTGTTTGGATCGCCGATGTGACCTTGGTTCTTTTGCTTGGGCAATAGCACCATTATTGTCACTGTAACGGCTCTATCGGGTTAGTGATACTGGAACGACTTCTAAGTCACTAACGAACTTCTTGATCCAAACCGCCTCCTTAGCCGCATCCGATGCCGCTATGTATTCGGCTTCGTTGTAGAATCGGCAATGCTGCTTTGCTTGGAACTCTTCCAACAAACGGCACCTCCATTTAGCATAAACACAAACCTGCATCGCGATCTATAGTCATCTTTGTCGGTTTGGAAGCTTGCATCTGTGTAACCCTTTACAACCAGATCATCTTCCATTCCTCCAAATACCAAGAATACATCCTTAGTTCTTCTCAAGTACTTAAGGATATTCTTGATCGCTATCCAATGGTTTTCACCAGATCGATCGGTATCTACTCGTTGCGCTTAGAGCATACGAGACATCGGGTCTAGTACACAACATGGCATACATGATAGATCCAATTGCCGAAGCATATGGAATATCACTCATCCTCTTTCGCTCATCATTTGTCTTAGGACAATGAGTCTTGCTAAGAGTAATGCCATGTCCCATTGGCAAGTTCCCTCTCTTAGAATTTTCCATGCGGAATCTTCTAAGGACCTTGTCAATATACGTACTTTGACTCAAACCAATCATCCTTCTTGATCTATCTCTATAGATCTTGATACCAAGGATATAAGCCGCTTCACCCATATCTTTCATTGAAAAACATTTTCCTAACCAAGACTTAACAGCCTCGAGTGTGAACATTGTTTCCAATGAGCAAGATGTCATCGACATATAACACCAGAAATAGCACTATGCTCCCACTTATTTTCTTGTATACACAAGGCTCATCTTCATTTTTGATGAAGCCAAACTCTTTGACTGATTCATCAAAACGTAGATTCCAGCTCCGGGAAGCTTGCTTCAATCCATAAATGGATCTCTGCAACTTACACACTTTGTTAGAACCTTTTGGATCGATAAACCCTTCAGCCGTATCATGTATACATCCTCAAGCAGGTTTCCGTTAAGAAACGCTGTTTTGACGTCCATTTGCCATATCTCATAGTCGTAATATGCGGCTATGGCAATTAAGATTCTAATAGACTTAAGCATTGCTACGGGCGAAAAGGTTTCATCATAGTCAACGCCTATGAATCCGCCTATACCCCTTAGCAACTAGCCTAGCCTTATAAGTATGTACCTTCCCATCCATGTCGGTTTTCTTTGAAAACCCACTTGCACCCTATGGTTTTTACACCTTCGCGGATCAATCAAGTTCCAAACTTGATTGTCATACATGGATTTGATTTCGGATTCCATGGCTCCTATCCACTTATCCGAATCAGAGTGGACATCGCCTCTTGATAGGAAGTAGGTTCATCATTCTCAATGATTTCTACTTGATTACTTTCCGTCATGAGAAATCCATATCTCTCAGGTTCGGATCGTATCCTATCCGATCTGCGAAGAACTTGTGTATCTTGAACCGGTTCCACAACAGCTTGTGAACTTGGTTCCGTCTCAACTATCGGTTCCTTGTCATTTTCGGGTTCTTGAATTTCTTCAAGATCAATTTTACTCCCACTAGTTTCTTTAGAGAGAAACTCTTTCTCTAGAAAGACACCATTACGAGCAACAAACACTTTGTTCTCGGATTGGTTGTAAAATAGATATCCTTTCGTTTCCTTAGGATAACCAACGAAAATGCATTTGTCAGATTTAGGTGCAAGTTTATGTTCAGAAACTAATTTCTTTACATAAGCTTCACAACCCCAAATCTTCATGAAAGATAAGCTAGGCTTTCTTCCATACCACATCTCATGTGGGGTTTTAGGAGCCGATTTAGTAGGGACCTTATTAAGCGTGAAAGCAGCTGTTTCCAGTGCATGTCCCCCAAAAAAAATAGGAAGGTTCACTTGACTCATCATCGATCGAACCATATCTAATAGAGTTCGATTTCTCCTCTCGGATACACCATTCCATTGTGGTGTTCCGGGTGGAGTAAGTTCTGAAACAATTTCACAACTTTTCAGATGATCGTCAAATTCTTGGCTTAAGTATTCACCACCTCGATCGGATCGAATGGTTTTAATAGTTTTGCCAAGTTGATTTTGTACCTCATTTTGAAATATTCTAAATATCTCAAATGCTTCACTTTTGTACTTCATCAGATAGACATAGCCATATCTGGAGAAGTCATCAGTGAACGTTATGAAGTACCGAAATCCTCCCCTAGCAATGCTATTCATTGGTCCACACACATCAGTATGTATGAGAGCCAATAAATCACTAGCCCTTTCACTACTCTTAGTAAAAGGTGCTTTAGTCATCTTGCCCAATAAACAAGACTCGCAAACATCATATGATTCATAATCATATGAGTCTAAATATCCATCTTTATGGAGTTTAGATACGCGTTTCTCGTTTATGTGACCAAGACGGCAATGCCATTTGTATGTGTTGTTCACATCATTTGGTTTAGATTTCTTACTAACATGATAAACATTCTCAACATTATTTTCAACATCCAAGACATAAAGGCCATTAAAAGAATGAGCAACACAATAAAGCATGTCATTCAAATAAATTGAAAATTTCTTATTCGCAATAAGAAAATTGTAACCCTCATTGTCTAAACATGAAATAGAAATAATGTTTCGCTCAAATCCTGAACATAATAACAGCTTATTTAAAACTAAAATTAATCCGCTAGGTAAAGTGACTTCGTAAGTCCCTACGGCCAATGCAAAGAACTCTCTGCTCCATTTCCAACCCGCAGATCTACTTCACCCTCTTTGAGCGACCTTCTATTCTTAAGTCCCCGCACATTTAGACAAATGTGAGATCCACATCCGGTATCTAATACCCAAGAACTAGAAGTAGAAAGTAGAACATCTATCATATAGATACCAAGTCGTGGCAATCACATTGCCCTTCTTCTTCACTCTTCCCGATAAGCTTTGCGCTACGCTTCCAATGCCCAGTTTCATTGCAATGGTAGCATACCGCATCCTTTTGGGATTTGGGTTTAGGCTTCTCAACAACGGCAACCTTTGCCTCCGGTTTAGCAACTTTTGCTTTACCCTTGTTTTTGAACCCTTTTCCTTTATTCACCATCAACACTTGATTGGTTTTCTTGGTAATATTGTTCTCCGCATTCTTTAGCATCCCATGCAATTCGGACAGAGATTTATTCATCCCATTCATGTTATAATTCGTAACGAACTGATTATAACTTTCAGGGAGTGAATGCAATATCATATCCGTAGCTAGCTCTAACTGGATAGGATACCTAAGCCTCTCAAGATGTTCGAGGTGACACTTAATTTTCAACACATGAGGCCCAACAGGTTGTCCTTCAATCATCTTGCATGAATGAAGAGCCTTCATAGTGTCAAACCTTTCCCGACGTGCTTGCAATCGGAACATTTCCTTTAAATGATTTCCCAAATCATAAGCTTCCATGTGTACAAGGTCCTTCAAGGGCCTTACACATAGTAGCCAAGATCGTGCAACCAACATCTATAGAATCATCAACATGTTTCTTATGTTGGTCCCTTTCACTTTGGGTGCATTAGCAAAGCAGTTCGGAGGAATGGGTCCATCGAGAATGTACAACTTCCTTTCCGTTTGAGAACAATTCCCAAACAAATGGATCCAATCCACATAGTTGTTGCCATTCTCTTCTAACTTGTCCTTCTCAAGGACTCGATCGCAGTTGACAAATTCTCGATTAGTGTTAGCAGCCATTGATCTACAAAGATATGCAACAAGATATAAACATATATAAGCACCAATTTCATTTAAGAGATTAAATAATGTATTTCACAAATACTCCCACTAAATTATATAACCTTCATATACAAACATGCATAATATAATTTAATAGGCTAAGACCCAACTTTAATTTAATTTCAAGTCGGTTATGGCACGATCGGCTCAAAATTAAACTAAAAAGGCAGATAACATTTATCAATCATATCAACATATGACTCTTAGATCTTTTATGAGATTATAGACATCATATGTCACATGTTTCAATCTCATCTTATGCCTTAGGCCCAAAACCTGCTTTTGATAGCCTTATTGAGTTCAACCATTTTAAACGTATAGCAATCACTATTTGCTCATCTTGATCATACAAAGATAGAATTAATGCACCTCGCTATGGCGAGCCCACATAAAACTACCCGTGTACTCACAAGTGTTTAAAGTGGGTAGCATAAACAAACTCAAAATTTCAAAGAAGGTTCAATTTTTCATGTTTATCAATTAACATGGCATGGTTGATTCATGAAAAACTATATGAGCATAATTATGAACATGGAATGATACAACACAAATCACATTTGGTCGGTAATTACTAGTACGCGGCCACGTGCTCCAAGGTTATCCCACACTTCCATCGAAGTGCCCGTGGGGAAGGTTTTGGTGTCCACCCATATACCAAGTAATACTTCACAAATATCCTAGATTAATCATATTAATCATATTAATGAATTTAACATCCCATGACCTAGATTAATCATATTAATCACATATTACAATTTCATAATCATGGTATATCACTATATACAATTACTTCAAAAGTAAAACTCATACAATTTCACATTCTAAATCATATTCATCATGAAAATCCATATAATCACATTACACAATTATCATGATTATCTAACTAAACATCATGAACGGGGCTCTGATACCACTGTTGGGTTTCGAGGGTCCATGCGCAATGAAAATTGCAAATAACTCGAATACCCAAAGCCCTAGAATCGTTCTAGATGAATAATTAAGAATTATGAATTAGGGTTACCAACCTTGATTGCCTTTGTCGTTGATATACGTGTTCCAACTCCGCATTGAAGAGTTTGCAAGTCTTCAATATACGATCCTTGAATCACGAACAAAAGATCTTGAGAAGCGAAGATCCTCCACGAGTATCCACGCGATGAACGAACCCTAGAACTCTTTCTAGGAGGATTGCTAGATCCTTCGATTGAAACACTTTCAATCTAAGTGTATTATGTAATTGGTGTGATGATTTCAATTCACAATTGAAAAGGGTTCTCAATTTTGGGTTTCTCTAAACTCAAAATTCGTCACTTGGCTGCTAGGGTTGATAAAGGAGAGTATTTATACTTTATAAATACTGTGCCCTATTAAAAACCCTTGAGAAAAACGGTTTCAGCATTCAGTGGCACATGGGCGGTCGCCCATGGACTGGGCGGTCGCCCATGTGTCCAGAGCCTAATCCTTCCTCCGAAAACCCATGTGGGCGGTCGCCATAGGCACACGGGCGGTCGCCTACGTGTCCAGAGCCTTAAACCCTTATTCGAAAACCATCATGGGCGGTCGCTCATAGGCACATGGGCGGTCGCCCATGTGTCCAGACTCCAATGCCCGGTTTTCCAAATAAGATGGGCGGTCGCCCATAGCACATTGGGCGGTCGCCCAACACACCAGAATTCCATAATTCCATTTTGTCAATTCGTTCGATGCGTGTGACCCCATAGGACTATATTATGTTGGCAATGAGTTCGATCACATCGATCCTCATAAGACATGAGCGGACTCTAGCAAGCCATCATGCCTACCCAAATAATATAATATTAAGTTCGTTTTTCCTACATAGAACATATCACAATCCCATTGTCACACGATGTTATATTGAACATGAGTCATGGTCCACGTCAACTCATATTGTTCAATGCTTTCTCGTTACCAAGTAAATTGATTAATCGAATGACATTAATCATATTAATTCATTCGGGCATGGTCATGCACTACATCAATCTTACTCACGAGTGGCCAAGCAAACATCTCTCTTTACGAGGGACAAGTTTCCATCTTGACTTATCATTCTTCCCAACAAGAATCATATCATGCCAATGATAGCCCTTATTGTTGTCCGGTTAAAGACAACGTTAAACTATATCAAACATGATATTCATCGAGTGGACGACGATGATAATCTCAGGTCAAAGGATATCAATGATATGACTATATGAGATTTATTTATGACATATGACCATGACATAAATCTCATAATGGGTCAAGTCCAAGATCCTTGTTCACTAACAAGTACCCATGAATCTAATGTGCATCTCTATGCATATAATCATCACATGATTATCCATTAGACTTCATACTAGTGCTTCATAAGTACTAGGGACACAATTATTAATGTAAACATGCAAACACATATAATAATCAAAAGAAACAATCTCATATATAAATAAGCAATGACATTACATAAAGGTCTATCTCTATAGGCCTAGGGCACTAACACCTACAGTACACCCATGCTTCATGTTGCCAATTAACCCTTCAACCTTAAACCTTTCATCTTTCAATCCTTCACCCATTTCACTTGTTACAATCAACCACACCAAACGATGTAAACATTAAGGGGGAACACCAACGAGCCAAATCATTGCTTTCATTCGACAACTCAAGTGTCAATTCAAGAAAGAACTACATATGCTATGTACCTAGCATCCCTAATTGACTGTACTAATTAGGAAGAGGGGGTTCGAGGAACTTGCCTTATCAATCCTTGTAATTCTTAAAGCGACCTAGATTATAGTGGATTGATCTCACTGGTCAGGCACATGACAGTGGGGGTGGACGTAGGAGGAGTGAACTCTGAACCACCTTAAAAATTCTCTTTTCTTGTCTCTTTTAATTTTTTGTCTTGCACTTTAATTTTCATTTCATTTATGCTTTTATCTGACAGCTAAAATTCTGACAGCTAAGGTTCAATCTTAGTTGTCCAAGCTTAGCTGCCTATTTCTTGCTTTAATAGTTTATTGCTTGATCACTTAGATAAGATAACATTGATAAAGAGATTAGGAATACATATGTTAGACAACAACTACAAGGCCATAGAAAATTTCCATTCCGCTGCGCATAAACTCATATCATTTTTGGCCTTGAGAGTGTTTTCAAGAAAACGGGACCTTTCAAAAGTGATTAATTATCTTTCTCTTGAGTAGTTTGAAACATAAAATCATTTGTCTATTCTTTCTTCACTCTGCAGTTAAAGTTAATGCAACAGAAGAACATGAAGCCACATGATTCAACTTTTGCGACCTTATCAATTGGTTGCAGTAAAGCTTTGAAATTGGATTTGGCTGAGGCTTTCATAAATCGATACCCAACACTCTCCTTATCATTATAATACTTTTCTTGAAGCATGTGCCATCCTGGTTAGTAAGTATTAAATGAAACCAGATCTTCAAGTCAAACTTATCATTTTTTGCTTTATGATGCCCTTTCTTCTTCCTGATTCTGCTTAGTCAAATAGTGACTCTAGGCATAGAGAATATTCCAGTCAGTTTTTTTGTAGTTCATATTGTGAATGTGATCATAGTTTATAATTACATCTCTTCCAATTTTTGCAGGATCAACCCGAACGTCTTTGTTCAAATTTTCAGTAAAATGAGGCAGTTGAAAGTCAAGCTTGATATCAGAACATATGAGCTACTATTTTCTTTGTTATGTAATGTGAATGCCCCATATGAAGAAGGCGATACGTCATCACAAATAGATGTTGCTAAAAGGATAAGAACTATAGAAGAGGACATGTGGCGGCATGGCATTGACCATAGTTATATATCGATTATGAACTTGGTAAACACCTTTTTTTCTCTCTTCTTTTGTCCAACTACTATCAATTTAGAATTTTGAATAGTAAAATAAGGGCGACACGTTTGTTTATGAATTAATAGTCTGCTTTCCTTTTTTCTCTTTTATGCTAACTACCCAAAAGACAATATTTTCATTTATGCTATCTGTGTCCCCTTGTTTATGGAATTTATCTGTAAACAATTAAATACAGCTTGGTATATTGGTATCACACTTGCTTATTCTTGGCCGTGTACAGCTGAGAGAACTTGGAACGGAAGGGATGGTAAAGGAGCTAATAGAATACTTACAGTTGGCAGAAAATCGGTTCTCACGTAGGAACTCTTCTCTAGGAACATCAATTTATAATACGGTGTTGCATTCACTCATTGACGCTGGGGAGGTAAATACTTTATACAATCTTTTTTTTTTCTCAGCTGTTCTGCCAACTGACAAACCAAATTCTTGTACTTTGTGGATACTAACATTAATTTTATTTGTGATTCAGAGTCAGATGGCGGCCAATATATTCAAAACTATGTTATAATGTGGTCATCAGCCAGATGCAGCGACTTACACTATCATGATTGATTGCTGCAGCATTGTCGGGTCATTCAAATCTGCTTTTGCACTGCTTTCTATGATGATCCGGGATGGATTTTATCCTCAAGTGCAAACTTATACTGCTTTATTAAAGGTAATCTCAATAAAAGCCTTCCTTAATTGGAGTGGTGATAGACAATGCATATGTATTTGTGTTTGGAGGAATGGTTTATTTGTTATTTTTGTGTTTTTCAATTCTTTTTTTTTTTTTCAAGAATGAAATTAGAACAGGGCTTATGGTTATGTGGAAATATCTACAATTATCTTCCTCAACTTCTTATGCTTTAATATGTTAAATACTCCCTCCGCCCCTGAATGAATATCCAAATTTCATTTAGGGGACATTCTGATAATGTTTGCTCTTGTACAATTAAATGGCAAAGATGCATACATATTATTGTTATCTACTTTCTAAACATTTAGTTTTGCATGTATAAAATGACCAGTGAAAAAAAATGGTAAAGAAAACATTTAGGGACAAAGTTATTTTCAAAAAGGAAATTCATTATGGGACTTTTTTTTTAAATGGACATTCAATTAGGGAGGTATGGAGTAGTAGATTGACCAAAGTCATCCTGCGATATGTGAGTATATGTAGTTGGCATTCACATTTTCTTTCATCTGACTTGCGAACCGTGGCTATACATAGTAAGAAAAATCATTTTTATTGTGGGTGCGCAGTCGCACTCTTTGTTTTTCTTGTCGTTCTTTCTTTCTTGATCTCTTTTTTTTTGTTATTGTTGTGTGTCTGTAAGTGGTGACCAGAATGTACTTGATAGACATAATGCACCTATGATATGATCTCCATGCTATTATTCTGTCTATTATCTTGTACTGATTAAAAACTATGAAAACTACTATATCAATACCAATAGGATCATTTACGATATCAAAAGAACCAATATAACATAATATAGACAAATTATCCTAAGGACGTAAAGCACACCAAACTCATTTGTGACATTACATGACATCAGAATACCAATTTGATTCTCTGCAATAATCACATGTCAACCTAAACAACGCATCGACATTGTTTCAACTTCCAATTATGTCGTCACTAGTACCCCACATCAGGGGGTGAGATGTCTGTTATTATAGAGTTGGGCACGGAGAGAGTGTACTGGATGGTTTAACAACTCCTTACCATAGAAACTCATTTTGGGACCAAGGTTTTGTTGTTGTTCTCGTGGAATCATGTTTATAGTAATTAATGCTGATCAAGCCACTATGCCATCTTGCTTGCAGACATTTCTCAACTCTTTCCTATTTGATCATGCTCATTCTTCCATTTGCACTCTGGAGATGATAATGATCTTCATGGATACTCATCTCATCTCTGAAATTTAAAACATGAGACGGCATTAAATAATCTTTTTTTAATTTGTTCACATTCCCATGATTGGCGCTTCAAACTTCTGCATGAATACTTGCTCGTTTTATGTTGTGGAAATTGTACAAAGTTTTTTTATCACCATCCTTCTTTAGATACCAAATTTTGAATCAATAAACTCCAGAATTTCAACTCTGTTTTGTTCCTGAAAATCTTGGATTCAAGACCTCTCTTTTCCTTTGATTCTTTACCCATTCTTTCACCATGGCTAATCCAAACCAAAACCAAAACCAAAACCAAAATCAAAACCAGAATCGAAACCAGAACCAAAACAGAAACCGAAACCAAAATCAAAACGGGAACAGAAACGAGGAAGATTTCACTTTGAGAGAGACAACTCCAAGCTTAGGAGGAGGAAGGGTACCCGGAAACGACAGAAGCATCACCTCATTCGACCTCGTCGAGCAAATGCAGTACCTCTACATCAGAGTTGTCAAAGCCTAAGAGTTGCCTCCAAAGCAAGGTGATAATCCCACTATCCTCCCTGACCCTTATGTACAAGTCAAACTCAGTAATTTCAAAGGTCAAACTAGTCATTTTGAAAACAAATCCAACCCCGAATGGAACCAAGTTTTCGCCTTCTTGAGAGACCGAATTCAATCTCAAGTTGTCGAGATCATAGTGAAAGATAAAGATAATAGTGATGGTAGGAATGATTTCATTGGTGGGGTCGCTTTTGAGATCAACGAGGTTCCTTGTAGGGTCCCACCGGATAGTCCGTTGGCGCCTCAATGGTATAGGCTTGAGAATCAAGGAGGGGAGAGGGGCCGAGGGGAGTTGATGTTGGCCGTTTGGATGGGATCACAGGCCGATGAAGCTTTCCCGGAAGCTTGGCATTTGGATGCTTCATTAGTTAGTGGCGACGGGATCACATATAAAAGGTCAAAAGTTTACTTATCCCCTAGGCTTTGGTATGTTAGAGTCAATGTAATCGAGACTCGGGAGTTGGAGATTGGTGACCGGAATAGACAGCAGCCGGATCTTTTTGTTAAGGGTGTGTTTGGGAACTTGGTTTTGAGAACTAAAAGTTCGGTAACTAGGAATGTGAATCCGTTGTGGAACGAAGATTTGATGTTTGTTGCTGCAGAGCCTTTTGATGAACCGTTGATCTTGAGCGTGGAAGATCGAGTGGCTGCAAACAAAGAAGACGTGCTCGGAAAATGTTTACATTCTTTGCAGAATGTAGAGAAGAGGATGAATGATAAGCCTCCTCGAGGCCGGTGGTACCCACTAGAGAAAATCGTGACGGGTGGGGACGGACAAACGAATGTCGTACAGTTGAATAGTAGGGTCCACTTGAGGGTATGTTTGGAAGGCGGGTATCACGTTCTTGATGAGTTGACTCAGTATAGTAGTGATCTTCGAGCGACTGCACGACAGTTGGGCTCGCCTAGTATTGGAGTACTCGAGTTGGGTATTTTGAATGCTCAAGGATTAGCTCCGATGAAAACAAGAAACGGTCGTGGGACCACTGACGCGTATTGTGTAGCGAAATACGGTCAGAAATGGATACGAACAAGAACAAGAACAATCACCGATTCCATGAACCCTAAATGGAATGAGCAATATACATGGGAAGTTTTTGATCCTTGTCCTGTGATAATAACTATACAGGAGTTTTCGACAACAGCCATTTACAAGGAGTGGATAACGGAAACGGAGCAAAGGATTTGAAGATCGGAAAAGTGAGAATTCGGCTCTCGACACTTGAAACTTGCAGAGTTT
This sequence comes from Adenophora triphylla var. japonica, assembly GCA_022495995.1. Lineage (NCBI taxonomy): Eukaryota > Viridiplantae > Streptophyta > Magnoliopsida > Asterales > Campanulaceae > Adenophora > Adenophora triphylla. The sequence continues at coordinate 503,018 of JAFEMH010000897.1, forward strand.
ACACACTTGTATCCGTTAATAGTTTTGCAGCCATCTGGTGTGAAGAAAATGGGAGGAATTCAGCTTGCAGTGAGATTTACAAGCTCATCTTCGCTCAATCTTCTTCTGACATATAAGCAACCAATGCTGCCGAAAATGCATTATGTCAGACCTCTGACATCAAATGACCACTATATCAATTATGTATAGGGCTTGCCCTTGTTGAATCCATATCCCACATCGGAAATTTATGTAAATTTTCTAGCTAACTTTTAATATATATAATATTCAAAGCTGATCCTCCTAATCAATTGATTTTGAAATGGAATCTCAAACTTTATTATTGTATCAAAGAGTGTCCTATATATATGTGCGAGCCCAAAGTTGGGCCCCAATAATTTAGCTCAGCCCCTATCCAACTTTATGTCCACGCGTAAGCTCAAAGTTCGGCTATGCGTGCGTGAGGAGGCGTGTTGAAACATATCTCACGTCGGAAATTAACTAGTCTAGCAAGCCTTCAATATATAGAGATCCAGAGCTACTATTCTCGTAAACAATTGGTTTTGAAATGCAACCCGAGACTTCATTAGCCCTCTGGTTCTACTAGTTTCTGAATGTTGGTTATGGTTAATGTCACACTGCCCACACGAGGTTTGTCCTAAATTCAATGTCCACATGAATTTTATACTAAATCTAGCTAGTGTGCACCTGAGATCTGTCCTAATTCCAGTGCTAGCTTCTGTAGTTATAATTGAAAGCGTAGATTGTGAAGAAAAACAGTGAGAAATAATACATTTTCGGAAAATCATCTCCATGGATGCACTGAAACATAGCACGACAAACAAGAAACACATTGTTCCATCAAGTTAAGAGAAATGATTGAGCAGCAGTACGAGTTCATAAAGCATGAATCATAGGTTTCAAATACCCAGTAGCTTTTGAGAGGGCAAAAGTGTTTCCTGTGTTCCTACAATGTTCCCATCACATTTCTGATATATCTAAATAATTCATGTAGCTAAAGTGCAGTATTTTCGTTATGAAGAACTAACCCATTATCCATGATGGCCAACCGAACTTCTTCATATATAAGTAAAACTCATTGCTGGAAGAAAATGTAGCGCCCAGTGACTGATTGATGTGGTGCTCCATTCTCCGTTCATTTCTATAATAAAATGCTCCAGGTTTTTCTAAATATTTTCACCAGGAGGCAACTCTGCTAGCTTTGGTGGAGAGCCAAGTACTCTTTCCATATCAAAACGAACTTCAATGTTACGAAGACTATATCCGACCACCATCAACCAATATATCAGCTTCCCAAGTTCTGCTGCACTTGTCTCCGTAACACTCGTCTGTCAAACCACATGAAGATTGTCAAAGCCAATATAAGGAAATAATGGATATTATACTTCAATCTTATATAACATGTTCTAATTCAGAAAACAGAATCCCATCGGTCAATTAAGGAAACAAGGGCCGATTGTTTGCAATTACAAGTTGTGTCTAAAATGATGGTAATACGAGCTCATTATCATAAATATAACAATAAACCCCGTCATACATCGTGTCCTTCATCTATTTTGCTTAGGGCTGTTACACGAAACGAGCCTGCTCGAGCTCGGCTCGGGCTCGGCTCGAAAAAAGCTCGAGTTCAAATGGGCTCGAGTTGAACTCGAGCTCGAGCTCGAACCAATTTTTAAGCTCGTCATTTTTTCGAGCTCGGCTCGTGTTCGGCTCGTATGTTCGACGAGCTCTGTTGGAGATCGACTCGTTTGAGCTCGACTCGGGCTCGGCTCGTTAAAAGCTCGAATGAATTTTTAGTATATATATATATATATATATATATATATATATATATATATATATATATATATATATATAAGCTCGTTTAGGCTCGATTTCGATTAAAACTCGAATTAGGGCTCGATAAAGCTCGTTTGATTTCAGATTTTTTTCAAAAAATAAGTCGAAGCTCGAGCTCGGCTCGTTAATACTCGAGTTCGAGCAGCTCGCGAAAAGCTCGCGAGCCAGCTCGCGAAAAGCTCGAAACTTGATTAGAGCCGAGCTCGAACAGGAATTCTGGGCTCGAGCTCGAGAAAAGCTCGAGCTCGTTTAAAAGTTAACGAGCTCGAGCTCAAAACATCAAAAGCTCGGCTCGACTCGGCTCATTTACAGCCCTTTGCTTTGTCAAAAACTAATTCTTCAAGTTCGAAAAGATAATATATACTCCCCCTGTCCCGCTACAAATTGCACACTTTCCTCATTGGGCATCCCATTACAAATTGCACACTTCCTAAAATGGCAAAGAATCTTTACTATTCCCTCCGCTCATTCTCTCTCCTACATTATTTTAATACTCACAACACCATTATAATTTACTATTTCCTCCACTCATTCTCTCTCCTATTTTACTTTTACACTCACAACATTTATATCATTATTTTTTTCCTTAATCCCCGCGCAAACAGTAACTGTGCGATTTCAACCGGGACGGAGGGAGTATTGTAGAAATTAAATTTAGGGACCAAATGGTTTCCCTTATTGCTGGTTGTCTTGACTTTTGCTAGCTTAGTCATAGAGGGTCATCGTACATAGGTATTTGAAAGAGGTAAACTTCGTTTTTGTCCTATGTCCACTATAATTTGAGGGTACTTTTATTCAAACTATTCTGCTTTTTTATTAGGGGAAATGACAAATCAGGATCCAATGTTTAGAGGGTTGTGCCAATCGGGGTTTGATGTTCCAATTTTGTAAATTTAGGGTTCAAAGTTACCAACGTTGGCCAGTTGGGGGTTAGTTAGGGGTTTATTGATGAAAATGCTAACAAAAAAACAGTTAAATCACACGTCCCTCGCATGTGTGACTGACTTAACTGGGGTTATTTTTAATGAAAATATCAATGTTTTTTGGCATTGTCATCAATAATTTTCACAAGAGAAATGATGAAAGGACAAGGGAGAAAAAAAATAACCCCAGTTAAGTCACACATGTCAATTTAATTGGGTTTTGTTAGCGATTTTGAAAAAAAAAAAAAAAACTGATTAACGTTGCTAACTTTGAACCCTAAATTGCCAAAAGTCGAACATCATACCTGTTAGGACCTAACTATGTAAACCACATAGTTATACAGGGTTTTGACAAAGAAATATATTCTAGCCAATGTTATCTGACAGCCAAGATAACATTGGATATTGGACAGCTATGACTCTTCTGCACAACCTTTATATCAACTGGACAGCAATGATGTAATGATCAAACACCAAGACAAATCACATAAATCAATGTATTCATGTACAAAGGATCATTACATAATCATCAAACACAAATCCTTGTCTCCTAATCCTGCAATCTCTAAAGACTTAGCCTGACAGCTAAGGTTCTCAACAGCAGAGGTCTCAACCCTCTGACAGCTATGATCTTCAACATCAACAGCAGTGAAGCATTCCTGTGATGATCAAGATGTGCCTTGCCCAATCTCTCCATACAGATGTTGCCAGCTCATCTCCATGAAGATTATATAAAATGGTTGCAGATTTACAGCCTGTTATTATCCAGTCATCAAGGCTCTAAATGCAAACACTATTCCACCCATTTGCATTTACTCCTTTGTCTCCTCCAACGGCTATATTCCACCTATAAAAGGAAAACCTCAAGACTGAAGACAATGCCCCAAAACACACAATCTTTACAACCTCTACTTCAACCTTCCTCACCTGCAAACCCTGCAACCAACATTCTAAACAATCTGAGACACTTGTAACTGAATTCAGGTGTATAAACTAAAGTTGTAAATCACTTAAGATTGACTTTAAGTGGTATTGTATTTTGCTTCGTAACAAGCAAAATCCCTAATAGACTGTACTTATTAGGAAGAGGAAGTTCAAGGAACTTGCCTAACCAATCCTTTGTAAATCTTAAAGGGAACTAGATTTAAGTGGATTGATCTCACTTGTCAAGGTTGACAGTGAGGGTGGACGTAGGAGGAGTGAACTCTGAACCACCTTAAAATTTCTTGTGTTTAATTGGTATTATCACACACACACACACACACATCTACACACACATACACTATTCACTTGTCTTTACATTATTTCAACACTTATTATTCCGCTGCACACTTAACACTTATCTTTAAAACCAGTTAATATCTGACAGCTAAGATTTCACCTCAGCTGTCAAAGCTTAACTGCCTAACCTTTCAAACTGATTAAAGCAAACAGAACCTTTCAATTGGTATCAGAGCTTGTATTCACACACAAAAGTCTAACAACTTGTGAAGGATCAATTCTCAACCCACCATGTCTCAACCAAGAAGAAATAATGAGAAAGACATTCCCCACATTGATGATTGTGGATCCTTTGAAATATATGCATCAAAAATCAAAACCTACCTTGATGCAAACAGCATCTGGAACTGGTATGCCCTTGAAAATGAAGTTACATACCCTGTCTCTGTAGATTCAAATGGTGGGCCAAGCAAAACAAAATCCCCAGAATTCTGAACAGATTCAGAGAGACAACTTGTCAGTGCTAATCTTAAAGTCAAAAATATACTCCAAAAGAGTGTAAATGACTCTCTAGCACAAGAAATTGCCAAAGAGCCAACTGCAAAGGCTGCATGAGAACTTATTCATACCAAATTCCAGAAACATACCAGTGTTAGAACACAAAACCTATACAATCTTCTTAGACAACTTGATAACTTCAAGTTCTACCCTGGTGAAAAAGTGAGTGCTGCAAAACCAAGGTTTGAAGATCTGGTCAGATCCATTGCTGATCATGGAAAAACTTTTGAGAATCAAGATCTATGTCTCAAAATATATTCCAACCTTCCCCAAGAATATGAGAAGGTAGTCCTACCAATAAGAGAAGATTCAGAATGGAACACCATGACTGTTGAACAATACTTTGGAAAGCTTGAAGCTTATGAACTGGAAGGAATGATAAAACTTCAACCAGTTCCTTCCATTTCTCAAACCCTTGCCTTAGCTGCCCAAGAAACCACTCACAAACCCATTACCCAACAAGACATTGATTCCATGGTTCTCAATTCCCTTCAGAAAATAAACCTACCCTCAAACAACCTATCTCAAGGAGACCTTCCAAGTCTCATATCCATGGCTGTCAGAAATACCCTAAGAGCTCACAAAAAGTCCTTTGAGAAAAGTTATAGCCCATCCACTTCTGAACAAGAAAGTCATAAAAAGAGAGTTGAATGCTTCAACTGTAAGAAGCTTGGTCATTACTCTTCTGATTGCCCTGAACCAAGGAAACCCAAGGAAAATCAGACATCTAAGAAGTTCTCATACTCCAAGGAGATCATTCACAGTTCAAGGTGTAGCTGCTACAACTGCACAAAGAAGAAGAATGAAAAGAACAAAGAGCAAAGTACTGATTGCTGACTCATCTAAGTTCAGTGATGAGGAATGTGATTTCAGTGATTCTGAGAGTGAAGGAGAAGAAGCAATGATATGCCTAATGGCAGGAGATGATGAAGATTCGGACAATGAAGAAGACCTTGAAGCCTTAGCTGTTGCTGAAGAACTAAAGCAGGTACCTCAGTTTAACTCTCTAAATAATGAAGAATTCAAACAATTAGTTAGTACTCTTTTAATTCAAATAAAAAGACACCAAACAAGCTTTGCTTCATTGCTCACTGATAACCTATCCCAAAGTAAAACCATTGATAGCCTTGAAAAAGCCAACCAAGGACTGAAAGTTCAAAACCTCATGCTTGAAAAGGCAAAATGAAGAGCTGACAGCTATGAATTCTAAACTTCTGGAAACCAACCAAACAAACTCCATTCTTGAAAAGGAAAATGAATCTCTTAAAAAGAAGTTTGAGTCCTGGAACAAGTCAGGAGAAGCCTTGACTCTTTTTAGCTATAACCAAAGACACCCAAGTGACAAATCAGGGATTGGAGCCAATAATCTCACTGATGAAAGAGCTATTGATAAGATGGTTCTTGAAAGCATGAACTATGTCAAAGCCCAAGAAAATGTCTACCCTATTCAAACCAAGGAAGATTTCAAGAAAAAGGAAAAAATGGATGAAGCCAGCTCCAGCCACAATGATGAAACAACTCAAGCTAGTCCCTATTGTACTGATGAAACTCAGATAGCCAGCCCAAGTCAATCCAAAGGCAAAGAAAAACAAGCAAACAAAGGCAATTACATTTGGCAAAAGAAAGGAATCAAGGAGCAAGTAAAGAAAAATCAGCACAAGACCACTGGACAGCAGAGGTCTCCTAGACAGCCAAGATTTCCCAGACAGCCAAGACATAATGGAAAGCAGAGATCTCCCAGACAGCAAAGATTCTACAATCACCATTCATATACCAAACAACAAAGACCCAACTGGCCATACTCAAATGGAAGAAGTCATGCCAGTCAAAATACCTCTCCTAGATCATCTCACTCAAACAATTCCCAAAACCACACTCAGTTTCATAACCAAAACCAATTCTTTTCTCCCAATCAGTTTCTTAACCAATCCCAACCTATTGCTCCTACTCCCTATATGTTGCAAATCATGGGATATTATAATGCCCTAAACCAGTACTTTGGAAAGAGGGCAATGAACAAAGATAGGATACCAAAGAAATTCTAATCCTTTGGACCCAAAAGAATAAAAGGGTATCATAAATTTATTTTTCTGTTTTGTAGGAACCTAGGAAAGGAATTTGGTACTTAGACAGTGGATGCAGCAGACACATGACCTTCAACAAGGAGTGGTTACAACAATATGTCCCTAAAAATGGTCCAAATGTAACTTTTGGTGATAACTCTCAAGCCAAAGTCAAAGGATCAGGGAACCTTGTTACTAAAGACATTATTTTTACTAATGTGTCTTATGTAGAGGGTCTCAAGCACAATTTGATTAGCCTTAGTCAAATTTGTGATAAGGGATATTATGTTGTTTGTTCCAAAAACCTCTGCACTGTCAAAGATGTTAACAAGTCAATCCTCACTGGAATCAGAAAAGGCAACCTCTACTGTCTAAACCTAGAAGTTGTGGAATCATCAGATGCACTTTGCCTACTCTCCTATAATCAATCTGATATGTCATGGCTTTGGCACAAAAGATTGGCTCACCTCAACCTCAAAAGTATCTCAAAGTTAGCCAATTCAAACCTAGTAAAAGGCCTACCTAAAATACCCTTCAAAAAGGACAAGTTGTGCATAGCCTGTCAGTGTGGAAAGCAAAAGAAAACCTCCTTCACTGTCAAAACCAGATTGGATACCTCAAAACCCCTTCAATTACTCCATATGGATCTCTTTGGACCAATCAGAACCAGATCTCTTGGTGGAAAGATATACTCTCTAGTGGTAGTTGATGACTACACTAGATTCACTTGGATCATCCTTCTAGAATCCAAAAAGGAGACATTAGATCAACTGGTCAAATTATTCAACAAAATTCAAAACCAAAAGGGACTCTCCATCATCAAAATCAGATCTGATCATAGGAAAGAATTTGAAAACACAGGAGTTGAAGAATATTGTGACCAAAAAAGGATTGAACACAACTTTTCTGCCCCTAGAACACCTCAGCAAAATGGAGTTGCTGAAAGAAAGAACAGAACCATTTGTGAAGCAGCAAGATCTATGCTGTCAGAGAACAACCTCCCTAAATACTTTTGGGGAGAAGCTGTCACCACTGCTGTGTATGTCCAGAACAAGACCCTCATCAACAAATTCCTCTCCAAAACTCCCTATGAGCTATGGAATGGTAGAACTCCAACCATTTCCTACTTCCATGGTTTTGAAAGTAGATGCTTTATTCACAACAATGGGAAAAACAATCTTGATAAATTTGATTCCAAAAGTGATGAAGGAATCTTTCTTGGATACTCCAATACAAGCAAAGCCTACAACGTTTACAACAAGAGGAGACTTGTTGTAGAAGAATCAATCCATGTTGACTTTGATGAAAATAATGATCAAAGCTACACTGAGTTATGTGATTTTGATGAAGCTGTTGGAAATTCAGACAACCTTCCTGAAGTGTCTCCTGTGCATGACTCCTCAAGCCTTATTCCTGAAGTAGATTCACCTTCCCTTCCTTATATGGTGCCCAAAGACACAAATAAACAACCTGCTATGTCTGACATCCAAGAATCCCTTCTCAACAGCAAAGGTGCATCTAACAGCCATGATGCACCTAATAGCTTACCTTCAACCAGCCATCAAAATCACCTTGAAAAAGACCCCATCCAACCTTGTTGCAACACAATTCCATCAACTCCTCAACCTGAAACCATTACCCATACCATCCCTCCAAATAAAAACATTTTTATTGACCTTCCAATACACAAGATGGATATTCCTTCAAACATGCCTGTTTATGACTCTTTGATGAGTGCCTTCATTTCTCAAATTGAACCAAAGAAGATCAATGAAGCCCTTCAAGACCCAGATTGGATTGAAGCAATGGAAGAAGAACTGGAACAATTTGAAAGAAACAAAGTTTGGAAGCTTGTTTCCAAACCTAAAAACCAAACTGTCATTGGGACAAGATGGGTTTTTAGAAATAAGATGAATGAAGAAGGCCTGGTGGTAAGGAACAAAGCCAGATTAGTGGCTCAAGGGTACAGACAAGAAGAAGAAATTGATTATGATGAAACATTTGCACCTGTTGCAAGACTGGAAGCTATAAGGCTATTCATTGCCTATGCTTCATTCAAGAAGATGAAAGTGTTCCAAATGGATGTCAAAAGTGTTTTCCTAAATGAAATATTGAATGAAAAAGTCTTTGTATCTCAACCCCCTGATTTTGAGCATCCAAAATTTCCAGACCATGTATATAAGTTGGACAAAGCCTTGTATGGGCTTAAGCAAGCACCTAGGGCTTGGTATGATACCCTATCCAAATACCTTCTTGGTAAAGGATTTACCAAGGGCCATATTGATAACACTTTGTTTATCAATAAATATGGAGAAGATCAGCTACTTATCCAAGTCTATATTGATGACATTATTTTTGGGTCATCAAATGAAGACTTGTGCACTGAATTTGGTGAAATCATGAAGAATCAATTTGAGATGAGCGTGATTGGTGAGCTCACATTCTTCCTAGGCCTTCAAGTCAAGCAAATGAAAGAAGGGATCTTCATTAATCAAGCCAAATATACAAGGGATATGATCAAAAAGTTTGACATGCAAACTGCTTCCCCTGCTAGAACTCCCTTGTCAACCACAACCAAACTCCATGCTGATCCTGATGGTCAAAGTGTGAATCCAACACTTTATAGAAGCTACATTGGATCACTCCTATATGTGACAGCTTCAAGACCTGATATCATGTTTAGTGTTTGCCTTTGTGCAAGGTTCCAAGCTAATCCTAAAGAATCTCATCTCTCAGCTGTCAAGAGAATCCTGAGATATTTGAAAGGAACACCTGACTATGATCTGTGGTATCCCTCTGAATCACCATTTTCCCTAATTGGCTTCACTGATTCAGACTATGCTGGATGCAATCTAGATAGAAAATCCACAAGTGGTGGTTGCCAATTTATTGGATCAAGAATAATCTCTTGGTCAAGTAAGAAACAAACTTCAGTAGCTACCTCAGCAGTGAAATTTGAATACATTCTTCTTTGTTTTGTGTTGTTCTCAAATTCTCTATCTTAAAAGTCAACTCCAAGACTTTGGGATGGACATGTCAAATATTCCCATCTTTTGTGACAATTCCAGTACCATTGCCATGACAGAAAACCCTGTCCAACATTCCAAAACCAAGCACATTGAAGTTAGGCATCACTTCATAAGAGATTATGTAGAAAAGGGAAATATCAACTTGGCCAAAGTATGCACTGAGGATAATGTCTCTGATATCCTAACAAAGGCAATGGAGGAAAAGAGATTTGAGATGCTAAGAGCAATGTTAGGAATGATTAACTTGCCAAAGTAAAGATCTTTATTCATTAAAGGGAAAAACATTACATATGGCTGCTGTCAACATTTTGGGATCTGACAGCTAACCTTTACCCTATACTAAAACCTTCATTATTCAAAACCAAACACATTACCATCAAACACACAAGTCTTTCAAAACAACAAACAAACACCCATTGCCAAAAGCTTCTCAATATCTTCCTTCTTTCACAACTATGCCTCTCACAAACTCTGACAGCTAAGAATTCTCTTCTTAATTGTTCTTTGGAAAATCATAAATATCTTCATCCATGAACCCATAGTCATTATAGAGAACATCAGGAGCCCTATAAACATTCTCTTTGATATCCCCATACCTCTCTAGCCATACGGGGTGCCTCTGCATAAATGGATCAATGGCTGATGATGAGAACTGTAAAGAAGGACAGACCCTTCTTGGCCACCATTCCTCCACGGCATCATAAGGAGGATAATCCTTTAATGGAGAGACAAAGCTGAATGTCCCTGATGTGTTAGCACTCTCCTGGGCAATGACTGCTTGATCAGATTAAGGACCCACACTTTCTTCCTCATTCATAGCAGCTGGACTCAAACATTTGAAAAACTGAGAGAACAGCCTCATGTAAGCTTTGGAAGGAGAACTCTGCATCCCTGCAAAGTTGTCACCAGTTCCCTCTAGAACTGCTTGACTTAGTGTAAGTGAATTCCTTGGGACAGCTGTGAATTCCTTGACAGCTAAGAAATCAGGTTGACCAATTGGTGTGTCAACCTTAATCCTTTCTTTGTTATCAAGCTTCACTAGCTCTCCCAGTGTGTAAACCCTCTCTACACCTACACCAACTTGCCTACTTGATTCACCCTTCTTCCCTTAATCAAACAGCTGAACCTTAGCTGTCTGATCATCCTTATTCTCACAAACTATCTTAGCCTTTCCCTTATCTCTAGCTATCTTCTCTAATCTGTTTCTCTCACCCTCCAATAAAGCTAGTCTTTCCTCCTCCCAAAACTTCTTTCTCATCTCTCTCTCTCTTAACTCTTCTTCCTTTTGTGGATCATCAATTGGCAATTGCTCCACTTCCTGTTCTAAAGCATTGTCTGTCTGAATTTGATATGACCTAAACTCTCTCTCAAACCTTTCTTCTCTTGTTTCCTCAACCCTTGGACTATGAAAAACCAGTTTCTTTGCTGTCTTAGCCATTTTGCTAGGACTGAACATTGAAACCAATCTTCCCATTTACTTATTGACTAAATTGGATTGTATAAATCTTACAATCTGATACATTTCCTTTTATAGAAAATGTTTACTTCAATTCACATAGTTGCAATGATCACTCAAAATAGCCTTGGCTAGTCATCAAAGTCTGACAGCTATGAATTTATGTTCATGCAAAATCGAGGATTATGGGAACTTGCCACTAACATTTGTTCATTTATTGCAATGATAAATCCCTCTGGAAATTCGCCTCTCTGTACGGCCTTTATTCCCTTGTTTCATGGGAGTTATAGCACGTAATGAGTGGGGGGACAAAATACACTATTCATGAACAGTCACTCTATTAAATGCCATTTCTTAACCGTTACACTAACCCACGTATTAGCCGTTGAACTACACAAAATCCCTCCTCAATTACCATTCAACCTTGTGAAATTAACCCCTCCTTAATCAATCTTCCTTCTCCCCTCTAAATTCCCTCTTTGATTCCCCCTGTTTTCGTAAACCCTAAGTCTCTGTTTCACTCAATCATGTCTTACCCTGAAGCTCATGGATATTTCATCAAACCTGAGTTCTATGAACATGATGTTGGAGCTCTTATCAAGGAACTTTTACAATCCAATCATCTCTGCAACATGATGGAAGCTCAACCACCCATCTATGAGAATCTGTGCAGAGAAATTTATATGAGAGGAGAAAGACAGCTAACTGGAGCAATCAGAATCAACATAGAAGGGACTGAGATCAATGTATCTCCCAAAGTTGTGTCCAAAGTTTACAACATCCCAATAAGGAATGGATGTCTAAGCAACCTTTGGGACAGAAAAGACAACACCTTGGAACCATTCTACAAAAGACTGATTTTTTGATAAACCAAGTTGCATCTATCAATTGGTTCAGGACAAACCAATCAAAAAGAAGGACCTTGATTTGTTCAAATCAACCCTAATGGATGTTATCATCAAAGGGTTTGATGGAAAGCAATCATCCTTTGACCAAATCAGTCCAAATAAATGGAAGCAAGCCCTCAGTTTGATGACCAAGGAGATAAACTGGAGTGTTGCATTGCTGCATAACTTTCAATTGGCCATATCCCCTTCTCCTTGGAAATACAAGAAGCAAAATCCAAAGATGAATAATTTCAGATTCATGAGTGGAATTCTTCATCAACTAATTCCAAGGTTGAATCCTCCCCTAAAGGATGAGTGGCTTGAATCTACAACTCTAGTGCAAATCAGAAGTTTCAACTTGAGTACATTCAAACTCAAGGGTAAGAAAAAGTTGGAGCTTGGGGACAGCTCTGAGAACTTTGATGAAGCTTCTCAAAGACCGAAAGAGAAGGCTGAGAAAGATATGAAGCTATGGAAGTCATTGGTACACATGGTCAATGACAAGAGATCTAAAAGAAAGCATGACAAGGGTGTCATAATCAAAGAAAGTGATCAACAGACCTCTCCTAGCAAGATCAAGAAAAGGATCAGTCAAGCTACCATGAAGAAAATTGGGAAAGGAAAGAAGCTCCCCAAAGAAAAAGAAGCTTCCCAAAGGAAAGAAAGCACAAGAAGTGATTGAGCAAGTTGCTGAGCAAGAAAGTACTCAAATAGCTGACAAAGGAAAGAAGATTGCTGAGGAACAACAAGCTGACAGTGAAGAAACCCAATCCCATCTTCAAAGCTATTGATGAGTATGCTGGTGAAGAGGAAGAGAGTCATGACAGTGAATATGAGGAGAATCTAAGCGTAGCATTCTTGAGTCTACGATGGAAGCAAGAACGACTAAGGTTGGACGATCATGCAGGACGGCATGGATGCCTCCACTCTGACAGCTAAGGTTCCTTCAGTTACTGAAATCCCATCTAAGGTAACTTCTACCCCCTCTCATACTCTCAATACTTTCTCTAGGAAGAGAAAAACAGACAAAGATGCTCCTCCATCCAAAAAGTTGAAACCAAATACACCTCAACCCTCTTCATCCAAAGACCAATCCAGTTCACCTCATGACTCTGTAGCTCAAGGTATCCTCAACCTCAATCCCTCCAACATTAGTCCAAATGAGCCTAGTGTTGAAAAAGAAAGGGGGAATAGCCCTGGCTCTGAAAAGGATGAGCCTCAGTTAAGGGGGAACAGCAGTCCTCATTCTCCCATTCTGACAGCTATACCTTTCTCTGGTCATTCCTCACCCATTCCAAGTCCCTCTGAACCATCTTCCATACCTGAAAACATCATTAGGGCCTCTGAAGGACTATCTTTGATAGGAAGACCTTAATTGCTTCCTGTGGTTGAGGAATACTTAAGATCATTGCTGAGTGAGGATGATGTGCTAAAAGCCCTAGACCTGATCAAAACCAGAGATGAAGCCAAGAAAGCTACCATTCCTGAGAATGAAACACAACCCAAACCTGTTGAAACTATTGAAACACAAGAATCACCTGACCCTACTCCTGATTCTGAAACCCTACCAGCCTGTGAACCTTGGATTTTGGACTGTGATATTGATTTTTCCTTCCCATCCATCATGGCTGCCCACCAAAGATTGAAGGGAATTACTCATTTCCCTGAGATTGCCAATCCCAGCATCATCCCCAATCCTTGGCTGTTGAGCAAAAATGCTAGTATGATATATGCAAGGAATAGATGTGGGCTCATTATGTTTGGCCATGAGGAATGGAAAAGGTATAGAGCAGCTCTCCCCAACTCTTTCTTTCACAATGCCCCAGATTGCCAAACTTCATGGACATTGCAACCATCATTGACTGGGAAATAATGTTCTCTCAACTTCTGTCTTCTACATCAATGAATGCATCTATATGCCATCATCCCTTGTTTATGCTCTCTGCATTGAACTAACCAAAGAGATGTATTGGAGAATTTGCCTCAATAAAGCCAAAATCATGGCTGTCATTTCAAAACCAAACCTGACAGCTATGTTTCCCCCTACCTCTTCAGTACCTCCCTCTTTCATCCCCCTAAACTCCAGATCTCTCAAAGCCAATCTTCCTCTAAACTTTAACCCTTCATCATATGTGCCTCCATACCATGTTACCATCTCAGATATGCAGAAATTCACCAGAACCATGATCACCAAAATGAGACACATTTTGAAAGTCTCAACTGGATCCAAGTCTGATAAGAAGGCATCTAAAGGGAAAGCTGTTGAGTCTAAGGAAGAAGCTGTCAACCTGGGAAAGAGAGCCTCTGGTGCTGCTCCCAATGTTGTTTTGTCCAGTGATGATGAAGAAGATGCTCCAGTAAAGCAAGTGCAACAGTTTCCAACCTCTACTGTTCTCTCCACAGATCCACCTCTTTATCCAGCTCAACAACTCATCTGTCTGCAGACAAACCCCTTCTTTTCTAACTTATTTGCAGGAACTAGAGGTCAAAGCTCAAAACCAAAGAATGCTCCCAAATGGGGTAATCTGAGATTAAGAGATGATGAAGAACCTCTATCCAAAGCTGTTCTCAAGGAAAGGCAAGATCAATCCTTCACCTATGATGATGAGATGAACTGGGAATGGAACAATGAAATTACAGAGGTGTTGATGAGAAAATGAGAAAAGTGCTGCAAGCAGAAAGAGCTGAGATCCTTGAAGCCAGAAGAGAAAGAGATGAATTTTCGGATTAGAAAATCTTTTCTTTTTTGGATAAGTCTTTTAAACCCTACCTTTATTTCATGCTTTAAAAATAATTGTTATTTTGGATAAATTGTTTGTTTTAAGCTCATATGGTTGAATCAAGAAGATCAGTTCTATCTTCATTGGTACATTCAATTCATGAGTATCTTACAGGTTATATCTTTTATTAGATATATTACTTTGCCAAAAAGGGGGAAATTGTTAGGACCTAACTATGTAAACCACATAGTTATACAGGGTTTTGACAAAGAAATATATCCTATCCAATGTTATCTGACAACCAAGATAACATTGGATATTGGACAGCCATGACTCTTCTGCACAACCTTTATATCAACTGGACAGCAATGATGTAATGATCAAACACCAAGACAAATCACATAAATCAATGTATTCATGTACAAAGGGTCATTACATAATCATCAAACACAAATCCTTGTCTCCTAATCCTGCAATCTCTAAAGACTTAGCCTGACAGCTAAGGTTCTCAACAGCAGAGGTCTCAACCCTTTGACAGCTATGATCTTCAACATCAACAACAGTGAAGCATTCCTGTGATGATCAAGATGTGCCTTGCCCAATCTCTCCATACAGATGTTGCCAGCTCATCTCCATAAAGATTATATAAAATGGTTGCAAATTTACAGCCTGTTATTATCCAGTCATCAAGGCTCTAAATGCACACACTATTCCACCCATTTGCATTTACTCCTTTGTCTCCTCCAACGGCTATATTCCAGCCTATAAAAGGAAACCCTCAAGACTGAAGACAATGCCCCAAAACACACAATCTTTACAACCTCTACTTCAACCTTCCTCACCTGCAAACCCTGCAACCAACATTCTAAACAATCTGAGACACTTGTAACTGTATTCAGGTGTATAAACTAAAGTTGTAAATCACTTAAGACTGACTTTAAGTGGTATTGTATTTTGCTTCGTAACAAGCAAAATCCCTAATAGACTGTACTTATTAGGAAGAGGAAGTTCAAGGAACTTGCCTAACCAATCCTTTGTAAATCTTAAAGGAAACTAGATTTAAGTGGATTGATCTCACTTGTCAAGGTTGACAGTGAGGGTGGACGTAGGAGGAGTGAACTCTGAACCACCTTAAAATTCCTTGTGTTTAATTGGTTTATCACACACACATCTACACACACATACACTATTCACTTGTCTTTACATTATTTCAACACTTATTATTCCGCTGCACACTTAACACTTATCTTTAAAACCAGTTAATATCTGACAGCTAAGATTTCACCTCAGCTGTCAAAGCTTAACTGCCTAACCTTTCAAACTGATTAAATCAAACAGGACCTTTCAATACCCTAACTGGGACACTTTCCCTAAACTTTGGACCCTAATTAGTCTTTTTCCCTTTTCATCAACATAAAAACGACCGTACTATGAAAAATCTATCATCCCGGCTCAAAAATTGCTGCCTTAGGGCACAAATTTAGGACCGGGTGGTAGGTTCCCAAAGTATTGTGGTTTATATGCTAATAAAAAAAGCAGAATGGTTAAGGTGAATGTCGAATAATAGTACAATGGATGATAATGATGTTTGACCCTTGAGAGGGTGCATACTTTCTTGATTTATTGGGTCTCGCTCACAAGTGCCCCCTTGGCACTTTGGCAACAATCAAGGTTTCCAAATTAAGAAATTTATGACAATGGATATCAAATCCAATACATTTGAGGGGGATTCTCAATGCATTGAGAATGGTTTCCAATGGAACATATTTCTGCCAAAGAAAACTTAACAGGTGACATAGGGGAATTTGTCAGCAAAGTCCCAATTAATCTAAATTTATTGGTCGTTCAAAACAAAGAATAGGCATTCATAACAAACATTTATGCACTTAAAAGATCAAAGCGGATATAGTGGTAACCTCCATTTGACCAGGATCTGAAACGGCCAAGAGGCGCTTTACGAACGTGTTCATTGCCACAGCAACATCCTCTCCAGCACTACTAGTCAAATCCTGTATGATAGCAAATCAATATTAACGTGATGGCTACAAAAAGAATTTGGAACACTTCAAAGAATACTCAGGGTATCAATATGGACGGTTCCTAAGTTAACTATATTCATGTATACAGGAGTTATACATAAGGGAGACGATCAGATTTTGAGATGGAATGATATTGTTCCATTAATTCCGCTCAAAGTCCACGTCCTATGGTGAAACTCTTTGGACTCTTTTGGTAGCCGAATAAGTAGGTGGATAATATTAAGTTATCCTAATCTCTGTGTTTGGTGACATTTATCGTTGAGGATAAAATTATAGGGATGGAACAAAATAATACCTAACCCCCTTCTTATTATTTCATATGCTATTCACCCTAAAACAAATGTCCCTTATTCCTTTTGGGGATGTCCAAAAAAAAGTGTCCTCTTATCGAACATTCCGTTTTAGCCATAAAAACCTTACATATTTACCCTTAGATGGAGACTCCCATCCATAGTGGGCCCAACATCTTAGACAGAGAAAGTTTACCTTGGTGAATACTCTCCATAGTGGGCCCATAATTACAATAATAGAGCCAAAGACTCAGCCTAAAATTGTGTGCCCAGTTAAAGGGGACTCATATTTGGGGGAGGGGAGTACTTGATATCGAAAAGGAGATAACGCTTACATTCCCAAATTGCCCTTTAGTGAGATAAATTACTCTTATCCATGAAGTACCTAATGTTGATACCTCAATCTGAGATAATTTAATCTTGGATACAACAATCTCTTTTTCTTGATATTAATCAATGTTATCTGGCAATTCGTCTAAACGACCCCTTTTAAGTATTAAATAAACTCTCAAAATGCAAGTGATAAAATATTGTTGTTAGTTTTAAGTTTACAAAGAGGATAAATATGGAAACTCTATTATAAGCATAGTTTTTAAACAAGACACTATATTTGTCGCACCTTATGACGGTGTGTACTGGGACCCACCAGTTTCAGAAAAGTACACTGTCCTTTTGTACTTATTTCAATTTAGAGTGAACGGAGGTAGTATCAACAAATCATAAATTCATGTATGCTAATTTGAGTTTTAGTAGATTTAACACTTTCTCCACATAAATTAGTAAAAAAGCAACTATTATAAGCATAGTTTTTAAACAAGACACTATACCGGAGCATCCTAAAATGGCAAGTGGGATTCTTTGAGTGAACGGAGGTAGTATCAACAAATCATAAATTCATGTATGCTAATTTGAGTTTTAGTAGATTTAACACTTTCTCCACATAAATTAGTAAAAAAGCAACTATTATAAGCATAGTTTTTAAACAAGACACTATACCGGAGCATCCTAAAATGGCAAGTGGGATTCTTTGAGTGAACGGAGGTAGTATCAACAAATCATAAATTCATGTATGCTAATTTGAGTTTTAGTAGATTTAACACTTTCTCCACATAAATTAGTAAAAGCAACTATTATAAGCATAGTTTTTAAACAAGACACTATACCGGAGCATCCTAAAATGGCAAGTGGGATTCTTTGAGTGAACGGAGGTAGTATCAACAAATCATAAATTCATGTATGCTAATTTGAGTTTTAGTAGATTTAATACTTTCTCCACATAAATTAGTAAAAAAGCAACTATATATGCAGAACTCTCCCAACAAAAAGCAGTCAACTCCCTAACCTTCAGATTCTGAGGTTCAAGTAACTCAGAATCTGATTACTCCCGTTGAGCCCCTCAATTTCCTACTTGACGGTTGAGCTCCTCAATTTCCCCTTCTAGTAACTCAATCTACTTAACTGCATCTATTTTCTCAGGACCAGAAACATTATTCCACCTGATTACTTCCCGTCACTTTTTAAGTTCCGATTCAAGCATGGCAAAGGTGTTTGGGTTGACCGAATCCCGGCTTGGATTAAGTATGCTACCGTTGACACCACTATATTTGCCACACCTTATGACGGTGTGTACTGGGACCCACCGGTTTCAGAAAGGTACACTGTCCTTTTGTACTTATTTCAATTTAGAGACGGATATGTACGTCTCCAATTTAGAGACGTACATATTTGTCTCTAATTTAGAGACGTACATATTTGTCTCTAAATAGGTGACGTACATATCTATATCTAAATTAGGAATAATAATCAATTTACATTAATTTCTCAAATCAAAAATGTCAAACATGAAAATTGCCCGCCAACGACTCACCACCACAATCACTACTACCGACTAACATTGCCTCCATTAGTACCACCACCTTCGGCCCACCACCAACCATGAAAATTGCCCGCCACTATCGTCCCTGCCACCACCACCAAACAAACATTTGACATTGTGAAAATAAAATCAAATGACTACACAAAATCCGAAATCAAACATCAACCGAAATCAAACAAAAATTGGCAAAATAATAACAAAATCAGCTTGAACATCAAGAATTTTAAGAGAGAAGGAGATGTAGTTGGATATCTACACATACACTCGAACACACACCCAGATCCAACACACACAAGCGAACATACACAGATCTCGGATAGAGGGTGAGAGAGAGAGAGAGAGAAAATGTTACCTGCAGAGAGAGACAGAGACAGAGCGAGATGAGGGTGGACGGCATAGGGTTTTGAGAGAGAAAATAGAAACAAAGGGGAAATCAAATAGTGAAAATGACAAGTATAGTCTAACAAAGCTCTTATAACTTGTAACAAGTACTCATGGTCTCCTGCTAGTTATGAATCACAGTTAACATAAATCCAGTTTGCACAGTGTAAATTTGATGAAAAATCCATTACCAAAGGTCAAATCCCAACGCAATCACAAGATCTAATGTATTTACGTATGTCAAAATTGCAACACACTTGACCATTCAGAACAAAATGTAACCATTTGTATGTACCAAGCAACAGTACATATTAAGGAGAAAGTTATAAAAAGAATCCTTCAAAAATTATATTCATTGCTTAAATTTCAACATATGCACCCAAGTGCACTTAGATAATAATGTAATACACACCAGTACCTCCAGCTTATTCATGGCAAACAACTTGTTCAACAGAGTTATTCCCAACCAACTCTACTATAGTAGTTTCAACAACATTGCTAGAGCAATCAATTTAATTTACATCCTTCTAAAGGAGAAATAGAAACAAATAACTCAAATTGGATCAAGTTGTGTAAACTGATAAATATGGTCTAACATACTCCCTCTGTCCCAACATGAATGTCCAAAAAAATCTCAAATTTGCTCTTGATCAAGAACAAATTTGATATTTTTTACATTCATTTTGGGACGGAGGGAGTAACTAATATAACTTGTCAGGGGAGTCAAGTTAGTTATGGCAGAGTTAGATCAATCAAGCTGACACACACCAACCAAGCTATGGCACCTAATGCTAAGGCTTTTATATCCCTTTACTTTCCAAGTACTTTTAGTAATACACTCACCTTTTAAGAGAAGTGGGATCATTTGGGACTTCCATTTCAAAGGCATAATTAAATGTGAAAAATTCGTTATTTGGCTATTCTCGTAGTCACTTCATAAAAAGGGAATAAGGGGATTGCTCAAGCAAGATCTTTCTAATGTCTACAGTGTTTGAAAAGAATGTCCAGACTACCAAGTCTTCATAGAGTCAACCACAAATTCTGCCAGAAATGTTTTAAGGGTCTCATTTGCTTATGGAATACCAATGTTTAGACATTTATTTTTATTTTGGGATGGAGGGAGTACATGCTAAGCATAGTTAAAGTTGGTCATGGAACAAGAAATATGCTTAAAATTTAGCTAACAAACATCTGTCTAAACATTTTTTCCGGGGAACGAATCCATTCAAAACACATGTCAAAACAAGTACATACATATTTCAAGGGGCCAAGGAGCAAATATATTACCTGGAGTCCGGCTCGAGAAGACCTGGAAACTGGCCTCTTCTTATCCTTATCCTTGCCTCCCTTCCTGCCATTTTCGAGCCTGTTCATAAAAATCCATAAAAACCCTTGAAAATACCTTGTAATCTTCACCAAATAAACAAAATTAAAGTTGTTAACTAGGAAACCCAGGACCAAGAAAAATAAGAAAACAAAGAACAACTCAGATCTGTACATATTTGACTCCGGGGAAGAAGTCAATCGGGAGCACAGTTCAAAAAATTGAACACCATAGAACAAATCAACAAAAGGGATATCAGATCTATACAAAATAAGATCGAAAGGGAAAAAGAGAGAGGTACCTGAGTAAAGATTTGGAAGCGAGAGGGATGAAATTGAGAGAGAGGTAGGAGAAGGAGTGAAAGAGAAAGCAGAAGGGGAAATCGTAGTCTACGTATGACGATATTATGCCTTACCAGATTTTTTGACTTCTCGTCTGACAGTAAAAACTCCATTTTATTTTTATTTTTTTCATAAATCAAATTCCATTTTAAACCATTATGAGATACTAGTACTCCCTCCGTGCCACATATTTACGCACTTTTTGTGCCGATGTGAAAATTAAGGTAAAAAGTGATAAAGGTGATGTGTTGCGAGTATAAAAGTAAAATAGGAGAGAATGAGTGGAGAAAATAGTAAATTTGAAAAGTGTTGTGAGTAGAGAGAAGTGGGTTTCATTTCCATTTTAGGAAAGTACAAATTATTGTGGAACGTCCAAAAGAGATCTTTTTGTATATTATCGTGGGACGGATGGAGTATTTATTTAATACATTATTATACATCAAATATACTCCCTCCGTCCCACTCCACTGTGGACCTACTTTTTGAGTACGAGAATTAAGAAAAAGTAGGAGAGAGAAATAGGTGGAGGAGGTGTTTGTGAGTATAAAAAATTAAATAGGAGAGAGAATGAGTGGGAGGAATAGTTAGGAGAGAGAATGTTGTGAGTGTAAAAGTAAAGTAGGAGAGAGAATGAGTGGGTGGAATAGTAAAGATTCTTTGCCATTTTGGACAGTTCACACTAATGTGGAACGTCCCCAAAAGAAAATAAGTCCACACTGGAGTGGGACGGAGTGAGTATGTTATATACATTTATATCAAATACTAGTAAAAGCCCGTGTCCGAGGACACGTGATATTTTTTTAATTAAAAGTGAGGGCAAAGTGGGAAAGGGACAACTTAGTGAGGGTAAAATGGAAAAAAAAAATTGGTACTATTCATACAATTATTCATCTCACTTCCCTCGTTTATACTTTAGATATACGATAAGATATCCCAAAAGACCACATACACTTACTTTTCCTATATATAACCCTCATCTACAAGGTAAATGATACTCCCTCTTTCTCACCCTACTTATAACAATTTGCAATTTTTGGTGTACAACTCGACTTAATACGTTTCAAAATGATAAATTTATATTAATTTTATATTTAATGTGACTCACTTGCTCACAATAACAATACTTTTAGGAGCCGTTTGGTAGCCATTCTTAGGATCGGATAGAATTATTAGTTCAATAAGCTTGATGTTTGGTAGATTAAATGCAATCGAAGTAATAATCCTAACAACCCGGATAAGGCCTCTTATCATCTCTTATCCCCTTCATATTTATCCCAAAAAAAAGGTGGTATTATTAATCCCTGGATTAATAATCTCTTTACTATTAATACGGGTTAATCCTATCAGGCTACCAAACGAACCCTTACTATTCCCTCACTCATTCTCTTTCCTAATTTATTTTTCATACTCACAATACTTCATACACTCATTCTCTCTCCTTTTATTATATTAGTATTTATTAATCTCCGTATCGGAGAGAGGTTAATAAAAGAATGGTTGAGATCAAGCAGTGGAGAGGATATGTGATGATCCATGTGAACCTTCAATAACGGATGAAAAAATGACACCTCATATATGCTTTTATTATTGTTTTGTTTTTACTATGATTATTAGTAATAATACACAGTTATAATGATAACAATTGTATAATTAGACATGGCCAAATTCGGGTTCGGGTACGGTTACGATTTCGACCCGCAGGGTACGGGTCTGAAAAATGAGGAACCGGAACTGAACCGCCAATTGTACGGGTACGGGTCCAACGGTTCACGGGTCTTACACGGTTTCGATTCTTACGGGTCAAATCCGGGTTCGTTTCCACGGGTACGGGTGGCCATGTCTATGTATAATTAGTGTGAATACTTACTACTATAATTAATAATACTTGTTAAAATAATAATAATAATAATTGTTGATAATACTCATTAGTGTATACTAGATATATATATACATTCAGTCTGTCCATATGCATGTATTTGAATTGTACATACATGTGTGCAGTTTCAGGGAGTCATTTGACCCCCTTATCTTTTGACAATTACTCCCTCCGTCCCATTTATATTGGCCACATTTGACTTTTGATGGTCAATACAAGTGAACTTTGACCAAGAATTAATGTCAATCTGATCATCCTAATGAAATTCTAAAAAATTTAGTTTTGACCCCTTTTCTTGAAGGAAAAATAACACTAAGTTGTAATTTTTACCCCCTTTCTAATTAAATCCGTAAATTATTATGATAGTGGCTTTTGTTTTCGCAAATATACTACTAGAAATTTCAACTCAGTCTGACTGAAATGATTGAACCAGGGGAGAATAGATATAATCGAGCATCTCGTGGAGAGGATGCACAAGGAGAAGATCCAGCCAGATGCTTCAACCTGTGCTATTGTATTCACTGCATATGTGGAAAGAGGCTTCTTCACCACTGCCATGGAAGCTCTTCAAGTTCTGAGCATGCGAATGATTCCTGACGAAGATATTGCTGATGAGGAAAAAAGGAAAATCTTGGAGGACTACTTTGTTCATGCAGAAGAGTCGGAAGAGGCTTATTATCAAATATTGAAACTTTTTAAGGACTCGGAGGAAGATCTTTCCTTTGCCCTTTTGAATTTAAGATGGTGTGCTATTGATGGGAACCCGATTTCATGGGTACCCAACCAGAGTCAGTGGGCCCAGAGGCTTTCTGCTAATTACAGTTCTAGACGTTTAAGGGTGAGCTAAACTTTGTCTAAGACCTTATGAGTTGCCTAAAAGGGCCCATAAAGATTTAGTAGTTGACTTGGTGCGTAGAAGAATATCTACTTTTTGCTGATCTGTTTTTAGGGTAACAATAGTTATTGTTACATGAAAAGAAACACTATCCGTAACCATTTTCAAATTTTCGTAGAGATAAACAACTTGTCATTAAATGGTTGATAAAAAAATATCAAAGTACGACATTTATTTTGGGACAGTGGAGTATTTTTTTTATTTTTTTTATCTAGGAGGATTTAGGATTTCAAAGTTACTCACTTGCTCTCTATCACAAAACTGAAATTCAAAATTCAAAATTCAAAATTCAAACTGATATTTTTGTGCTGAATTATTGCATCAAACTACTCATCCAATTCCTCATATCTCAGTACTCTATTTTGCTCTGTTACAACTGTAATTTAAATATTTGAAAACGGTTTTTACTTTAATTTCCTTTTCGGGGTTACTCCCAAATTTGATTTTGGGCCCCACTCTCCACACACACGATGATTTGTGTGTATAAAATTGAAAAATAAAAATAAAATGAAACCTGCATAATAATTTAAATTTATATTTCATAACTCCCCTTTTTTCTCTCCCACAAAGCGAAATTCAAACTCATATACCCAAAAATACAACATTTACTTCCAAATTCCAATTTAACCCCTCTCTCAATTGCTCGGTTTCTAATATAGGCTG
Source organism: Adenophora triphylla var. japonica (assembly GCA_022495995.1). Lineage (NCBI taxonomy): Eukaryota > Viridiplantae > Streptophyta > Magnoliopsida > Asterales > Campanulaceae > Adenophora > Adenophora triphylla. The sequence continues at coordinate 527,399 of JAFEMH010000897.1, forward strand.
ACATAATTCAAAAATATTTCTGTTATGGTAGAAAATTGAATCCCAAAAACGAATTTCTGTATTAAATACTATTATCCTTTTTTAAGGATTATTTTCCTTTCTTTAGATACCAAATTTTGAATCAATAAACTCCAGAATTTCCATACCCTGTTTTGTTCCTGAAAATCTTGGCTTCAAGACCTCTCTTTTCCTTTGATTCTTTACCCATTCTTTCACCATGGCTAATCCAAACCAAAACCAAAATCAAAACCAAAATCGAAACCGAACCGGAACCAAAAGCAAACCGAAACCAAAATCAAAACGGGAACGGAAACTTGCAGGAAGATTTCACTTTGAGAGACAACCCCAACCTTAGGAGGAGGAAGGGTACCCGGAAATGACGAATCATCACCTCATTCGACCTTGTCGAGCAAATGCATTACCTCTACATCAGAGTAGTCAAAGCCAAAGAGTTGCCTCCAAAGCAAGGTGATAATCCCACTATCCTCCCTGACCCTTATGTACAAGTCAAACTCGGTAATTTCAAAGGTCAAACTAGTCATTTTGAAAACAAATCCAACCCCGAATGGAACCAAGTTTTCGCCTTCTTGGGAGACCGAATTCAATCTCAAGTTGTCGAGATCATAGTGAAAGATAAAGATAATAGTGATGGTAGGAATGATTTCATTGGTGGGGTCGCTTTCGAGATCACCGAGGTTCCTTGTAGGGTGTCCCATCGGATAGTCCGTTGGCGCCTCAATGGTATAGGCTTGAGAATCAAGGAGGGGAGAGGGGCCGAGGGGAGTTGATGTTGGCCGTTTGGATGGGAACACAGGCCAATGAAGCTTTCCCGGAAGCTTGGCATTTGGATGCTTCATTAGTTAGTGGCGACGGGATCACAAATATAAGGTCAAAAGTTTACTTATCCCCTAGGCTTTAGTATGTTAGAGTCAATGTAATCGAGGCTCAGGAGTTGGAGATTGGTGACCGGAATAGACAGCAGCCGGATCTTTTTGTTAAGGCCGCGTTTGGGAACTTGGTTTTGAGAACTAAAAGTTCGGTAACTAGGAATGTGAATCCGTTGTGGAACGAAGATTTGATGTTTGTTGCTGCAGAGCCTTTTGATGAACCGTTGATCTTGAGCGTGGAAGATCGAGTGGCTGCAAACAAAGAAGACGTGCTCGGAAAATTTTGTGTTTCTTTGCAGAATGTAGAGAAGAGGATGAACGATAAGCCTCCTCGAAGCCGGTGGTACCCACTAGAGAAAATCGTGATGGGTGGTGGGGACGGACAGACGAATGTCATAAAGTTGAATAGTAGGGTCCACTTGAGGGTATATTTGGAAGGCGGGTGTCACGTTCTTGATGAGTTGACTCGGTATATTAGTGATCTTTGAGCGACTGCACGACAGTTGGGCTCGCCTAGTATTGGAGTACTCGAGTTGGGTATTTTGAATGCTCAAGGATTAGCTCCGATGAAAACAAGAAACGGTCGTGGGACCACTGACGCGTATTGTGTAGCTAAATACGGTCAGAAATGGATACGAACAAGAACAATCACCGAATCCATGAACCCTAAATGGAATGAGCAATATACATGGGAAGTTTTCGATCCTTGTACTGTGATAACTATAGGAGTTTTAGACAACAGCCATTTACAAGGAGTGGATAACGGAAACGGAGCAAAGGATTTGAAGATCGGAAAAGTGAGAATTCGGCTCTCGACACTTGAAACTGACAGAGTTTACACACTTGTATCCGTTAATAGTTTTGCAGCCATCTGGTGTGAAGAATATGGGAGGAATTCAGCTTGCAGTGAGATTTACAAGCTCATCTTGGCTCAATCTTCTTCTGACATATAAGCAACCAATGCTGCCGAAAATGCATTACGTCAGACCTCTGACATCGTTTCAGCAAGACAGTTTACGACAGCAGTCCACACAGATAGTGTGTGTGAGAATGGCTCGGGCCGAGCCACCTTTGAGGAAAGAAGTTGTAGAGTATATACTCGACGTGGGGTCCCTTATGTGGAGCGTTCGCAAAAGCAAAGCCAACTATTTCCGTCTCGTTCAAGTTTTTTCCGATTTAAACGTGTTTCTTGAATCGTTTTACTATATTTGCCATTGGAAAAGCCCGGTCAAGACAATTCTTGCTCATCTGATATTCTTGGTGCTCATCTTTTACCCGAGAATAATCTTGAGCTCGGTTTTCTTCTCGTTCTTCGTTATGGGCATATGGAACTACAGATTACGGCCACGTCATCCTCCTCACATGGATATCAAACTGTCGTTTGCTGATAGGGCCCACGTTGATGAGCTGGATGAAGAGTTTGATAGTTTTCCGACGTCCAAAACCGGAGATGTGTTGAAAATGAGATATGATCAGTTGAGAAGTATAAGTGCAAGATTGCAGAATTTTACGGGCGATTTGGTTACGCAAGGGGAGAGGTTTCATAACTTGCTGAGCTGGCGGGACCCAAGAGCTACCGGGATGTTTCTTGGAGTTACTGCGTAGTTCTTTGCTATGGTGCTTTTTGTCTTTCCGTTCCGGTTGATTGTTGCTTGTTTGGGGTGTTTTGTGATGAGGCACTCGAGGGTCCGGGATAGGCTTCCGTCTGTGCTGATAAATTTCTTCAAGAGATTGCATGCAAGAACTGATGGTTTGTTGTGAGAAAGGTTGCTTGATCGGATTCTTTATGTTACTTGCATAATTTATAATCATTATTATTATTTTATTTTAGTGCATTTTTTATATATGTAGTGGGAATTCTTGTTGCACCAGGTTAAATTTATTTATTTTATGTCACTTTTTGGGATTGTTTTTAGTATTTAGTTGAGATGTTTGTTATGGGTTTGGATCTGTTTTTGAAATATTCCTGCATTTCTTATAATAGCTTAAGTTATTTATTATACTCTCTGTTTCATCAAATGACCACTATATGTATAGGGCTTGCCCTTGTTGAATCCATATCCCACATCGGAAATTTATGTAAATTTCCTAGCTAACTTTTAATATATATAATATTCAAAGCTGATCCTCCTAATCATCAATTGATTTTGAAATGGAATCTCAAACTTTATTATTGTATCAAAGCGTGTCCTATATATATGTGCGAGCCCAAAGTTGGGCCCCAATAATTTAGCTCAGCCCCCAACCAACTTTATGTCCACGCATAAGCTCAAAGTCCGGCTATGCGTGCGTGAGGAGGCGTGTTGAAACATATCTCACGTCGAAAATTAACTAGTCTAGCAAGCCTTCAATATATAGAGATCCAGAGCTACTATTCTCGTAAACAATTGGTTTTGAAATGCAACCCCAGACTTCATTAGCCCTCTGGTTCAACTAGTTTCTGAATGTTGGTTGAATTGATTTTGCAGCTTTTGGTTATGGTTAATGTCACACTGCCCACACGAGGTTTGTCCTAAATTCAATGTCCACATGAATTTTATACTAAATCTAGCTAGTGTGCACCTGAGATCTGTCCTAATTCCAGTGCTAGCTTATGTAGTTATAATTGAAAGTGTAGATTGTGAAGAAAAACAGTGAGAAATAATACATTTTCAGAAAATCATCTCCATGGATGCACTGAAACATGGCACGATAAACAAGAAACGCATTGTTCCATCAAGTTAAGAGAAATGATTGAGCGACGATGCGAGTTCATAAAGCATGAATCAAAGGTTTCAAATACCCAGTAGCTTTCGAGAGGGCAAAAGTGTTTCATGTGTTCCTACAATGTTCCCATCACATTTCTGATATTATCTAAATAATTCATGTAGCTAAAGTGCTAAATAATTCATGTAGCTAAAGTGCAGTATTTTCGTTATGAAGAACTAACCCATTATCCATGATGGCCAACCGAACTTCTTCATATATAAGTAAAACTCATTGCTGGAAGAAAATGTAACGCCCAGTGACTGATTGATGTGGTGCTCCATTCTCCATTCATTTTTATAATAAAATGCTCCAGGTTTTTCTAAATATTTTCACCAGGAGGTAACTCTGCTAGCTTTAGTGGAGAGCCAAGTACTCTTTCCATATCAAAACGAACTTCAATGTTACGAAGACTATATCCGACCACCATCAACCAATATAGCAGCTTCCCAAGTTCTGCTGCACTTGTCTCCGTAACACTCGTCTGTCAAACCACATGAAGGCTGTCAAAGCCAATATAAGGAAATAATGGATATTATACTCCAACCTTATATAACATGTTCTAATTCAGAAAACAGAATCCCATTGGTCAATTAAGGAAACAAGGGCCAATTGTTTGCAATTACAAGTTGTGTCTAAAATGATGGTAATACGAGCTCATTATCATAAATGTAACAATAAACCTCGTCATACATCGTCTCCCTTCATCTATTTTGCTTTGTCAAAAACTAATTCTTCAAGTTCGAAAAGATAATGTATTGTAGATATTAAATTTAGGGACCAAATGGTTTCCCTGATTGTTGGTTGTCTTGACTTTTGCTAGCTTAGTCATAGAGGGTCATCGTACATCGGTATTTGAAAGAGGTAAACTTTGTTTTTGTCCTTTGTCCACAATAATTTGAGGGTACTTTTATTCTAACTAGACTGCTTTTTTATTAGGGGAAATGACAAATCAGGATCCAATGTTTAGGGGGTTGTGCCAATCGGGGTTTGATGTTCCAATTTTGTAAATTTAGGGTTCAATGTTACCAACGTTGGACAGTTAGGGGTTTATTGACGAAATTGCTAACAAAAAACAGTTAAATCACACGTCCCTCGCATATGTGACTTAACTGGGGTTATTTTTAATGAAAATATTTGGCATTGTCATCAATAATTTTCACAAGAGAAATGATGAAAGGCCCGGGGAGAAAAAAAATGTCAATTTAATTGGGTTGGGTTTTGTTAGAGACTTTGAAAAAAAAAAAACTGATTAATGTTGCTAACTTTGAATCCTAAATTGCCAAAAGTAGAACATCATAACCCTGATTGGGACACTTTCCCTAAAATTTGGACCCTGACTAGTCTTTTTCCCTTTTCATCAACATAAAAACGACCGTACTATGAAAAATCTATCATCCCGGTTCGGAAATTGCGGCCTTAGGGAACGAATTTAGGACCGGGATGGAAGGTTCCCCAAGTATTGTGGTTTATATGCTAATAAAAAAAGCAGAATGGTTAAGGTGAATGTCACATAATAGTACAATGGATGATAATGAAGTTTGACCCTTGAGAGGGGTGCATACTTTCTTGATTATTGGGTCTCGCTCACAAGTGCCCCCTTGCCACTTTGGCAACAATCAAGGTTTCCAAATTAAGAAATTTATGACACTGGATATCAAATCCAATACATTTGAGGGGGATTCTCAATGCATTGAGAATGGTTTCCAATGGAACATATTTCTGCCAAAGGAAACATAACAAGTGACATAGGGTAATTTGTCAGCAAAGTCCCAATTAATCTAAATTTATTGGCCGTTCAAAACAAAGAATAGGCATTCATAACAAACATTTATGCACTTAAAAGATCAAAGCGGATATAGTGGTAACCTTCATTTGACCAGATGCAGAAACGGCCAAGAGGCGCTTTACGAACGTGTTCATTGCCACCACAACATCCTCTCCAGCACTACTAGTCAACTCCTGTATGATAGCAAATCAATATTAACGTGATGGCTACAAAAAGAATTTGGAACACTTCAAAGAATACTCAGGGTATCAATATGGATGGTTCCTAAGTTAACTATATTCATGTATACAGGAGTTATACATAATGGAGACGATCAGAATTTGAGATGGAATGATATTGTTCCATTAATTCCGCTCAACTAGTCCACGTCCTATGGTGAAACTCTTTGGACTCTTTTGGTAGCCGAATAAGTAGGTGGATAATATTAAGTTATCCTAATCTCTGTGTTTGGTGACATTTATCGTTGAGGATAAAATTATAGGGATAGGACAAAATAATACCTAACCCCCTTCTTATTATTTCATATGCTATTCATCCTAAAATAATTGTCCCTTGTTCCTTTTGGGGATGTCCCAAAAAAAAGTGTCCTCTTATCGAACTTTCCGTTTTAGCTATAAAAACCTTACATATATACCCTTAGATGGAGACTCTCATCCATAGTGGGCCCAACATCTTAGACAAAGAAAGTTTACCTTGGTGAATACTCTCCATAGTGGGCCCATAATAACAATAATAGAGCCAAAGACTCACCCTAAAATTGTGTGCCCGGTTAAAGGGGACTCTTATTTGGTGGGGGGGGGAGGGGAGTACTTGATATCAGAAAAAGAGATTCCCAAATTGCCCTTTTGTGAGATAAATTACTCTTATCCATGAAGTACCTAATGTTGATACCTCAATCTGAGATAATTTAATTTTGGATACAATAATCTCTTTTTCTTGATATTAATCAATGTTATCTGGCATTTCATCTAAACGACCCCTTTAAGTATTAAATAAACTCTCAAAAATGCAAGTGATAAAATACTGTTGTTAGTTTTAAGTTTACAAAGAGGATAAATATGGAAACTCTATTATAAGCATAGTTTTTAAACAAGACACTATACCTGAGCATCCTAAAATGGAAAGTGGGATTCTTTTGAAATGTATAATAACATGCAAGAGGTGAAAATGCCAAAATAAGTCCCCTCCTTCAAGGACAAGTGGGGGTAATGAATTAATGGAGTATTTTTTGAAGATTTGGCAGATAAATAGGTGGTCATAATTAGTAAACAGATCGCATGCAATGTTTCTGAAATTCAAGGAGTAATCCTCCCTCCTAGTCTAAGAAAGGTTAATAAATAAATGTATACACATAAACACAATCCGCATTCCCCTTGTCAGTGAACATGACGGGAAGCTACTGTCTTCAGCTGATACCATCCAGTAGCACAAACCATTAGGAATTCTCAACCATTCTGAACAAGGTCACCTCTTGCTACCAGCATCAATGACTCCACGAATCCCTACTAAGGCTTATCAAATGCCCCAAAACACTAACCAATGACATCCTGATCTAGCACATTGAGCATTACATATTCTCTTTCTTTCACATTGTGATATGCAGGCAAAATTTTTAAGGAGATTTTCTATTTTAATTATAATTTGATTCTCGCGTAGTATTTCTGGCCAAGTCAAGTAAATAGTATTGACGGTTCTCTTCCACAGTTCTGTCATTTTGGTCTACCAGTGCTGATGGTTATCTTAGTTATTTTAACCACAATATTTATCTGTGGTTTTGGTTTATATCAGTTGCAAGGTACCCCTCTGTCCCTAAATTAATGTCCATTTTCAAGAAATTTTTGCCCCAAAATGAATGTCCTTTTTGTAAAAATCTGTCCCTGAATTATTTTTTACCAAAAATTTTCACTAGACATTTTATACTTGCTAAATATTTAGAAAGTGGATAACAAGAATATTCGTGCATCTTTGTCATTTAATTGTGTGAAAAGTACGCATTTTTAGAATGTCCCTTAAATAAAATTTGAACATTCATTTAGGGACGGAGGGAGTAACTTATTGTACTTTTAGTGCTCATTTGGTAAGAGTGGTCATTACTTCCCATACTATTTCAGCATAAACTGCATTCATGATAGTTCATATCACATGGAAAGGAATCATCAATTTACTTTTAGTATATTTATGCCACAGTGACAGCAAGTTAAGCGAATAAACTCTGCAGTAGAAGTACCATAAAATACACTAATTTGAGATCAAGAAGTCCAGAAGCAAAAAGTTTTTTAGAAAAAAGGTACCCTCTACTCTTGTGTGTCAGGAAGAGCAACTTGATCCAAACTCTGTTGCAGCTCAAGTCGATACTGTGCATTCCTAAACATATACCCAGTCATCAAAACACTGTACATGAGTTGTGCAAGATTTTCAGCAACCTGTTTGAACAAAAAAAAAAATGAGAACATTAAGAAGACTGAAAAATTATGTTGCTGTTACTGCAAAAAACTGTGGGGGCAATGTCCCAATCATGTTTGTCACTGTTTGGCGCATAGCATCAACAGACACCTATTACCTCTTAATTCAGAGAAAAGAAGAAATTTAAAGAAGAATAGAAGTATGTATATAACCAAAAACTCTGCAGGACCAAGACACTAACATAATGCCAAAAACTACCCATATTTCAATTGAACTGCAATAGAAGTACCATAAAATACACTTGGCAGATATAATAAAAATGAAGTGCACTTTCACAACCATAATGCGACAACTGCCCACTCACTAATTTCAGATCAAGAAGTCAAGAAGCAAAAAGTTTTTTAGAAAAAAGGTACCCTCTTCTCTTGTGTGTCAGGAAGAGTAACTTGTTCCAAACTATGTTGCAGCTCAAGTCGATACTGTGCATTCCTAAACATATAACCAGTCATCAAAACACTGTACATGAGTTGTGCAAGATTTTCAGCAACCTGTTTGAACAAAAAAAAAATGAGAACATTAAGAAGACTGAAAAATTATTACCTATAAGGCTAGGACCAATAGTTTATAGTTCAACCACTGAGGGTGAATCGACTTACAGTGGTTACTGTTAGTGCAAAAAACTGTGGGGGCAATGTCCCAATCATGTTTGTCACTGTTTGGCGCATAGCATCAACAGACACCTATTACCTCTTAATTCAGAGAAAAGAAGAAATTTAAAGAAGAATAGAAGTATGTATATAACCAAAAACTACATTCTCAGAAAGGTCAAAGAAATTATACATGCTATCAGAACAATAAATTAAAAGGAAGTGTCTTCAGCTCCCTTATTGCCTCCCCAACCAAACAAATAGTTCAGTAATTATATTTTATAATTGCCCAACATGACAAAGGAGCTTGGGTGTAAAAGAAAAGTTACAAACCAGTAGCAACTGATGGTAAATGTAGGTAGAGTAAAAGAGGCTGGTATATTGATAATACAACTGCTTATGAAATATCAAGCTGTTACTCGCAGCAGTGGCAAGTAGGGAAAAGACTAATAAATTAACTCAAGCTCAAACACATAGAGTCTCACTAAATGCTACTGAAGTTTTCCTTCATTCCAACAAAAAAAATATCTCTATTCCTGAAACCAAACTTACTAAGGAACAACTTACTACACCTAAGAGTTGACAGAGAATTAACATGAACAACACTACAACGTCTAAATTTTTGATATAAGGACTAAATTGAAAATATAATACAAATTCCGCAGTCGAGTGTATATCTTTTCCATCCATAAAAAATATTGTTTCATACAACATCAACACCATTTCAAAGTTCAAGCAGTTTCGACCAAGTAAATGTGATCAACTCCAATCAAAACATGACTAATAAAGGTAGCAAGATGAATGCAGCAATACAATGGTTCATCCAATAAGAATCCAATATCTAATACTAGCCTCTAATACAAAATTGATAAATCCCTCTTAAGTATTATTAAAGCTTAATGTCCAAAGCCACCATCTATTTGAAAAGCACAAATCACATGAACCTAGTTTCCACCATTTTGAAAACCGAACGACTATCATTTGGTTAAAAACTTAAGCGTTAGTTGGTAGCAAATAACTCTATTTTCACTTTTTTGTTTCTTTTTTTGGACGACTAGAAGTCTAATGTAATTTCCTTGAATAATTTCAAACCCAAACAAGTTTTGAACTCAAACCCCTGCAAACTTCCCCAATATGACCTATCCTGACTCGTCACATGACCTCTCTATCTACTGCAACCTTGGCCTAAGAATCAAACAAGGCATATGCATTTTGAAAGAAATCCACTACTCAGTTCCTTCCATCTAAATGGTCATAAGATTAAAGTATTCCCGCTCCCTGATATTGTATGTTTCCTAAGCCAATGCAAGTATTATAATGTGATGTGGTGCGTGCTGATATATAATATCCAGGAAATATGAAGTAAATTTATATACCTAGAGACAACATCCATGAAGTTTCAAGTGAATGTCGAAACCTAGGGACAACATTTAGGAAGTATCAAGTATCAACTTAATGTGTAGGCCAGAGACATGTAACGATAACGAAAAAAATGTGGGTTGATAGCGAGGATGACTGTTTCAGGCCCTAAAAACTAAGTCATGCTTGGGCTTTCTAGAGACTATATTATACTCCCTCCGTCTCAAAAGTCGCACCTTGACTTTTTTGGTCATCTTGATTGAACTTTGACCAATATTTTATGAAAAATTGCTTATCTTCATGAAATTCTATAAAATAGTTACTGATATTGTTTCTGTTGGTGCATCAATAACCATTTTTAGAATAACATGAAAATAATTAGATTTGCATATCTTCTTGGTCAATGTTCAATCAAGTTGTCCAAAAATTCAAGGTGCGACATTTATTTGACGCAGTTGCATAGCTCTTTTCATTGCACTCTGCTTGTTTTCCATCTAATTAAGTTTCTTTATGCTTGGTTTCTCGTTATTCTCGCTCACGCATGGAAGTACCGCCAGTTTTATCAAGTAAGATATGTTCCCGTTGAGCTTATTTTCTACGGTCTTCATATGCCACCCATTAAGCGAAGTTCTGTTGTTCCAGAAACAGATGGAGCCAGTGCAAGTATTGTCACCGGAACTCGTTATGTTAAAGGCGGTGGTGTTCATGGTTGGAATCTTATGCGGAAATTAACTAGTCGGGGGCCAATGTACTCGCTCACACACTTATTTGGCCGGGTGTGTCAGATTTAACAGGATCTTTCCGGTACATCATTTAGGGTATTAAGTTGTTCTTTCAATCACCTTAAATTTCGTGAAACTGATACTCGTTGCTTTGGTTTCATAAGCTCTTGTGTTAGTAAGGGATATGTTTTTCAGATGGAGATGATTGTTCGTGCTTCAAGACAAGAACTTGATAGGAAGAGTTTTAATGGAGCTGCATACTTTTATGACAGTGGAGCATCAATGAAGAGCGGACGTACGTCCTAATAACTCATAACCGTTGGATCACCGTTGGTACATAACATGGTTCATAACAGTGCTACACAAAAGTGGTACAAGAGCATTTTTCCCTCTGACGAGATTTTTTTTTTTTTTGGAATAAGTTGCAGAGTTTGTAAACTTCTTTAATATTGAGATGAATCAATTAGAGGCCTTTCTGGATGAGATCTTTGTAGACTCAATTGCAGAGTTTGTCAACTTCTTTAACATTGAGCTGAACCAATAGATGCCATTCTCACTTGGATGAGATTTTTGTGGACTCAATTGCAGAGTTTGTCAACTTCTTGAATATTGAGCCAATTAAAAAATATTCAACAACTTGACACAAATCTCACTGACTTTCCGAGTAGTTTCCCTTAATAATAACAATGTCTTGTTCCTAATATTCAATGATATAGAGGTGATCCATGACAACCTATTCCAACTAGCACACAGATTAAGCTAAGTAAAAGAAGTACTTAGTGTTCCTTCTGTCCCAGTCCCAGAATAAATGTCGTACTTTCTATTTTGGTTGGTCCCAAAATAAAGGCCGCATTCGATGCATAACATGTAGTTGTCTTTACAATGGTGTGAACGTTCATATTTGCATCTCAAAAGTTATCGCGGATGAAAAAAAAAATAGACACAACAAAATGGCTTGTCTGTGAATCTGACATCAAAATAATTGTCAGACTTATTTATGGTGGAGCATGTTAAAAAACAGAGAAAGCGAGACCGTATGTAAAGAAGAGTCTCCATCCGTATGAATTATTCTTGATGTCCATTTGTTGTCTGCATTCCCTTGATAATCATTGAATTGTCAATGACGGTTGCTGAAAATGATGATCAATAATTATCAGAAAATTTTGATCTCTCATATTCAAATTTGTTTGATCTGAAGTCTAATCCGAGTTTTTCCGATTTTTTTTCCGTCTTCTTTTAGATTTTTTTCACTTATAAGAGTTGACTCTTGTAGATGTGCTGGAATTTGGCCTCAACGCTCCGGACCTCACAAAACTGAAAAACACAAACTAGTGTAATGAGGCAATTTGGGGTATTTTTGTTTGAGAGGCTTTAGAGGGATTTCAAAAAATTCATATCCTTTTAAAGCATTATGTTAGGCCCAGGAACCTTAGAGAAAGGAATCGTTTCATTTATTTATTTATTTTGAAACTAAAAAAATAAAAAAATTATATTCGGAATAAGTGTTTGGAATGACTAAAAATAAAGATTAGTGTTACTCCTCAAAAAGACATGTAGCGGCACCGGCGGTGGAAAACGAATTTTTTCTCAAATAATCTTTTTTTACTTTTTTATTTACCAAAATGACTCACTGTTCAAACTATTGCCCAGAATGTCCACTTTTTTGAAACTCGCTACACCGTGTAGCGAGTTTGACTAGGGTTTGTCAAAACTCGCTACACCGTGTAGCGAGTTTAGGGTAATTAATATTGACCGCTTGGAAATTAATTAGGGCATTTAATTAACCTAAACTCGCTACACCGTGTAGCGAGTTTGGTCAAACCTAATTAAATTCGCTACACGGTGTAGCGAGTTTGACCCCTTTTTTTCTTATTTTATTTAATTCTTCTCTTCTCTTCCTTCTTTCTTTCTTTCTATATATATATATTATATATATATATATATATATATATATACATATTATTTATATATATATATAAAATAATAAATAAGAAAGAGGAAGTCCCTTTAAAAGTCCTCTCACTAAGAGAGGTCCCAAAGGAACTTGAAAAACAATGAAGATGAATCATCTATTTATAGTGGAAGAAAGATTTGAAAAATGTAGGATACATCTATGTGGGAAACACAAAAAATATTTAAATTTAGAGATGGTGGGAAAAACAAAAATTTCATTTTTCAAATATTCACATGGATCATTATCCAAGCAACATCTTCACCATTAAATGCATCACATCCAATGGTCCTAATTCATCATTATATATATATATTTCTTTTAATATTATATACTATTAAAAGAAATATATATATATAATGATGAATTAGGACCATTGGATTTGAGTGAGATTAATGGTATAGATTGATTTATTGATAATCCATGTGAATATTAAAGGGCCAATCAAATGAAAGTGTGTTTTTGTTTTTATGGGATGAATTTGGACCATTGGATGTGATGCATTTAATGGTGAAGATGTTGCTTGGATAATGATCCATGTGAATATTTGAAAAATGAAATTTTTGGAGGCAAATGAAATTTTGTTTTTCCCACCATCTCTAAATTCAAATGTTTTTTGTGTTTCCCACATAGATGTATCCTACATTTTTCAAATCTTTCTTCTACTATAAATAGATGATTCATCTTCATTGTTTTTCAAGTTCCTTTGGGACCTCTCTTAGTGAGAGGACTTTTAAAGGGACTTCCTCTTTCTTATTTATTATTTTATATATATATATAAATAATATATATTTATATATATATATATATATATATATATATATATATATATATATATATATATATATATATATACATATATATATATATAATATATAGAAAGAAAGAAGGAAGAGAAGAGAAGAATTAAATAAAATAAGGGAATTCGGACCCAAATCAAACTCGCTACACCGTGTAGCGAGTTTAATTAGGTTTGGCCAAACTCGCTACACGGTAATTAGGTTTGGCCAAACTCGCTACACCGTGTAGCGAGTTTAGGTTAATTAAATGCCTTAATTAATTTTCAAACGGCTAAATTTAATTACCCTAAACTCGCTACACGGTGTAGCGAGTTTTGACCAGATCCAAGTCAAACTCGCTACACGGTGTAGCGATTTTCAAAAAAATGGACATTCTGGGCAATAGTTTGAACAGTGAGTCATTTTGGTAAATAAAAAAGTAAAAAAGGATTATTTGAGAAAAAATTCGTGGAAAACCTCAGCTCCACATCCGTCGTCTGGCTACTAGATCCCAATTCGTCTCACCGTCGTCCATTCACATGTTCTGACTTTTAGGGTTTTGTTCAGGACCCTAATTATGCTGAAGTCAATGTGAGTTTATTCCCACTTTCACCTTCTTCTTTTTTCACAACTAAATTATAAGCTCTGTAATTGGATTTTGGGGAGCAATTTTCAATTTTTACAAAATATTATCTTTTTTTCTTCAAAACCCAAATGCAAAACTTGGAATTTGAGTTAAAAAGCATACCTTTCATATTATGTCGATTCAATTCCATATATCTGCCTCCAATTTATAGCATTGGAAATTCAAATTATTGTTGTGTTTGAACAGAAAGAAGCTCCGTTTGCGGTTGATTGCAACTTCCTTTCGCCAATCAAATGTAGCTGCATTTGTATGTCTTTTCACTTTTGTATTCATTTTATTCAAGAATGATATTTTGTCTGTTGTATGCTCTTATTTCTGCAAGTTACATCCAAGATTATGGATACAAAGTAGACATTGGCCCTATAATGAATGTCAGGTCATAAAGCTTCAGCCTGTAAGAAAGTGAAAGATGTGCCTCTGAAAATTTCACGATATTGTGGTACTTCCCTCTGGTTCGAACAAGTGTCCCTTATGAAAATGAAAATTTAACAGCGACATATATAAGTGATTATCATAGCATCTACTTTAAACCATTCCAAATGCACATGTGAACATGATATGATAAGTAATCGAGGTGCATTTAGTAATTTTGTTAGAAAACAATCACTCAATCTTGGGTGGGAAAAGTGCTCTCCTTCTTGTGCACGTACATGGGATATAGAAAATTCTAAGGGGCCGTTTGGTAACCCGATAACAGACTGGATATGATAAATAATATCGGATAGGGTTGTTTGGTACAATTTTAAACTTTTTGATTAATTAGAAGGGTGTGGCCGATAAGGGGCGTATCCCCTTATTATTTATCCCTTGAAAGGGGGTATTGTTATTAATACGGGAATTATTAGTATGGGGATGAATAACCATGCGTATCCTTATCTTGCTACCAAACGAGCCCTAAAAATTTAGTTACCCTATCACAGTACCACTTCATTGTTGTATTGTATAACACTTACACATTTGTTGTTGTAGTTTATACTAACTTGATAAGCATTCTGTTTTTCCTTTTAAATTACTGTAAAAGAAAGTGGGTAAGTTAGGACACTGGTTCATTGATGTGTTTAGTGTGTAATATATCAGTGCATTCTGTTTTTCTGTAAGTGTAGCATTATGAGGTTCATTTTAAGATAGAGGTAGTATTACTCATACAGAATTGATGTTATCATGTAGGGAGGAAGGAATGTAATTCGCAAAGTGAATGAGTGGAGATGTTTCTCAACCTTATACGGTACGGCTAAATTCTTGATTTTGGATAGTGAACATTTACCGAATGCATGTGATTGGCTAAAATGTAGACGTGGATCCAAGGTATCCACTCACATGATTTGGTAAATTTTTTGTTGCAAAAAATTTAGTAACTGTCATTTCATTCTCGATTTTTTTTTCTATCTGTGTTATTGATAGTGATAGGGTTATTGAGAATGACAAATCTTTTACAATGCAGCTCATTGTAATTCAACGTATGGGAGGGATTCTATCACATGGTCGTGGCAGCTGCAAATCGTGAATGCACTTCGTTCAAGCGAGAGAAGCATAGCGTCAGGTCTGCTGTCAAATCTCATCGACATGAGTCACTCGTTTACAGCAGATGATTTCGTTTATATTCTTAAATATTGTGCACGGACACCTGATCCATTGGTAGGCTCCCTGATAAATAATGAGTTTTGGCCTTTCTGTTTAGGTGCTTTTATTTCTTGAGTTTTAATGCATCCACATATTGCCATACGGTATGGTTTAGACTTCCTTTATGCAACATATGATTGCTAACGCTTATGGGTCACTATTTTGCAGGGTGTTTATTACATATGAACATATCTATTCTGGGTGTTTATTACATATGATGGCCGAGTAGCTGACAATCTTTTCAACAATATTATGAGTGTAGTTGTGTATATAGGTTCTAAGAATAAATATGTCCCTGATGTGAATGTAAGTTTGAGTGTGCTTATGATGTAAGGATCAGGACAACAGAGAATGCTTTGATTAGATATTAATTGACCAGTGCTCAACTTTGCTCGACTATTAATTGTTACCGTATTTGCTTAACAAAGTAACAAACTAAGCCTCTAACTATGCGGGGCCCTTTTCTTCTGAATCTTCGTTCCCATCATGAGCAAGTGTATCCATGATATCATTAACAAAACGTGCTTCTTTGTTTGTGCAGTTTGTGATGGAAACTTTTGGAACAATGAGGGAAAAAGAGGTTGAAATGAACAACAAAGGCCATCTTTCAATCATCTAAGCACTTTGTAAAGGAGGCTACGTAGAGGAGGTGTGATGTCAGTCATTTTCTACATTTTACTTCTGGTGATTTACTTGTTTCAGTATATCTTTATTATTCTTTGTTTTCAAAAAACCTGCATTACGTGTTATTTGTCAAATTAATTACGCAATTATGAAATCATGACCCCAAGTTAAGGAGAGAAATTTTCTGTAGTTCGTTTACAAACTTTTATTATGATATCTTTCGAGTAATATCTAATTTGTTATGTATGTGGGTTCTCTCTTATTTGTGTAGGCATTCAGTATGATAAGTTTACTTGGGGAAACTCCAGATCACTATCCTGATTTACACATGTACAATAACTTATTGGGAGCTTGTGCTGATATGAAACACACAGATTATGCCAAAAAATGTTTGGATCTAATGGATCATGCGTTCATGGGAAAGGATGAAAGAACATACATGGAGCTTCTCAAGGTGTGTACATATTTAAACTCTTATTCATGCTTGGAGGAAAATAATACGAAGCACAAGTAGAATTTCAGTGTTTCTAAACATGTTACTTTGTCGTAGGGTTAGCTATCTAGCTAAACCAGATTTTTATTTCAGATTGGGGCACTTCTAATTGGTCAAACATTTTTATTTCTTTTTCACAAAGTTCTATTGAAAAATTAAAGGTTAGCAATCGTTTTACATATTGCCTAGAAACAAGCAAGTGTAGTTTGATAAGAAGATAAGGTATTAGAGGGATTTATCTTTGGAATAAGTGTGATTTGTGTAAATTTTTAGTTCCCAAGCGGTGATTCTGGAGCTACAATTTGTATCCATGTAACATTATTTTACTTTAGGCTTATGGAAATCCAGTATTTCTTCCCAACATTAAATGTTCGGTGCAGAACTTGAAGGGGGTTTTACTTCTATTACCATTATTTGAGTTTTCATTTAATTTTACTTTTGAGAGGGCAAAAGTGTTTCCTGTGTTCCTACAATGTTCCCATCACATTTCGATATATCTAAATAATTCATGTAGCTAGAGTGCAAAGTATTTTCAAGTATGAAGAACTAACCGATTATCCATGATGGCCAACCGAACTTCTTCATAAATAAGTAAAACTCATTGCTGGAAGAAAATGTAACGCCCAGTGACTGATTGATGTCGTGCTCCATTCTCCGTTCATTTCTATAATAAAATGCTCCAGGTTTTTCTAAATATTTTCACCAGGAGGCAACTCTGCTAGCTTTGGTGGAGAGCCAAGTACTCTTTCCATATCAAAACGAACTTCAATGTTACGAAGACTATATCCGACCACCATCAACCAATATAGCAGCATCCCAAGTTCTGCTGCACTTGTCTCCGTAACACTCGTCTGTCAAACCACATGAAGGTTGTCAAAGCCAATATAAGGAAATAATGGATATTATACTCCAACCTTATATAACATGTTCTAATTCAGAAAACAGAATCCCATTGGTCAATTAAGGAAACAAGAGCCAATTGTTTGCAATTACAAGTTGTGTCTAAAATGATGGTAATACGAGCTCATTATCATAAATGTAACAATAAACCCCATCATACATCGTGTCCCTTCATCTATTTTGCTTTGTCAAAAACTAATTCATCAAGTTCGAAAAGATAATGTATTGTAGAAATTAAATTTAGGGACCAAATGGTTTCCCTGATTGCTGGTTGTCTTGACTTTTGCTAGCTTGGTCATAGAGGGTCATCGTACATCGGTATTTGAAAGAGGTAAACTTTGTTTTTGTCCTTTGTCCACTATAATTTGAGGGTACTTTTATTCTAACTATTCTGCTACAAATCAGGATCCAATGTTTAGGGGGTTGTGCCAATGATGTTCCAATTTTGTAAATTTAGGGTTCAAAGTTACCAACGTTGGCCGCTAGGGGTTTATTGACGAAATTGCTAACAAAAAACAGTTAAATCACACGTCCCCGCATGTGTGACTTAACTGGGGTTATTTTTAATGAAAATATCAATGCTTTTGGCATTGTCATCAATAATTTTCACAAGAGAAATGATGAAAGGCCAAGGGAGAAAAAAAATAACCCCAGTTAAGTCACACGTGTCAATTTAATTGGGGTTTGTTAGCGATTTTGAAAAAAAAAATGATTAACGTTGCTAACTTTGAACCCTAAATTGCCAAAAGTAGAACATCATACCCTGATTGGGACACTTTCCCTAAACTTTGGACCCTAATTAGTCTTTTTCCCTTTTCATCAACATAAAAACGACCGTACTATGAAAAATATATCATCTTGGTTCGGAAATTGCGGCCTTAGGGCACGAATTTAGGACCGGGATGGTAGGTTCCCAAAGTATTGTGGTTTATATGCTAATAAAAAAAGCATAATGGTTTGGGTGAACGGAGGTAGTATCAACAAATCATAAATTCATGTATGCTAATTTGAGTTTTAGTAGATTTAACACTTTCTCCACATAAATTAGTAAAAAAGCAACTATATATGCAGAACTCTCCCAACAAAAAGCGAGCCAACTCCCTAACCTTCAGATTCTGAGGTTCAAGAGTCCTAAGATAGTCCAACAGTTCATTTGGTCCATTTGCAGACATTCTTCCTACTTGACGGTTGAGCTCCTCAATTTCCCCTTCAAGTAACTCAATGTACTTAACTGCATCTATTTTCTCAGGACCGGAAACATTATTCCACCTGATTACTTCCCCTGTCACTTTTTTCTGCGTCCCTGGTGCAAAATCAGGCACATCCTGTGAAGTGGGAGCAAAACTAGAGACACTGTTAGATCATAGACAGGCACAAGTTGTTAACAAAAATGGAGATACAACAAAAGGTAAAAACTATCTGAAGAGTCCACATTTAACAATTACTCATTTTGAAATGTATAATAACATGCAAGAGGTGAAAATGCCAAAATAAGTCCCCTCCTTCAAGGGGCAGGTTTTGGACAGCTACAAAAACATTGGGGGTAATGAATTAATGGAGTACTTTTTGAAGATTTGGCAGATAAACAGGTGGTCATAATTAGTAAACAGATCGCATGCAATGTTTCTGAAATTCAAGGAGTAATCCTCCCTACTAGTCTAACACTAATACAAAATGATGTAAATACAAAAAATAGGCTCCACCATCTTTCTTCATATCCATTTAGCTCACCACGTACCTACAAGTTAAAACATAGTTGAACATCAGTTCACAGAACCATCTCTCTTGCCAAGCCATTTGTTATACAGTCCTTGTAAATAGAACCAACAGAGATATAGTCAAAACATAGTAGCAGACTGGTCTAGTACACAAATATTCTTAAGGCTAACTTGATATTCACAGATAAAACCAAATTTCAAGAGATTTTTGAATAGTTATAGGTTTTCGCTTTAACGGATCGAATGAGGTAGACATGTCAACTTCACAAAGCAAAACTAATAAACCTGATCAAACTAGCCATTTCCAAAAAATGGGTTTTTCTCTGGTAGCCCAAAACCAGCGTAAAAATAAAAACTTGATGTTTTTTTTTTTACTAACCCAGTGGAGATATCAATTTGTGAAAATAAAAATGAGGGAGGTGATCAAACTAAGCGGGCCTTTCAAATTAGTGGGTTTCTCCATAACCACTCAACAACTGTACAAATGCCAACTTCTCGAAGAAATTAACAAGAGTGAAAATTAAAAGAATCTAGCTCTTAATATTAAGTTGGTTTCTCTACAACAGATAGAAACCTCAATGCTCAATATCATACAAAAAAGAAAAATCCATCAAATTACTGCTTTCAAAAAGTTGGGGTTTGTCTTTAGCAGTTCAAAACCACGAAAAAAGTTAATTTCCTCAAACAGAGACGAACAAATTGATCAAACTAACATCAGGAATGATTACAAACAGGAAGGGCACTTTATTATCATTGAGAAAAATGGGATAGATTCCAAATCTACATGCAACAATGGGAAACAGGATTTAAGGAAACAAAACTAACATCAGAAATACTTTTTATCAATTCCCAGCAACAACAACAACAGCAGCAGCAGCAGAAGCAACAACAACAACAGGTACAATAAAATGGGTACTGAAGTTGGAAATGATCCAAAAAGGGGACAGGGGCAAGATAAGAGTAAAACTATGGAAAATAAGCAAGTTTTGGAGAAAATAACAGAAGAAGAAATAGAGGAAGGGCAAAGTTCAGAAAACAATGAGCAGATTGTGTCTATGGTAGCTGATGGAAAGCAAGATGGAAAAGAAATGCATTATGACTTGATTCAGACAAGGGGCAGAGTGGAGATGATACCTGAATGTTAAAAACTTCAGTTCACAACCAAAAGAATCAAATAGAAGAAGGCATTCCCAGATTCAAAGATCAATCACTATTCAAATGCATATCATCATCATCATATGGGCTGTGCAGCTGCTTCAAGTATCTTAGCTTCATGCCTTCGATGACATAAGTGCACCAAACTTAAACTTCATTCACAATACAAGACATGCCAAGATTATGATATCAAATCACAATTAGCTCTGAGCTATGATACAATTTGTCAAAGAAAACAGGCTTACCTAGCTTTCTATGGCTATCAAGGTGGGCATTTACACTAATTGACAACAACAGTAGGAAAAGGCCCAACAATTGACACAGCATAAACTTCCCTGCAAATCAAACAATTGGCCCCAATCAACCTTTGCATAAACAAAGTAAAACAATTGACAGCTCCAAAATGTAAATGCACATAAAACAAGAGTTGGCAGCTATCCAACAACCTTTGATTACCATACTCTTCTAATTTGGATCATTGCTACATAGACTCTCAGTCCTGCTCATAGATAGAAAATAGTCAAGATAGGACATAGAGCCATGTAATTGGTTAATATAAGGACCATTCATTTTGATGCCACAACTAGTCAATGACAATACTAGGGCAAGCAAAAAGGCATGTCTGCTTGAAGAATGCTTGCTCGACACTGAAGTATGTCTAATCTGACATACATCAGACTGTTCAGCCATCTATCTCAAATGAGGCCAAGTCAATCTATCAAAGTTACACAAACTTAAAAAAGTCCACGTATCACTAATCAATCAGTAGAAAAGTGAAAAGATTGTGTTATTTTTTTACTTACGCCATTGATAGTGTAGCTGAACCTTTTCCAGCTTTGGCTTCCACAACCTCTGTCCCACCGTCTTGAGTTCGTTTTGTAAGAGCTGTAATAAGTTCATCAGACAACAACTCATTCGCTTTGGGTGTGGCATGTATGATGCAATGAGCTCATATAATAGAACCAATGAAAAGGATTGCTGCAACACTCACATTAGAGTCATACCGGGCTTCCTTGGCACACCAGCAGGAATGATGACAACATCAGCTCCTTCCAATGCCAGAAAAAAAATGCATATCATATATGGAACCAATGAATAACGTTACGACTTACTTCAGCACAGGATTCGCAGATTATTATCCTTGTTGAGAGATAAAAATAGAAATGCTACTAATTTATAAGCATATACTATTTCACTTTGAAAAACAAGATTTTAAAGGGAAAAATGGGAAAATCAAAATCCAATCAAATAGATCAATACATCATCTAGGGTTTTTATCAGTGAAAAAGGAGATGAAGAAACAATTAAAAAATGAAAACAGAACAATCAAATCAAAAGGAACGATGAATCCAGCAATTAAGTAAACCACATAGCGCAATGGAAAATAGATTGTAATTTTGAAAGAGAAAATGGAGTTTTTGGAACTCCAGGTGATACTCGAGAGCAGATAGTAGAATACCGGAGGTTTAACTCCAATTCTGGGGTTGATACGCAGCTAGGGTTTAGAATGAACGGCGGCGACAATGAGGCTGCAACCACGGCCAAAATGAGTTCGATTTTGGAACGGCCGCCACCAAATGGAATGGTCGAGATCGGAGCTGCTCTTCCTTCAACACAATTCCGGGCTTGTGAGAATAAGGGGGCGTTTGGTTCGGTGGAAAAAAAGCGAAGGAATGGAAATGTCAATGGAATTGAATTTCTTAAGGAATTGGAATGGAAAAAAACTGGTTAACTCCCTCCGTTTGGTGGGCACGGAAAGGAATGGAATTGTCATTCAATTCCTTGGCAAATCATGTTTGGTTTGAAAATACAAATTATAGAAATTGAATGAAAGCATATAAAATGACCAATTTACCCTTTAAAAAAAAAAATTTGGAGGGGGGGTAGGTAGAGGGTATGCAAAATGAGTAAAAAAATTTCGTGGGGGTGGGGAGTGGGGGGGTGGGGGTGGGGGTAGGGTGGGGGTAGGGTGGGGATGGGGGTGGGGGTGGAGGAGGCAGAAAAAAAAATTTCGTGGGGGTGGGGGGTAGGGGGTAGGGTGGGGGTGGGGGTAGGGGGGTAGGGGGAGGGTAGGCGAGAAAAAAAAAATTAAAAAAAAAATCGTGGGGGTGGGGGGTAGAGATTGGGGAGTAGGGTGGGGGCGAGGAGTAGAGCGAGAGAAAAAAAAAAAATAAAAAAAAATTTTTTGTGGGGGTGGGGGTGGGGGTTGGGGTGGGGGGTAGAGTGGGGTAGGGTGGGGGGGGAGGGTAGGCGTAAAAAATTAAAAAAAAAATTTGTGGGGGTGGGGGGGGTAGGGTGGGGGAGGGTAGGCAGAAAAAAAAATTAAAAAAAAAAAAATTTGTGGGGGTGGGGGGGTGGGGGGGTAGGGTGGGGGGTGGTACGTAGGGGCTGGGTAGGGGCTGGGTAGGGGGTAGGGGTGGGTAGGGTTTGGGGGTATTTTGGTCAAATTTTTTTTTTTTTTCCATTGCCCCAAGGAATTGAACTTTCTATCACTTTTGTGAAGGAAAGTTGAATTCCTTCATTTGAAGGAATTCAACTTTCCTTCGAAATTTTTTTTTAAAATTCTTTGAACCAAACAGGGGAAAGGAATGGAAAAGAGGGAGTTTTCCATTCCTTTCCCCCACTTTCCTTCCAACCAAACGCCACCTAAGAGTATGATTTAGTTTTTGGGGTGGGACTCTGTGTGTGTGTTTATGAGGTTTATGCAGTACAGATTTTGGGGGAAGCGGGAGATGAGAAGGAGAGAAAGAAATTTCAACTTTTTGTTCCTATTGGGAAGAAAAAAAAAAGTAGGCACTAAAAAATAACAAAAGGGAAATTTGGGTTAAAAAAGTTAAGTTTAATTTCTTTCAAAATTTATAATTTTTTTGTATAATTTTTTGCAAAAAATTTCAGGACTAACCAACATCAAAAATAGTCTTCTTTATTCAAAAAAAAAATTGAAAAATAAATGAAAGATCTTGATGCTGAGATTACATACTGTAAAAATTATAGAACTTAACAAAAACTGTAAAAAAGTTAACTGTGTTTTTAAAAAATTGTTAAAAAATTAATTATTAATCAAAAACAGTTAGTAGTAGTAGTAGTGGTTGTAGTAGTAGTAGTAGTAGTAGTAGTAGTAGTAGTGGTAGTAGTAGTAGTGGTGGTTGTAGTAGTAGTGGTTGTAGTTGTAGGTGTTAGTGCCCTAGGCCTATAGAGATAGACCTTTATGTAATGTCATTGTTCATTTATATAAGAGAATGTTTCTTTGATTATTATATATGTTTGCATGTTTAGTTATAATAATCGCGTCCCTAGTACTTATGAAGCACTAGTATGAAGTCTAATGGATAATCATGTGATGATTATATGCATGGAGATGCACATTAGATTCATGGGTACTTGTTAGAGAACAAGGTACTGGACTTGACCCATTATGAGATTTATGTCATGGTCAAATGTCATAATTAAATCTCATATAGTCATATCATTGATATCCTTTGACCTGAGATTATCACCGTCTTCCGCTCGATGAATATCATGTTTGATATAGTTTAACGTTGTCCTTAACCGGATGACAATAAGGGCTATCATTGGCATGGTATGATTCTTGTTGGGAAGAATGATAAGTCAAGATGGAAAATTGTCCCTCGTAAAGAGAGATGTTTGCTAGGCCACTCGTAAGTAAGATTGATGTAGTGCATGGCCATGCCCGAATGAATTAATGTGATTAATATCATTCGATTAATCAATTTACTTGGTAACGAGAAAGCATTGAACAATATGAGTTGACGTGGACCATGACTCATGTTCAATATAACATCGTGTGACAATGGGATTGTGATATGTTCTATATAGGAAATCGAACTTGATATTATATTATTTGGGTAGGCATGATGGCTTGCTAGAGTCCGCTCATGTCTTATGAGGATCGATGTGATCGAACTCATTGCCAACATAATATAGTCCTATGGGGTCACACGCATCGAACGAATTGTCAAAAATGAAGAATATGGAGTTTTTGTTCTCAGGGGACGACTCGTCCCCAGGCGTAACCAACTATTCCCCTTAAGGGGACGCCGGTCAGAAGGCTGGGTGCCGGGGACGACTCGTCCCCTGGGGACGACTCGTCCACGGGGACGACTCGTCCCGGGCCTGGACTGACGCGGAATTGACTTAAAACTAGGGTTTTCACGAGGGGAAAAGTTTTATAACGTATAAATACTTACCCCTGGTTGCCCTAGCCGTCAAGAGAACGTTTTGGCTTGAGAGAAACATCAAAAGTGAGAGATTTCAATTGAGAATTGAGAATCAAACACCACCAAATCCTTTGTTCTTCATTGATTGAAAGGTGTTTCAATCAATAGGATCTAGCAATCCTCCTAGAAGAGTTCTAGGGTTCGTTCATCGCGTGGATACACATAGAGGATCTTCGCTCGTCAAGATCTTTGGTTCGTGATTCCCGTTCGTTCATCAAGGATTAACAAGGTCGTTCAATCTGGAGTTGGGTCAAGTTTATCAAAGGCAAAAGCATTCAAGGTTGGTATTTCTATTTCATCTTTCTTAATTATTCATCTAGAACGGATTCTAGGGCTTGGGGTTTTTCGAGTTATTGCTTATTCCGCTGCGCATGGACCCTCGGAAACCCTACAGTGGTATCAGAGCCCCGTTCATGATGTTTAGTTAGATAATCATGATAATTGTGTAATATGATTATATGAATTTTCATGATGTGCATGATCTAGAATGTGAAATTGTATGAGTTTTGCTTGAGAAGTAATTGTATATATTGATATACCATGATTATGAAATTGAAAT
Source organism: Adenophora triphylla var. japonica (assembly GCA_022495995.1). Lineage (NCBI taxonomy): Eukaryota > Viridiplantae > Streptophyta > Magnoliopsida > Asterales > Campanulaceae > Adenophora > Adenophora triphylla. The sequence continues at coordinate 552,634 of JAFEMH010000897.1, forward strand.
ATATGATTAATATGATTAATCTAGATTATGGGATGTCAATTTCATTAATATGATTAATGTGATTAATCTAGGATATTTGTGAAGTGTTACTTGGTATATTGGCTGGACATCAAAACCTTCCCCACAGGCACTTCGATGGAAGTGTGGGATAATTTTGAAGCACGTGGCCGCGTACTAGTAATTACTGACCAAATATGATTTGTGTTGCATCATTCCATGTTCATAATTATGCTCATATAGTTTTCATGAATCAACCTTGGCATGTAATTGATAAGCATGAAAAATTGAACCTTCTTTGTAATTTGAGTTTGTTTTATGCCACCCATGTTTAAACACTTGTGAGTACACGGATAGTTTCATGTAGGCTACGCCACAGCGAGGTACATTGATTATATCTTTGTATGATCAAGATGAGCAAATAGTGATTGCTATACGTTTAACATGGTTGAACTCAATTAGGCTATCAAAACAGTTTTGGGTCTAAGGCATAAGATGAGATTGAAACATGTGACATATGATGTCTATAATCTCATAATGATCTAAGAGTCATATATAGATATGATTGATAAATGTTATCTACCTTTTTAGTTTAATTTTGAGCAGTCGTGCCATAGCCGACTTGAAATTAAATTAAAGTTGGGTCTTAGCCTATTAAATTATATTATGCATATTTGCATAAGAAGGTTATATAATTTTGTGAGGACCCCGACCCGGAACCTACACGTGTCCCGAGTTGGAGCGTCCTCAAACTAACCCAAATACACAAAAAAACTTTTAAAACTTTGCTTTGACTTTCAAACATAACCATTAATAACATAACATTTCAAAAGAACTCCACTCAACTCCACATCGGAGGAGGAGATAACTAACTTTGAAAACGGTCAACAGTTTAGTTACAAAAGATTAAGGTTATGACGTAGAGTTTAAAGTTTATAATTACAAACTCCAAGAAAGGAATTACCAAAATACAATTTTATACGTCACCCTAAACATACCCCGACAAAACCCAAAAGCTCACTTCCAACTCCTTTCCGTCCTTACTTGGCCGGTCCGCCTGTCTCGGGATCTAAAACAGTAAAGGGAGAGGGGTGAGAATAAATCTCAGCAAGCTATTATGAATGCAGCAATATGCCAAATAAATGCAACATATAACAAGTCGCACATAACACATTGGGAAAGCTATAAACACATTCCATTACCTTGGTTTACCTTTTCCCGTCTGAACAGTAGTCGTACAACATTGGGTATAATAATACTCCAATCTTACAGTGAGCTGCTTAAGCAATACTCACGTCTTATAAGACCCGTTTTTCAGGGAACCAGATAAGACAGTAGCAACTCTGTAAGGCTTTTGGCTCAATACAGATGCTATACCCCATCCTGTGGCCACAGGAGGGGACGGTCACAGATATAACATAATCCGATCACATTAGGTCACACTTCCATAATTGACCGTATTATGTTATACCCCCAACGTCAGCTGACTCACACATATCAAGCACATAATAGATACTTGAATAAAATCCACAAAAAGGGATAAACAATAGCCACATGGTAATATATATACTCATGCCCAATCAATATCAAAGTGCAACAATTTATGAATACACTAAACAATGTCAACAACCATTTTTATAACATCAAGTAAGGAAATGAGGGATCATTAACCTACCCTACCAATTCCATATACAAGGATACCATACCTTAATGAAGGTTCAAGTTCAATTACCAAGTGGGAGTCACAATCTATAAGTGACCAAATAAGGTTGCTAAACAAATTCTAGTTCAGATTCAAAGTTCAGTTTCTGGAGGCTTGGGCGACCGCCCATACCTCTTGGGCGACCGCCCAAGAGGGTTTCAAAAGGATGCCCCAAGTTTCTGCCTATGAGGGCGACCGCTCAACCCACGGTGGGCGACCGCTCTATGAAGGATCAAAGGGAAGGGCGACCGCCCAACTCCTCTTGGGCGACCGCCCAAGAGTCTTTCTAAGGCACCCCAAGTTGCTGGACACATGGGCGGCCGCTCACGCCCCCTTGGGCGACCGCCCAAGTGCCTGGACCAAAATTCCCAGATTTCTTTAAGTCATTTTCTTACCATTTTCTCTTCCTTTCCAAATTTCCTTCTACTCTAAATTCAAGAACAACCAAAGGATTTCCTAGATTGCCAAAGTTCATTCTAACTCATCTAAACCCAACATAAGGGAACCCTAGATCATTGTTCTTTACACATTTTTCCCCAAATCATATCCTCTAGATCATTCTCCAAAACATTAAATTCATCATATTTCATTTTCTACTCATTCAACTCCCATAAAATTCCCAAGGCATGAACCAAGCATCATAAGAACAAGGAGAACATCAAGGAGAGTATGAACAATTAAGAGAAGGGAAGTCATAACAACTTACTTGAGCCAAAACAAGATGAAAGGAAGCTTTTCTAGGCTTGATAGATTCCTTGAGATGAACTACTCACAATAGGACACTTGAATTTGAAGTTGGACAAGAATTTCACTTGGTATGAGTTTGAGAGATGGAGGTTTTCTCAAAGGTCTTCCATGGAGAAGGTGCAAGAGAAAGAATGAAGAAGAAAGATGAGAAAATGATGAAGGAGGGAGGAAGAGTGTGGGAGTAGTGAAGGAGGGTATGGGTGTAGTTGACAAATGAGGGGAATGGGAGTGATTTAGGGAGGGGTCCCCTCACTCAAACTATCCTCCCCAAGGCTTTCACCTAGCATAATCATTTTCCTTTTAACATTCTCACATTTAAATTAAAAATCCTCCTACTCAAATATTTATTCCACATAATCTGATCCTCCTTTCACATTTTATTCAATTCCTATTATTATCTTTTCTCAATGCTTTATTTATTTCTATTTTTATTTTTCTTCTAGAACATTAATTCATTACACTATCATTTATCCTAATCATATGAAATCAAGTATATAAAAATAGACACATAACATTAATAATAATATTAAAAGCACACAATATGATATTAAAATTAGTGCCTAGGGTTAGGGTCGTTACACTCACTCCCCCTTAAAGAAAATTCGTCCCGAATTTTAAAAGAAAACTTACTTGGATTTTCAAACAACCACGGGTATTTCGCTCTCATCTCCGACTCTAGCTCCCACGTCGCTTCCTCTACGGTGTGATTCTTCCAAAGGATCTTCACTATAGGAATACTCTTAGACCTCAACTCCTTAACTTGGAACTCTAGGACTCTTAACGGTTCCTCAACATAAGACATGTCCGCTTGGACATCATCGGGGGGAGAACTCAAGATGTGGGAAGGATCATGACAATACCTTCTCAACATCGAGACATGAAAAACATCATGGAGTAAAGAAAGAGACGGAGGTAAAGCCAAACGATAAGCCAAATCCCCAATCTTCTCTAAGATCTCAAACGGACCAACGAACCTCGGAGCCAATTTACCCTTGTTACCAAACCTCTTGATTCCCGTCCTCGGAGAGACCTTCAAGAACACAAAATCACCAACCCCAAAAGATAAATCCCGTCTTCTATTGTCGACGTAGCTTTTCTGTCGACTCTGAGCTGTCTTCAATCTATCCCGAATCACTTTGATCTTCTCCGTAGAATCTCGAACCAAATCCGGCCCCAAAGTCTCGCTTCACCAACCTCGTCCCAACACATCGGAGATCGACACTTCCTACCATACAACGCTTCATACGGAGCCATCTCAATACTAGACTGATAACTGTTGTTGTACGCAAACTCCACTAAAGGTAGATGATCCTCCCATGACAATTGGAAATCCATCACACAAGCCCGTAACATATCCTCAAGTATCTGTATAGTTCTCTCGGACTGACCATCGGTTTGAGGATGAAACGCCGTACTGAAACACAATTTAGAACCCAAGGCTTCATGCAATGCTCTCCAAAATCTAGATGTAAACCTCGGATCTCTGTCGGAAACAATACTAACCGGAACCCCGTGAAGTCTCACAATCTCCTTCATGTACAACTGAGCTAACTTCTCTAACGAAAACTTGGTTGATACCGGAAGAAAATGAGCCGACTTCGTCAACCGATCTACAATAACCCAAATAGCATCCATCTTCTTCGCGGTAAGAGGTAAACCCGAAACAAAATCCATCGAGATCCCTTCCCATTTCCACTCCGGAATATCTAATGGTTGAAGTAGTCCCGCCGGTCTTTGATGTTCTGCCTTAATCTGTTGACAAGTCAAACACTTAGATACATAATCCGCTATTTCCCTCTTCATACCATTCCACCAATACCCACGCTTCAAGTCTTGATACATTTTGGTACTCCCCGGATGAATCGCAAACTTAGACTTATGGCCATCCTCTAAAACACGCTTCTTGATTTCCGGCGATGAAGGAACGCAAATTCTCCCTTGGAAAGTTAAAATCCCATCTCTATTCAAAGCAAATTCCCCGGCTTTCCCATCTTGCACTTGATCTAAAATTTTCTTCAATTCCGGATCTCCTTGTTGAGCTTCTTTCAAATCTCCATACAATGTCGGAACGGCTCTAACATTCGCAATAATTACCTCACTCTTCAATTCTCGGGAACTCAAAGCTGTCACATACGCCTTTCGGCTAATCGCATCCGCCACTACATTGGCTTTCCCCGGGTGATAGGAAATGACACAATCAAAATCCTTCAAGAACTCAAGCCATCTCCTTTGTCGGTTGTTCAACTCCTTTTGGGTAAATAGGTACTTCAAACTCTTATGATCGGTGAAAATCTCAAACTTCGCCCCATAAAGGTAGTGCTTCCACTTATGCAACGCAAATACAATCGCCGCCAATTCCATATCATGAGTAGGGTAATTCTGTTCCGCCGGTGATAACTTCCTAGAGGCATACGCAATAACCTTCCCATTCTGCATGAGAACACAACCCAAACCCGCCTTCGAGGCATCACTATAGATCACAAAATTCTCACAACCATCCGGAAGGGTAAGAACAGGAGCCGTCGTCAACCTCTTCTTCAATTCATTAAAACTTTCTTCACACTTGGAATCCCATACAAACGAAACATCTTTCCGAGTCAACCTAGTCAACGGAGTAGCAATCCTAGAAAACCCCTCAATGAACCTCCGATAATAACCCGCCAAACCAAGGAAACTACGAACCTCAGTTACAGTCGAAGGTTGCTTCCAATTAACCACGGCTTCAATCTTTGAAGGATCCACGGAAATTCCCGAACTCGACACAACATGCCCCAAGAAAGAAATCTGCTCGAGCCAAAACTCGCACTTACTGAACTTGGCGTACAATTGCTTCTCCCGAAGAACGGACAAGACAATCCTCAAATGATTCTCATGCTCTTCCCGAGACTTAGAGTAAACAAGGATATCATCTATGAACACTACCACGAAGCTATCAAGATAAGGCTTGAAGACACGGTTCATCATATCCATAAACACGGCTAGAGCATTAGTCAACCCAAAAGGCATCACAACAAACTCATAATGACCATATCTAGTCCGGAAAGCTGTCTTAGCAATATCATCCGGTCTAATCTTCAACTGATGGTATCCGCTTCTCAAATCAAGCTTTGAGTAGATAACTGAACCTTGGAGTTGGTCAAACAAATCATCTATATGCGGAAGAGGATACTTATTCTTAATGGTGGCTTGGTTCAACAAACGATAGTCAATACACAATCGTAAGGTACCATCCTTCTTCCTAACAAACAAGACCGGTGCTCCCCACGGAGACACACTAGGACGAATAAAACCTCGGTCTAACAATTCTTGCAATTGGACCTTCAACTCTTTTAACTCGGCCGGAGCCATTCTATAGGGTGCTTTAGAGATAGGAGCGGTGCCGGGCACTAAGTCATTACAAAACTCTACCTCACGATCCGGAGGCATAGAGTACTCACTAGAAAACACATCGCTAAACTCATTCACAACCGGAACATGAGCTAACTCGGAAGACTTCTTATTGGAATCTACCACATAAGCTAAGTAACCCGCACACCCCTTAGATAGCATCTTTCTAGCTTTTAAGGCAGAAATAACATGTAAACCGAACATAGATTTATCGGCATCAAATATAAAAGTAGGCACATCAGGCATAGCAAATGAGACTCGCTTCCTACGACAGTCTACCAAAGCATGGCACTGACTCAACCAATCCATCCCAAGGATCACATCAAAATCACGGATTGGTAACTCGACCAAATCCACCGGCAATACATGCCCACATATAGTCACATCACAGCCACGATATATCAAAGAAGATGCAAGGCACTCTCCCATAGGAGTAGAGACCTCCAACACATAAGGCATAGATTCAGGCAATATATGCAATGAGAATGCAAAATGAGATGCCACAAATGAATGGGAAGACCCGGGATCTATAAGAATGCGGGCCTTAACTCCTGAGACAGGAACTATACCTCTAATGACGGCATTAGGATCGACCTCTCCTCGACCCAAAGCAAACACACGACCTTGGACTATATCCTTAGGTTTCCCATCAACATCTCTCTTCACACCACTACCTTGTCCCCCAAATCCGGTACCCGAAGCTTGCTTATTCTGTAACTTGGGGCAATTCCTCCTAAAATGGCCTGCCGACCCACACTCCAAACACTTTCCTCGCTTGCTCCAACACTTGTCCTCCGAATGCCCTAGCCTCTTGCAAAACCCACATGTTGCCCCAAACTGACCGGAAGTAGCACGATTTGCCGGAGCCGCCACATGACCTCCTCGATTCGCTCCCGGGGTGAAAGTCCTCGGCTGCACTCTATTCTGTCCCGAACCTTGACCTTGGAACCTATTCCTGTTTCCGCCTTCATTCTTACCACGGTGCTCCTCTATGTCATTCTCAATCCGATACGCCATATTCACTGCTGCTTGGAAGTTGGCGAAGTTATGCGTCAATAACTGCTTCCGGAACTCAACCCTTAAACCCTTCACAAACCGGTAGACTCGCCTTTCCTCATCTGGCACCAAATGTGGACAATATCGGGCCAACTCCGTGAACTTTGCTGAATACTGCGCTATCGTCATGGTCCCTTGCTCCAGTTTCAGAAACTCGCCTTCCTTCTTGTCTCTAGTAACCATCGGCACGAAGTGATCCCGGAACTTGCGTGTGAAATTCTCCCAAGTCTGCGGTGTCAAATCCCGATCCCAACCATCCTTTACAACCTGCCACCAGTGCTCCGCGGGTCCCTCTAACTTGAATACGGCACATCTCACCTTCTCCGCATCCGAACTCTCCATAGCTGCGAAAATCTTATTCATAGCCTCAAGCAACCTCTCAGCCTTCACCGGATCCGGATCTCCGTTGAAGCTAGGAGGAGACATCTTCACGAACTTCTCCAAACCATGCTGCCCTTGCCTGCCTTGATTCTGATTCTGATTCTGATTCTGAGTTGCCATATGCTGAAGAAACCCTCGGAACATGTCCATCATCTCGGCATTCGGATTACCAACACCACCCAAACCCAGATTCTGATCATCATCATTTCCCGCCATTACAACAAACTCCTGCATTAAACACTCGACGTCAGTTATCACACACTCTCACTCAGCTAGACTCTACCCGAGAATTCTAACCGAGCTCTGATACCAACTGTGAGGACCCCGACCCGGAACCTACACGTGTCCCGAGTTGGAGCGTCCTCAAACTAACCCAAATACACAAAAAAACTTTTAAAACTTTGCTTTGACTTTCAAACATAACCATTAATAACATAACATTTCAAAAGAACTCCACTCAACTCCACATCGGAGGAGGAGATAACTAACTTTGAAAACGGTCAACAGTTTAGTTACAAAAGATTAAGGTTATGACGTAGAGTTTAAAGTTTATAATTACAAACTCCAAGAAAGGAATTACCAAAATACAATTTTATACGTCACCCTAAACATACCCCGACAAAACCCAAAAGCTCACTTCCAACTCCTTTCCGTCCTTACTTGGCCGGTCCGCCTGTCTCGGGATCTAAAACAGTAAAGGGAGAGGGGTGAGAATAAATCTCAGCAAGCTATTATGAATGCAGCAATATGCCAAATAAATGCAACATATAACAAGTCGCACATAACACATTGGGAAAGCTATAAACACATTCCATTACCTTGGTTTACCTTTTCCCGTCTGAACAGTAGTCGTACAACATTGGGTATAATAATACTCCAATCTTACAGTGAGCTGCTTAAGCAATACTCACGTCTTATAAGACCCGTTTTTCAGGGAACCAGATAAGACAAGAGCAACTCTGTAAGGCTTTTGGCTCAATACAGATGCTATACCCCATCCCGTGGCCACAGGAGGGGACGGTCACGTATATAACATAATCCGATCACATTAGGTCACACTTCCATAATTGACCGTATTATGTTATACCCCCAACGTCAGCTGACTCACACATATCAAGCACATAATAGATACTTGAATAAAATCCACAAAAAGGGATAAACAATAGCCACATGGTAATATATATACTCATGCCCAATCAATATCAAAGTGCAACAATTTATGAATACACTAAACAATGTCAACAACCATTTTTATAACATCAAGTAAGGAAATGAGGGATCATTAACCTACCCTACCAATTCCATATACAAGGATACCATACCTTAATGAAGGTTCAAGTTCAATTACCAAGTGGGAGTCACAATCTATAAGTGACCAAATAAGGTTGCTAAACAAATTCTAGTTCGATTCAAAGTTCGGTTTACGGAGGCTTGGGCGACCGCCATACCTCTTGGGCGACCGCCCAAGAGGGTTTCAAAAGGATGCCCCAAGTTTCTGCCTATGAGGGCGACCGCTCAACCCACGGTGGGCGACCGCTCTATGAAGGATCAAAGGGAAGGGCGACCGCCCAACTCCTCTTGGGCGACCGCCCAAGAGTCTTTCTAAGGCACCCCAAGTTGCTGGACACATGGGCGGCCGCTCACGCCCCCTTGGGCGACCGCCCAAGTGCCTGGACCAAAATTCCCAGATTTCTTTAAGTCATTTTCTTACCATTTTCTCTTCCTTTCCAAATTTCCTTCTACTCTAAATTCAAGAACAACCAAAGGATTTCCTAGATTGCCAAAGTTCATTCTAACTCATCTAAACCCAACATAAGGGAACCCTAGATCATTGTTCTTTACACATTTTTCCCCAAATCATATCCTCTAGATCATTCTCCAAAACATTAAATTCATCATATTTCATTTTCTACTCATTCAACTCCCATAAAATTCCCAAGGCATGAACCAAGCATCATAAGAACAAGGAGAACATCAAGGAGAGTATGAACAATTAAGAGAAGGGAAGTCATAACAACTTACTTGAGCCAAAACAAGATGAAAGGAAGCTTTTCTAGGCTTGATAGATTCCTTGAGATGAACTACTCACAATAGGACACTTGAATTTGAAGTTGGACAAGAATTTCACTTGGTATGAGTTTGAGAGATGGAGGTTTTCTCAAAGGTCTTCCATGGAGAAGGTGCAAGAGAAAGAATGAAGAAGAAAGATGAGAAAATGATGAAGGAGGGAGGAAGAGTGTGGGAGTAGTGAAGGAGGGTATGGGTGTAGTTGACAAATGAGGGGAATGGGAGTGATTTAGGGAGGGGTCCCCTCACTCAAACTATCCTCCCCAAGGCTTTCACCTAGCATAATCATTTTCCTTTTAACATTCTCACATTTAAATTAAAAATCCTCCTACTCAAATATTTATTCCACATAATCTGATCCTCCTTTCACATTTTATTCAATTCCTATTATTATCTTTTCTCAATGCTTTATTTATTTCTATTTTTATTTTTCTTCTAGAACATTAATTCATTACACTATCATTTATCCTAATCATATGAAATCAAGTATATAAAAATAGACACATAACATTAATAATAATATTAAAAGCACACAATATGATATTAAAATTAGTGCCTAGGGTTAGGGTCGTTACAAATTTAGTGGGAGTATTTATGAAATACGTTATTTAATCTCTTAAATGAAATCGGTACTTATATGTGTTCATATGTGTTGCATATTTTGTTGTAGAAATAGTATTAAACTATAAGTAATCCTTATTATTGCGATTCGTCCTTATGAAGGACAAGTTCGAAAAGAACGGTACAAGTTATTCTGATTTGATCAGATGCTCAAGAAGAGTTCTTAAGCAAAATTGTACGTTCTTGACGAATCTATTCCTGCTGAACCCACTGCAAACGTTGCAAAGGACAGGTAAGGAGCAACATAAGAAACATTTAGATGATTCCTATGATGTTGTTTGCCCTATACTTGCCACCATGTTTAAAGGCTCTTAAGAAGAACCTTGAACACGTGGAAATTGCTTTTGTTCTAGCACAACGCACAAAAGGAAATGTTCCAAGTGCAAGCTAGACAAAAGATATATGTTGTGGTGAAGGCTTTTAATGCATGAGATGCAAAAGGAGCAATCCGCAAGTGTGTTAATGGTTAACACAAGAAAGGGGTTCAAAAGGGAAGGCAAGAAGGTAAAGCAAAGGTTGCTAAACCTAGGGCAAAAGTTGCCAAAGCCGAAGAGGCTAAACCCAAAGTGTCTCAAAAGGATGCAGTTTGCTACCGCTGCAATGAGATTGTCATTGGAAGCAAAGTTGCAAGGCTAATAAGGAAGGCCTAAAAGGTGAAGAAGGGCAATTTGATTGCTACTACTTCAAATATTTATATGATAGATATTTTCCTTTCGACTTCTTGTTCTTGGGTATATGATACCGGATATAGATCCCACATTTGTCTAAATGTGTAAGAAATAAAGAATAGAAAGCTACTCAAAGAAGGTGAATTAAACCTATGCGTAGTTATGAAGCAAGAGTTGCTGCATTAGCCGTAGGGACTTATGAAGTCACTTTACCTTGTGGACTAGTACTTGTTTTGAACAAGTGTGACTACGTTCCGAATTTGAGTAGGAGTATTATTTTGTTTCTTATGAGGATGATGAAAGATATAATTCTCTTATTGAAAATAAGAAGCCTTATATTTATTTAATGATATGCATTATTGTAATGCATATGTCATTAAATGGTCTTCATATCCTTGATGTTAAGATACAAAATAATATTGAAGATATCTATAATATAAGTGTGAAATCTAAACCGAATGATGTGAACAACACGTTCACATGGCATTGCCGGCTTGGTCATATAAATGAGAAACGTATAATCTAAACTCCATTAACATGGACATTTAGACTCATATGATTATGAATCATTTGAGGTATGTGAATCTCGTTTATTTGATAAAATGACCAAACCACCCTACACTAAGAGTAGTGGGAGGGTAGTGGCTTTTTGGCCCTTATACATGAGATGTATATGGACTATTAAGTAGCATTGCTAGGGGAGGAATTCGGTATTTCATCACATTCACCGGTTACTTATCTAGATATGACTATGTCTATCTGATGAAGTCCAAAGGTGAATCGTTTGAGATATTTCGAATATTTCAAGATGAAGTACAAAAACCAATCTTGGCAAAACTATTAAAGTACTTCGATTAGATTGAGGTAATGAATATTTGAGCCAAGAGGTTGACAATCATCTCAAAACTGTGAAATCGTTTCAGAGTTGACTCCACCCGGAACACCACATTGTATGGTGTGTCTGAGAGGAGGAATTGAACCTTGTATGACATGGTTCGTTCGATGATGTGTCAAGTTGACTTTCCTATTTCCTTTTGAGGATATGCATTAGAAATAATGCGGTTACACTGAATTGTGTCCCTACTAAATCGATTCCTAAGTCCCCACATGAGATGTGGCATGAAAGAATGTCTTTCATAAAGATTTGGGGTTGCGAATCTTATGTAAAGAGACTTGTCTCTCATAAGTTAGCACCAAATCTGACAGGGTTAATTTCAGATATTAGTTTTACAACCGCAATGAGAACAAAGTGTTTGTTGCTCTATATGATTCGTTTCTTGAGAAACAGTTTCTCAATAAAGGATCTAGTGGGAGTAAAATTGATTTTGAAGAGTTCAAGAACCTGAAAATAACATGGAACCAAGAGTAAAGATGGAACCAAGTTCACAAGGAGTTGTGGAACCGGTTCAAGTTACACAAGTCCATCGTAGATTGGATAGGTTACAGTCCGAATCCGAGAAATATTGATTTCTCATATCGGAAAGTAATAAAGTGGAAGTCATTGAGAATGACAATCCTACTTACTATCTAGAGGGGATGTCCACTCCTAATTCGGATAAATGGTTAGGAACCATAGAGTTCGAATTACAATCCATGTCTGATGATCAAGTTTGAAACTTGATTGAGCTACCTGAAGGTGTAAAACTAAAGGGTGCAAGTAGGTCTTCAAGACCGACATGGATGGAAGGTGTATACTTTCATGACTAAGGATTGTAGTAAAGGGATTTAGGCAAATTCATAGTATTGACTATGTTGAAACCTTTTTACCCATTACAATGCCGAAGTCTGTTAGAATTTCAATTGTCATAGTCGCATATTATGACTATGTGATATGACAAATGGATGACAAACGACTTTCCTAAATGGAAAGATTCTTAAGGATGTGTACAGTACACAACCCGAAGGTTTGTCGATCCAAGAAATTCTAATAAAGTATGCATGTTGCAAAGATCCATAAGATGGGTTGAAGCAAGCTTCGAGGGGTTGGAATTTTCATTTTGATGAATCGGTCAAAGAGTTTGACTTCATCAAGTACGAAGATGAACTTTGTGTATACATGAAATTCAGTGGGAGCATAGTATTATTTCTATTGTTATATGACAATGATATCTTACTCATTGAAAACAAAGTTCCGACACTTAAGACTGTCAAGTCTTGGTCAAGGAAAGGTTTCTCAATGAATGATATGGGTGAAGCCGCTTACATCCTTGGTATCAAGATCTATAGAGATAGATCTAAAAGGATAAGTTGGTTTGAGTCAAAATACTCATATTGATAAGGTTCTTAGATGATTTTAAGAAAGGTAACTTGTCAATGGGTCATGGTATTACTCTTAGCGAGACTCAGTGTCCCATGACAACTGATGAGCAAAAGAGAATGGATGAAGTTCCATATGCTCCGACATTTGGATCTGTCATGTATGCCATGATTTGTATTAGACCCGACGTCTCGTATGCTTTGAGCATGACGAGTCGATACCAATCAGATCCTGGTGAGAACCATTGGATGGCAGTCAAGACGATCCTTAAAGTACTTAAGAAGAACTAAGGATATGTTCTTGGTATTTGAAAGGTTGGAAGTTAATCTTGTTGTAAAGGTTACACGGATGCTAACTTCCAAACTGACAAAGTTAATTAAAATCGCAATTAGGATTTGTGTTTATGCTTATTGGAGGTGCAATTTTATTGGAAGAGTTCCAAGCAGAAAATCGTAGCCGATTCTACTTCTAAGGCTTAATTTTAGCAACATATGATGTAGCTAGAAAAGGCAGTTTGGATCAAAAGTTCATTAGTGTTTTGGAATTGTTCCAAGTATCACTAATCCAAAGAGAACTTTGTTGTGACAATTGTAGTGTCATTTGTGCAAGCAAAAGAACCAAGGTCACATCAACGATCCAAACACATTCTAAGACGTTTCCACCTCATTTGAGAAATCTGTGAAAGGGAAGACGTTAAAATATGCAAGGTACCAACGAATGACAACATTTCAGACTCTCTCACCAAGCCTTTGCCACAAGCTAAACATGATGGTCATGTTAGGTCCATGGGTATAAGATACATGAATGATTGGGCCTAGTGCAAGTGGGAGACTGTAGGTGTTAGTGCCCTAGGCCTATAGAGATAGACCTTTATGTAATGTCATTGTTCATTTATATAAGAGAATGTTTCTTTGATTATTATATATGTTTGCATGTTTAGTTATAATAATCGCGTCCCTAGTACTTATGAAGCACTAGTATGAAGTCTAATGGATAATCATGTGATGATTATATGCATGGAGATGCACATTAGATTCATGGGTACTTGTTAGAGAACAAGGTACTGGACTTGACCCATTATGAGATTTATGTCATGGTCAAATGTCATAATTAAATCTCATATAGTCATATCATTGATATCCTTTGACCTGAGATTATCACCGTCTTCCGCTCGATGAATATCATGTTTGATATAGTTTAACGTTGTCCTTAACCGGATGACAATAAGGGCTATCATTGGCATGGTATGATTCTTGTTGGGAAGAATGATAAGTCAAGATGGAAAATTGTCCCTCGTAAAGAGAGATGTTTGCTAGGCCACTCGTAAGTAAGATTGATGTAGTGCATGGCCATGCCCGAATGAATTAATGTGATTAATATCATTCGATTAATCAATTTACTTGGTAACGAGAAAGCATTGAACAATATGAGTTGACGTGGACCATGACTCATGTTCAATATAACATCGTGTGACAATGGGATTGTGATATGTTCTACTCCCTCCGTCCCACTATACTTGACACCCTTGGGGTGGGCACGGGAACTAAGAAGAAACAATTAAATAAAGAAAATGTGTGGTAGAAAATGAAGAGAGAGAATGAGTGGGGTAAATAGTGGTGTTGGTTGAATAAATTGAGTGGTGGAAAATGAAGAGAGAGAATTAGTGGTGGGGTCCATCTAATATAAAAATATAAAAACTAGGTTATTTTTGGAAGGTGTCAAGTATAGTGGGACGGCCCAAAATGGAAAGAAGTGTCAAGTATAGTGGGACGGAGGGAGTATATAGGAAATCGAACTTGATATTATATTATTTGGGTAGGCATGATGGCTTGCTAGAGTCCGCTCATGTCTTATGAGGATCGATGTGATCGAACTCATTGCCAACATAATATAGTCCTATGGGGTCACACGCATCGAACGAATTGTCAAAAATGAAGAATATGGAGTTTTTGTTCTCAGGGGACGACTCGTCCCCGTGCCGTAACCAACTATTCCCCTTAAGGGGACGCCGATTCAAGCCGGGTGCCAGGGGACGACTCGTCCCCTGGGGACGACCGTCCCCGGGCACCGGATCGACGCGGAATTGACTTAAAACTAGGGTTTTCACGAGGGGAAAAGTTTTATAACGTATAAATACTTACCCCTGGTTGCCCTAGCCGTCAAGAGAACGTTTTGGCTTGAGAGAAACATCAAAAGTGAGAGATTTCAATTGAGAATTGAGAATCAAACACCACCAAATCCATTGTTCTTCATTGATTGAAAGGTGTTTCAATCAATAGGATCTAGCAATCCTCCTAGAAGAGTTCTAGGGTTCGTTCATCGCGTGGATACATATAGAGGATCTTCGCTCGTCAAGATCTTTGGTTCGTGATTCCCGTTCGTTCATCAAGGATTAACAAGGTCGTTCAATCTGGAGTTGGGTCAAGTTTATCAAAGGCAAAAGCATTCAAGGTTGGTATTTCTATTTCATCTTTCTTAATTATTCATCTAGAACGGATTCTAGGGCTTGGGGTTTTTCGAGTTATTGCTTATTCCGCTGCGCATGGACCCTCGAAAACCCTACAGTAGTAGTAGTAGTAGTAGTAGTAGTGGTAGTAGTAGTAGTAGTAGTAGTAGTAGTGGTGGTAGTGGTACTAGTGGTAGTAGTGGTGGTAGTAGTGGTAGCGGTAATAGTGGTGGTGGTGGTGGTGATTGTAGTAGTAGTGGTAATAGTGGTAGTAGTGGTGGTAGTAGTAGTAGTAGTAGTAGTAGTTGTAGTAGTAGTAGTGGTAGTAGTGGTGGTAGTGGTAGTAGTGGTGGTAGTAGTGGTAGTGGTGGTGGTGATGATGGTGGTGGTAGTTGTAGTGGTAGTGGTAGTAGTGGTGGTAGTAGTAGTTGGAGTAAGTAAGTTTGATTTGTTTAAAGAGACCAAAACCCTGTTGGACCCAAAGCAAAGATTTGTTGATCTCCCTTTAGGGGTTGTTCCTGAAATTACAATGCAGGATGTGGGTACATCCAGCCACACATCTGTGGACCTTTTTAGGATCAAATGAAAGATCTTGATGCTGAGATTGCTGCAGCTTATGCTCTCTCCAAAGCTCTTAATGAACAATTGATTGCCTCCCAGTCCCATGCCAACAATCTCAAAGCCCTGAAGGCAAGACTCCTGAGACGACAAACTAAACTTTCTAGTCAAAAAGGGGGAGAAGAAACTGGAGAAGCTGCTGGTGATAATCCTGATTCTGTGTTTGCTGCTGATTTATCTTCATGGAGAAGTTGGGAACTGTAAACTCAGGGGGAGTTTAGTTAGTTTTAATTTTTGTTTAAACGGTGGTGGTTTTCCTAAACAATTTCTATTTTGCTTTTAATATTTGTTAGTTTAAGACATGGTCTGTAATTTCTAAATACATTTGTTGAATGGTTATTTAGTTGATATTTGTTGAACTGCAATTTTTTATACTAACATGTTCTATGTAGTTTTTGTGTGGATGTGTTGAAACATCTGTACATACATCCATTCAGGGAGAGTTTTCGAATCTGAAAATATTGGTCATAGTATACACAACATAAATCTTTAGTTTTGACCAGAAAGTTCAAAATATGGAGAGATTGAAAGAGTAAGATTTTAGGGAATATTTACTTCCCTATTTCGAATCAAATTGGTATATTTGATAAGTTGATTTTATGACTTTCTTGGAAAGATTTATATTATCCTATTATGAAAAGGACATTGTTAATATGTAAATATCTTTATTTATGTACATATATTTAGACTAGGACTAACCTACTAACAAATCTCTTTCCTTGTGAGTGTGCTTTATGTTTTCATGTAGGAATTGAAATCTCACATATAGAAGAGTTCGATTGACGTGAAGATCTTCTCAAAGTGCCTATAAATACAAGTAAACATCACAAAGAGAAGACACGGTTTTAAAAAACTATTTGGAAGACAAATTGATGTTTGTTCTTCACGTTTCAATTTTACCTTTTAGGTTGTGAGTGAAGGTTGTGTCTTACATTCGAACTCACATCTAGTTTTTTATCAAGTAATTTTTTGTTTTACTTCTGATTAGAATATGATCTACTTGGGAAAGGGAGACTGCTCTTATCATAGAAGGTGATTAGAACTTGTTTTAGTATTTTATATTTTTGTTTTCACTTTGTATTTTTGTAAGTAACACTTTTTTAATAGCGAAAAGCTTTTTGGGCGTAAGCCTTATTTGCTGGGATTAGAACCAGTAAACGTTTATAATTCTTGTGTTTATTTATTTTATTTCGCTGCATATTGTTGAATGTGTGGACAGTTGTATCTCACATCTGTTCTCACATAAGTGTTCTGTTGAGTTTACTTGATTTTCTAGCTACACGAAACTTTCACTTTGGTTTATTCTGTCGATCTGTGTCGAATACTTCCATTCTAATCTTGTTGATAAGAGTTCGGCAGAGGAAATCGAATAGTCCAAGCATCAAATACTCGTTCCACTCTGTTCTATAAAAAATATCACTTTTTTTTTTTAAATAAGCTGTATTTATTTGCAAAAGTTTCTCTCCATAGTTTACATGCTTTTTCATGATTTTTTTTTTAAACATATAACACCAAAATACGAAACTAGAGGCTCATTTAAATGGTCAAACTGGAATCCTTTCCATTAATTATTCATTACAAAAAAAAAATGTACAACGAGAAACTCATCACCCGCTTGACTGAACCATCTAATAATTGTATCCTGAAAAATAATTATTTAGTCATGCATACCTTTCTTTTTATACTAAAACACCTACTCAACTATCAATATTATATTCTCTCCATCCCATTACAAATTACACATTTACTATTTGCACAAAAATTAAGAACATATCTAGTGTAGTAGGTGTATGAAAAGTGAGGTAAAAGAGAGAAAATGGGTTAGAAAATAATAATTGATGTGAGTATGATATGTGAGTCTCATTAATATAAAAATAATAAAATATTTTCATTTTAGAAACTGTGTAGCTTCTAGTGGGACTTTCAACAAGGAAAGTGTGTACTCCCTCCGTCCCATAGTAATATGTTGGCGTCCCAAAGTAATCGGCAAAGTCCCGAAATATAAATGAGACCCACTTGTCATACTCACAACTATTATCCACTTATTTCACTTTCTCTCTCCTACCAAACTATCTACACTCACAACACATCACCTTTTTTTACCTTTTCTCTTAATTCTTGTGTCAACCCATTTTGTGTATTACTTACTGTGGGACGGAGGAAGTAGGTTGTAGGACGAAGGAAGTACTCCCTCCGTCCCATACCTACTGTGGGACGGAGGAAGTAGTTTGTAGTGGAACGGAGATAATATAATTTTCCATAAAAAAGTGTTTCGACACAAACACACAAACAGTGCATTTTTTAAAGGCAAAGGGAGTAGGTATTATGTGGGACCCATTAAGCACTATGTGCTAGGGCTGTTACACGAAACGAGCCGGCTCGGGCTCGGCTCGTGAAAGCTCGAGTTCGAGTGGGCTCGAGGTGAACTCGAGCTCGAACCGATTTTCAAGCTCGTTTTCTTTTTTGAGCCGGCTCATGTTCGACTCGTATGTTCAACGAGCTCTGACCGAGATCGACTTATTTGAGCTCGGCTCGTTAAGCTCGTTAAAAGCTCGAATGAATTTTTTTCGCGAATGACTTGTTTAGGCTCATTTAGGATTGAGATCGATTACAACTCGAATTAGTGCTCGATAAAGCTCGTTTGATTTCAGATTTTTTCAAAAAATAAGTCCAAGCTCGAGCCCGGCTCGTTAATACTCGAGTTTGAGCAGCTCACGAAAAGATCGCGAACAGCTCGAAACTCGATTCGATCTGAGCTCGAACAGTCATACTGGACTCGAGCTCGATAACTTTTATACGAGCTCGAGCTCGAAACTTCAAAGCTCAACTAAGCTCGGCTCGTTTACAGCCCTACCAGAAAATCGGCAGTTCAAATCGGGGAACCGGAACAAGAGAATTGATTTGCATTTATCTTAGTTTTTGATTAATTTTTAAAACAAATCTTTTATAAATAATAGTTTTTAATTCATTTTCATCCAAGACTGTTAGATTTTAACTATTTCTTGAAAAATAGTGACCAAAATACAATTTTTTAAAAACAGTGACCAAAATATATTTTTTGAAAAAGAACGACCAAAATACCGGTTCCATCTCTTTTTTATGGTTTCACTGAACCGGAACCGGCGGTTCGAAATCGTGAACCGCTTGCACATGTCTAAGTCTACTCCCTCCATTCACATAACTGTTATTTTTTGGTTTTCACAAGTTTTTTTTTTTTTGGTTTTTCATCGGTTTTATGAAAAGCAATTATTATTATACTTTAATGAAGAAACTATCAAGTTTACATTTATTTATTATTTCCTTCTCCTACATTACTTCACTCACTAAAACAATTAATACAATTGTTCAAGTTCTTATGTAGGTATAAATTTGGAAATTGAATACTTTTCAACCCAAAAGCGATAATTATTTTGGACAAAAATGGTCAAAAAATGACAATTATTTTTTATTGGAGGTGGTATAATGTTTGCCTCAAATAGATTAACATTGGGGAGTGAAATAAGTAATTAATGTTCAGTTAATGCTTATAGATAAAAGAGAAAATAGCTAAAGTGGACACTCTTTAAATTAATATTCAATAAATTAATAAATTTTTTAAAATAATACTCCTTTCGCCCCAAATCAAGAATCCTACTTTCCCTTTTGATCTGTCCCAGATCAAGAGTCCCTTTTCATAAATGGCAAATTTTTGAATATATGGATCTCAACTTTTGAAATCTAAATTTTGATTAAAAGAAAATAGATTTCATTGTAAGTTAAATCTCCAATTTACCCTAACATTTGAAGTTGTTAGATTCCATCAATTATATAAAGTATAGGAGTTTTTATCAAAAATGGCCTTAAAAAAAAAGATGATATTTATATTAAAAAAAAACATGTGTACACCGTTCAATGTACTATACGAGTATACTCAACCAAAGGTACCTTGCTAATAGCAAAACTATCTACAAACTCTACAAAAGAATTATTCAAAAGACAAATTTAAGTGTAAAATATATACTCCCTCCGTCGCGTTCCATTTAAAGTGTCACATTTCCTAAAAAGAAAATATTTTATTAATATTTTATTATCCCATCCACTATTCCTTCCACTAATTCTCTCTCCTCTACACTCACAACACTTTTTAAATTCACTATTTTCTCCACTAATTCTCTCTCCTATTTTCAAATTACACTCATAACATTTTTTCTTCCCACACTTTTTCTTAATTTGCGTGCCACCCCTAAAAGGGTGACACTCTTGATGGGACGGAGGGAGTATACTCCCTCCTTCCCAGTCGAGTGGATACCAAAAATTTGAGCACACGGATTAAGAAAAAGTAAGAGAGATAAAAAATGGAAGAAAATGTTGTGAGTGAAAAATTAAATAGGAGAGAGAATGAGTGGGAGGAATAGTGATTTGATTGGTGTTGTGAGTGTAAAAGTAAAATAGGAGAGAGAATGAGTGGGGAAAATAGTAAAGATTCTCTTCCATTTTGAGTAGTCTCCATTGAGCTAAAACAGACTAAAAAGGAAATAAGTATTCACTCAATAGGGACGAAGGGAGTATATATATTTCACCCGTTCCAAAACAAACATAGGAGTATTTTATTTCAGATATATAGATTGTATCATGGATTTGAGTTCTTTGTTGTCTCTACTAAAGTTATCGAAGTAATATTGAAATGCTGACTTCCTGCAAATACAAAGAACGTCCAATAGTGTCTGCTCATAAATTAAAGATATAAAGATTGTAAAATGGATTTGAAACCAACATATGGGAAAAGTTTGGCTTTGTAAACAGGACAAAATAAGGCATTTTGGTAGGCAAGAAGTGTCCAATCAAGCATCACAAACATTGCAACAAGAACCCATTTAATTAAGACAGGCTATTTTGATACTCCCAAAATAAATGTCTCACGTCCAATCAAGCATCACAAACATTGCAACAAGAACCCATTTAATTAAGACAGGCTATTTTGATACTCTCAAAATAAATGTCGCACTTTGATTTTTTTGGTTATAACATGAATTTTGATCAAAAAGTTATAAAAATTTCATTATTTTCATACTATTTAAAAATGATTGTTGATTCATGAATATAAACACTATACTCCCTCCGTCCCACATCAATTGATACTTATTTTCTTTTTGGTCCGTCTCATACTAATTGATACTGCCCAAAATGGAAGATAATCTTTACTATTATTTCCACTCATTCTCTCTCTTATTTCACTTTTACACTCACAACATTCTCTCTCATAACTATTTCTCCTATTCATTCTCTCTCCTATTTAATTTTTTATACTCACAATATTTTCTTCCACTTTTTCTCTCTCTTACTTTTCCTTAATATATATACCCATTTTTTTGGTATCTATTGGTGTGGGACGGAGGGAGTATATAGCTATTTTATCATTAATATTTTTTAAAATTCAACTTAACCAAAATAAAATCAAAATATGACATTTATTTAATTCTGTAAAAAAGGAAGTAATACTCAAAAGGTTCCTAATTTTTCTTTGGATTCCTTTCTCATTAAAAAATATGTTCTTCTCTTTCATCTTTTGCATTCTCTCCCTATTTTTCATTTCCCTTCAAACTTTTTAGGAAAAATTCCTTTTTAACCACAACGACCAGATCATATTCCATCAAAATTCAGCCCAAATTAAAAAAGACTGACTCCTTTGTTATTCCAAATTAAAATCCCTTTAAACCCCATTATACCATGGAACGGACAAAGTGAAGTTAACACGCCGTTAACTTCCATCCAATGGCACACTCTCAAATTTTCTCTCTCCTCACTTCCATCCCTGGTTAACATTTCTTGAATCCCCTCTCTACAATTGCATTTCTATCTTCTGGGTTACTGAAATTCGTTCCGAATCTCAACCCCAAATGGGAGAAATTTTAGGAGCAAAATCATGGACAGAGGAGCTAGCAAGTCTAGTTGAAGACACCGGAATCATATACTCCGACGACACCCTTTCAACGCCGGCTTACGAAGTGAAACGGTCGTCGGAGTTCAGTTCGGAGAAGACAGAATTGGTGGAACCGGAGAGTTTCAAAGATCAAGTTAAGGGGTTCGCTAAAGCTTGGGGGGAAATCGATATTGAACTGGGGAGAGGGTGTAGAGATGTAGTACAACAAACGGTATTGACGGAGGATTCTGTGATTGTGAAGAAATCGAGTAGGGTTTATGCTAACGAAATGATGATCGCCGCAGCCCAGATTAAGGGACTGGTACGGCGTTGTGGGCCCAGAATTAGCTTTACCATTGGTTATGTGATAGTGGGGAAGGGGCAGCATTAGAGGATGGAATTGGGTAGGGATTATGGAGAGGGGAAATGGGTTTGGGATTGGGAAGGAATAGAGATTGATTAGGTTATGGGATATTAAGATTATTTGATGTAATTGGTGGGAAAGGTTTTGGGTACGTTTCCCATTGATAAAGCCACCATTATTAATCTTAAAACCTCAGTTTTTGTTTATCTTTCTTTCTAGGAATCTTTTTATTTGATATTTTGCTTCTTGTATATTTTTATTTGATAATAGAGCACGTCCTATATCACTTGCTATAGGACCATTAAAAGGTCTTAAAGCTTTGTATATGATGTTGCCAAGTCCTATAGCACTTGTTATAGGACCATTTAAAGTTCTTTTAGCTGTGTATTTGATGTTGCCAGGTCCTATACCAGTTGCTATATGACCATTTAAAAATTTTTTAGTTGTGGATTTGATGTTGCCAGGTCCTATACCAGTTGCTATAGGACCATTCAAAGGGATTATATCTGTGTATTTGATGTTGCCAGGTCCTATACCAGTTGCTATAGGACCATTCAAAGGGCTTATATCTGTGCATTTGATGTTGCCAGGTCATATATCAGTTGCTATAGGACCAATTAATGGCCTTATATCTGTGTATATGATGTTGCCAGGTTTCATACCATTTGCCACATTGTTATTCACAAAAAACAATAAATCAAGTGTCTATATCACTTGCTATAGGACCATTAAAAGGTCTTAAAGCTTTGTATATGATGTTGCCAAGTTCTAAAACACTTGTTATAGGACCAATTAAAGGCCTTATATCTGTGTATATGATGTTGTCAGGTCCCATACCATTTGCTACATTGTTATTCTCAAAAAACAATAAATCAAGTGTCTATATCACTTGCTATAGGACCATTAAAAGGTCTTAAAGCTTTGTATATGTATGTTGCCAAGTCCTATAGCACTTGTTATAGGACCATTTAAAGTTCTTTTAGCTGTGTATTTGATGTTGTCAGGTCCTATACCAGTTGCTATAGGGCCATTTAAAGTTCTTTTAGTTGTGTATTTGATGTTGCCAGGTCCTATACCAGTTGCTATAGGACAATTCAAAGGGCTTATATTTATGTATTTGATGTTGCCAGGTCCTATACCAGTTGCTATAGGAATATTCAAAGGGCTTATTCCAAAAATTGTTAAAAAAATTTTATAACCTAATTTCCCCAAATAAATCGTACCCAATTGAAGATCTGAATAAACCATATCAAATCTATTCAATCCGAAATCAGAAAATTTTCGCCTAATCTTCCCACGGCGGCAGCACACCTATCAAGATCTTCCATCTTCTCCGCACAGGCAAGGCTCCATAGAAAAACATCATCCTTCGAATTCAAATACGGGTCATGGTTTTGAATTGGAAATGGGAATTGATTAATGGGTTTGAATTGATTAATGGGTTTGAATTGGAAATGGGAATGAAGGGCGTTGTAGAGGGAGAGAATACGGGTCATGGTTTTGAATTGGAAATGGGAATTGATTAATGGGTTTGAATTGATTAATGGGTTTGAATTGGAAATGGGAATGAAGGGCGGCGAAAGGGTAGGAAGATATAGGTGGAAGACGGTGGTTACGGAAAATTAACAACGCCGTTAAGGTTGGGGTTTAGTGGGATTTTCATCTCAAATGGGTTAAAATGGCTTATTAATCTAGACTATGGGTTTAAGAGTCCTTGACTCAACTTTTTAATGTGTGTGAGCAGGTCTGGCCCATTAATATAGGCCACTAATGCGTCCCCAAATTTTTATTCAATTTTAGGGCTCCAAATTATTATCTTGAAACCCATTGTGTGTTTCATTCCCCGGGTTCAAATCTATAAATATTAAAATATTACTCCCTCCGTCCCTAAATGTTTGTCCAATTTGATTTTTTAGTTGAACTTTGACCACAAATATATGACAATTTAATTATGTTCATGAAATTCTAAAAATTCCTATTGATTCACCATTAATAATATTATCAACAACAACTTTTAGAATTTCATTAACATGATTAATCTCTCATAAATTTGTGGTCAAAGTTCAACAAAAAAGTCAAATGGGACAAACATTTAGGGACGGAGGGAGTATATAGGAGAGTAAAATCCTATTCTCACAATTAGCCACGTGGAATTTCATGTCATAATTTCACGTGGCACCTGAGCTTACTTGGAATCTAAATATGATTTAGTTATAATTATTTTATTAAAAAAATAAAGATCACAAAGTTGACATAGCAGATTTTGTTGAATGTACAAAGACATTATTTGATGAAATCCGAATCTAAAGCTGTTTCCATGTTTTAATTTTTTTTTGATTAATTTTTAATAATTACAGGTTTAAATAAATATGAGTTATTTCACAAAACTACTTCAAATTTTAAATTGATGAACTTAGTTGGAATCTAATATGATTTAGTTATAATTATTTTATTAAAAAAATAAAGATCACAAAGATGACAGAGTAGATTTTGTTGAATGTACAAAGACATTATTTGATGAAATCAGAATCTAAAGCTGTCTCTATGTTTTAAATTTTTTTGGTTAATTTTTAATAATTACAGGTTTAGATAAATATGAGTTGTTTCACAAAACTACTTCCAATTTTAAATTGATGAAATCCGAATCTAAAGTTGATCCCAAATCTCAATTCCGTGACTTTGAGGTATACTGATCTTAACAAATCAAATACATTTGAAATTGGATTTCAATTGGCTAGATAATATTTCTTAGACAAAGTATATTAGCAACGAGTAGGATTCGAATCAGAGTTTGGTGACTTTGAGATACTATTCTATTTCTGCCATTACTACTGGAAGAAACAAAGAGAATAAATTCTCTCAAGACCAGATTCTTTGAAGAATCAGCCAACTTTGTTGTACGTTTGAGTGGGAAACAGACATGTATGCTAAAGATGAAAACCTGGGAGAGAACAAAATCCGGTTCCACGGATTTTTTGTACAGCCCTACTTGCAACAAAGGCACTCAGAAAATAGATGTATAAAATGCCACAAAATTACAACAACAAAAGAAAAAAAGACTTCTTTACCTATACAGATAGCAAAGAGCAGACGGTCTGAGTGATTGTGAGCCCAAGCAGGATAGATGCAGCAGCAACAGAAATAGAAGACCAGGGATTCCCAAAGTAATCTCTCTTGAGCATTCTTTTCCATTTGAACCGAGTAGATTTCCACTTGTGCCATTTATCTTTGCTGTATGTATTTAAACTGTTACAAATATCAGCAAAGAAGAAGTCTTTCTCATTCCCCACTACCTCCTTGTAAAGATTGTTGAACATATCTGCAACTTTTTCACTCTCCCCGAGCAAATTCTCTATAATATTATACTTAACAAGCAAATCCACATCCTTTCCCGTGTTTATTAGGCTGTCCATGAGAATAACATAGCTAGTAATATTATTCCCATAATACCCACATTGTTCAAAAGCTATTGCATTACGGAAAAAAGTCTCTGTGTTATCATTGACTTTCAAGTGTGGAATTACAAGCTCTCAAATATCAAGATTGAAAGATACGTTAAATAAACAACTTTCCTTCCCACATTTGAAAGTAACCCCTGCCTCCTCTAGTTCAGCAGCACTTCGAGTATATTCAAACTTCCTTGTACGCAATGGTTCTGTAGTCTGTGTTTCTGTATTTGACTTTGAAGGCCAATGAAGATAGACTAAGAACTCGACCAAATGCCTCGCCTCAGTCCAATATATTGGCTCTGACGGCTTTCCCGCATTCCCCATTTTCAGCTCTAGTATCTCAGTGTTTCCCACGTCCTTATAATATCCACGAACAAGATCATAGAACTTAGACCCATGTCGTGGCTCAAAGCTAACAAATTTTACAAATAGTCCTCGGATGAAACTAATAGGGAGTTGATTCTCTAATAACAACATGTCATGTAATACATCCTTCTGCATCCAGCGGTTCTCATATAATGCATCACCTCTATCTCTTCGATGAACTACATGACTTTTCAGGAACAGATCAACCACAAAGATGCCATCTAGAAGAATTAGTTGGGTAAATTGGTCGCAGCTAAAAGTCACTATATCTTCATAGCATCCTCGGACGTTAGATTCTTCTTTGGCTGCAAAGTTGACCAAATCAGTCATTTTGACTTTATAATGTGCAGCAAAGCTACGCAGGCAGCTCAATTTGTATGCTTCCATGGCTTGAAATTCACTTCTGCCATGGTGAAGAGGGCCGATTGAGACAAGTCTTGGTGTATATGCTTCTACATTGATCTTGCGATGTTTTCCAGAAACTCTGTATATACAAACTGTATAGGATTTCCCAGGATCTAACTCTAGAGGCAATGTATTCAACTTTCTGGTAATGGAAGATTCAACATTTTCAACTGATGGCTTCGACATTGACACAGGCGCTTCATTCGTCAGTGAATCAGCCATGTTTTGAGTCGTGAACTAATTGGGTGATACTTTAGAGGTTGCTTTGACCTACAAAAGCTATAAAATCATGTGTTAGTTTTCTTTTGTGTTATTAATAATATGCTCTAGCCATTTCCTAAATCCAATAATGGTAATGCTTGTATTCTTGTTCCATAAGAAATATCCCCCACCCCCTCCCCGTTCCCAATAAATGTCATCTATAATACAATAGAGCTCAAATCTAACCGCCACACAAAGAGTGGCTCAGATTTGATCTCTCAAAAGATAAAGAGCGGCCTAGATTAAAGTTAGAAAAAAAAAAAACTCTCCTACTACACCGGTTACTAACTGATGTAAATAATTAATAATATTTATTAACAAAATTGAACTTTACTATGTTGACAGTGTAAAAATAATTATTAATTTTAAGTATTAAGCTAAATGGTGAATTTACTAACAAATATTTTTTATTAGAGTAGATTAAATATATTAAAACTTATTCTGAAAAATTTATAATATAAATATGACGTCAATATGTTTTGGTTTCTTCCTTCTTATAGAAAATATAATGAAGGGAGGCAGTGGATCACAAATAATTGTATTATTTTTTTTATGAAAAATGAAAACCTAAAAAAATTTCAAATACAATAATTTAGTTTTATTAAAAAAGAAAATGAAAAATTTTCTTTACTTTAGAAAAATAATTCATTATTATATTAGATTATTATTTTGTAGTGACTATAATATCTCCCAAAGATATATCATAAACTCCATAAAAAGGATAATTTTGTCAATTTATTGAAAAATATTGGATAACTAAAAATGTAAAGGCTATTAATTTGAAATCGTGGTTTTAATAGTACTTGCACATGCATCATTGTTTTAACCATTTCACAAGTTTTCGATGACATTTTCATATGTCGTTTTCATCTAACGTTCTTTAGAAAAAACGTTTTTCATGGCCAAATTATTTCGTTGTTATTTACTGCAAATTAATTACTTAGGTAAAACAGTAAAAGAGAGAGGTCATTTAGGAACAATTTATTACCCTATAGTTGATTCGTTGAAATGAAATTATGTGTTTATCTAGAGGCTCATTTGTTTTGCTCAAGATTCTTTATTCTTTGCCATTTTTATGATCTTTGGCAGATATACAAGTAGCTTAAGAAAAGGTTTAAAGTTGGAAAAAAAAAAAAAACTCTCCTACACCGGTTACTAACTGATGTAAATAATTAATAATTTTTATTAACAAAATTGAACTTTACTATGTTGACAGTGTAAAAATAATTATTAATTTTAAGTATTAAGCTAAATGGTGAATTTACTAACAAATATTTTTTTATTAGAGTAGATTAAATATATTAAAACTTATTCTGAAAAATTTATAATATAAATATGACGTCAATATGTTCTGGTTTCTTCCTTCTTATAGAAAATATAATGAAGGGAGGCAGTGGATCACAAATAATTGTATTATTTTTTTTTTTATGAAAAATGAAAACCTAAAAAAAATTCAAATACAATAATTTAGTTTTATTAAAAAAGAAAATGAAAATTTTTCTTTACTCTAGAAAAATAATTCATTATTATATTAGATTATTATTTTGTAGTGAGTATAATATCTCCCTAAGATATATCATAAACTCAATAAAAAGGATAATTTTGTCAATTTATTGAAAAATATTGGATAGCTAAAAATGTAAAGGCTATTAATTTGAAATCGTGGTTTTAATAGTACTTGCACATGCATCATTGTTTTAACCGTTTCACAAGTTTTCGATGACATTTTCATATGTCGTTTTCATCTAACGTTCTTTAGAAAAAAACGTTTTTCATGGCCAAATTATTTCGTTGTTATTTACTGCAAATTAATTACTTAGGTAAAACAGTAAAAGAGAGAGGTCATTTAGGAACAATTCATTACCCTATAGTTGATTCGTTGAAATGAAATTATGTGTTTATCTAGAGGCTCATTTGTTTTGCTCAAGATTCTTTATTCTTTGTCATTTTTATGATCTTTGACAGATATACAAGTAGCTTAAGAAAAGGCTTCATACATGAGTAGAGGAACTATTTCTGTTGATAGGTAAATAACATTGTATGCTGACTAATAATTTCTCCTTCGTCTTATTACAGACTATATTCTTTTTTGAGTTGTCCACTTCTGAAACTCGAAGTTTGAGAGCGTATGTATATGGGGTTTTTTCCTGATCTGATATTATGGTTCTAAGCTCGGGGAAGACCCGACTTAGTAACTTTCTATTTTGGCACATAACCAACTCTCTCTTGGACTCTCCTAAAGCGTTTTGGCCATAGCTTGGTCGGAGGCATATTGTGTGCGTGGGGGGGGGATTTTGACAATGGATTTACTTATTTTGTGTGTGTCTGTGTGTGCTTATGTGCCCATTAGAGAGAGAGCTGGTGGGTGGGTGGGGGTTCATGGGGTGTGAGGGGTGCATATAATATATTTTTATTATGTAGAAGATGCTTCATAAAGGATGACTCATATAGAGTGCTTAAAGTTTTCTATTTTTTATCGATTACCCAAATCCCAAATGTTTCAGATTTGTTTTCGCCTCCTTTTTATTTTTCTTTTTCTTTATGTGTGTGTGTGGTGGTGGGGGTGGCGGTTGATAGGGTGGGGTGAGGGTGGATGTGGGTATGGATAGTACAGAATGAAGATGCTTTATTTGTATAATATTTTAATATTTTTTTATATGATGTACTTAATATTTTTTATCATAAAATGTTGAAGCTATACCATTGAAAACTTTTCAATGCCACAAATAGGTTGATCCTCAGTTTTCGCTTTTCTATTAATCACTCTTTCGACATAATTTGTCTCTTTGTTTCCAGGTTAGTTTTGATGATTTTACATAGAAGGTGGAGGGTACTCAATAGTGAATAATAAAGTAGGTTGAAGGTGATGAGAAAAATAATAAAGATAGATTGGGGGTACTGACCGTGCGATCCGCATGGGGGGTCTGTACTAGTACTTACACATTCTTGGTCAACTTGATTGCCCTTAGACCAAACCTTTATGAATTTTTAATGATCTTCATGAAATTGTAAGAATTGTAATTGATATTATTCTTAATGGTCGAGCAATATAAATGTTTAAGATTTCATGAAGATCATTAAACTTTCATTAAATTTTGGTCTAAATTCAATCAAGTAGACCAAAAAGTTAAAGTTGACATTTATTTTGGGATGTAGG
Source organism: Adenophora triphylla var. japonica (assembly GCA_022495995.1). Taxonomy (NCBI): domain Eukaryota; kingdom Viridiplantae; phylum Streptophyta; class Magnoliopsida; order Asterales; family Campanulaceae; genus Adenophora; species Adenophora triphylla. The sequence continues at coordinate 582,482 of JAFEMH010000897.1, forward strand.
TAGTAACTAGCAATTGCACCCTAGTTGATGGTTGCTAGTAGAAGCGATAAGAAGTTCTAGCATGCAATATTTTGACTTAAACCTAAATTAGAGGCACCTTGCCATGGTAGGACGGGCTAAAAAATATAAGCTCTTTCCATGGTTCTAATCAAGCAAAGCCGCCCAAATAACAAAGTCATATGGAGCAAGATCTTACTTGGATGTAATCAGAAATCCATGAAAAGTTACACAAAAGAGGTCCATAATGTGTTAGATTAACACCATGACCTCTTTAGTTTCAAGGGGCATGATAAAGAAGTGAGCTTTTAGCAAAAGGGCAACAAGGGTGATTCAAAAGAATTACGGTTGGGTCCAGATTGCGATAAATCCACATTTACGGAGATAAATAGTTTCAAACTAGCAAATACTCCATCCGCCAAAATCAATGAATTTGACCACCAAAATCAAAGGTGAGACTATCTTTTAGGGACGGATGGAGTACAAAGTAGGCTAGATATTTTGATTCATGAAACAAATTGCTAAGCTGACAAATTAAGCCAATTCAGAAAGTTCCTAAAACTGAAGAAACATTCACAAGCTTGTCTCTCTCAAGTAAGCAATTTTGATTCAATTATTATCCGCTAATTTCGATTCTAATATTTCAAAATTAGGAGTCCCAATCATCTTTCTTTTAAGGGAAAACCTAATTAGATTATCAATTGAATAACATATAATCATGTGCAAAACCATATATCATCCTTCCATTCCACCATTTTTAGAGTAAATTTCACATTTGCTAGGACTTACCATTATTGCGTAGCAAACGAACAATATAACCAATTGTTAATTCGAAGGTAGTATACAGAGTAAGCAGGTTGCAAAGTCAACGGAAGGAAGTCAATCACATATTTTTGTGTGTACGTGTAAGAAAGAAAAAGAGGGAGAGGGTAGAACCTGTCCAGTGGGTCGGAGGAGTGGATGGTGGTGGCCGGAGGCGACGAACTTATTCGAGCTACAAGCCGCCGGAAATTTGGAGCACTCTGTTCCTCCGGTTGGCAGATTTCGCAAAATTTTGATCATCTTTAATAAGTTTTCCGGCATAAATGAAATGAGATACCTTGGATAACTAATGGGTTAATTACAAAATACGAACTGAAAATTTATAGGATATCCGCATTTGAGTTTAGACTCTATCTTGGCATTATAAAAAACTAGTGAAACTCCCGTGCAATGAACGGATAGCTATTAACACACGAAGATACGAATATTATAAACATTAATTTTTATAAAATAATATTACTTCGGGTAAAAAAATAAATTAATATATTCATCCCGAGGAATATTTTATACAATATTACTTAATATGTTTAAAAAATTAATGTCAGATTTTGAAACGAAGGAACTAACATTACAAACAATAATTTATATTTAAAAAGTAAAAATATGATTATTATTATCATCATTTATAATAAAAAAATATGCTTCACGCTTAATTAATTTTCACAAAAAAGATATTGAAAATTAAAAAGAAAAATAAAGAAAGGATAATTAAAAAAATTATATTTTAAAAAAAGTGTTTTTTTTTTTGTGTCCAAATTGAATGAAATTAGTCTCTAATTAAAAAGGGAAAAAATTATGAATTTTGTTGTAAGAAAAAATTAATTTATACTCCCTCCGTCCCGGCCGACTTAGGACTTTTTGCCATTTTGGGCGTCCCACCCGACTTAGGACGGCCCAAAATGGAAACCTTAAATCACTATTCTCTCCACTCATTCTCTCTCCTACATTATTTTAATACTCACAACACCATTATAATTTACTATTCCCTCCACTCATTCTCTCTCCTATTTTTAAATTACACTCACAACATTTACCTTTTCCTTAATCCCCGTGCCATTTCAAAAAATCCTAAGTCGGCCGGGACGGAGGGAGTATTAATTAATTTATATTAATTTATATTAAATTAAATTTTTTTATCTTCACACATGGCAACACACGGCCGTCCAAGGCCAAGCCAACCATTGATAATGCCAAGGACGAATCATGCATGCTTGGCTAAGCTTCATCCTCATTATATAACCAAGGCAACTCATCTTACTTTGATTTTGTTTCCATGTGGGATAAAGGCAAAGGCCAATTTATATTTTAAAAAAAGTGTTTTTTTTTGTCCAAATTAAATGAAATTAGTCTCTAATTAAAGAGGGAAAAAAATTATGAATTTTTGTGTAAAAAAATTAATTTATTAATTTATAATAATTAATTTATATTAAATTAAATTTTTTTATCTTGACACATGGCAACACACGGCCGGCCGAGGCCAAGGCCAAGCCAACAATTGATAATGCCAAGGACGAGTCATGCATGCTTGGCTAAGCTTCATCCTCATTATATAACCAAGACAACTCATTTTACTTTGATTTTTTTTTCATGTGGGATAAAGGCCAAGGCAAAGGGAAGGCTAAGGGCCGAGCCAAGGCAAGGCCAAGGCCGGCCGAGCCGAGGCAAGGCCAATGCCAAGGTAGATTTTCCACATCGAAAAAAAAGAATCAAAAATGGCCTTGACCTTGGTATAAAATGACGCTTCAAGTTCAAAGTAGGTGTAATTATATTTATATACGTCTATAATTATATAATTATTAATATTAAATATACATATATCTTGAAAGGAAGAAAATAAGAAAATAAAATTATAAAAAGTAGAAAAATATCAAATAGAAATAAAGAAAACATCAAATGAATATTACTTTCACACTTAATTAATTTTCACAAAAAAAATATTGAAAAATAAAGAAAGGATAATTAAGAAATTTATATTTTAAAAAGTGTTTTTTTTTGTGTGTCCAAATTAAATGAAATTAGTCTCTAATTAAAGAGGGAAAAAATTTATGAATTTTGGTGTAAAAAAATTAATTAATTAATTAATTTATATTAATTTATATTAAATTAATTTTTTTTATCTTGACACATGGCAACACACGGTCGGCCAAGGCCAAGGCCAAGCCGACAATTGATAATGTCAAGGACGAATCATGCATGCTTGGCTAAGCTTCATCCTCATTAAATAACCAAGACAACTCATCTTACTTTGATTTTTTTTCCATGTGGGATAAAGGCCATGGCCAAGGCCAAGGCCAATGCAAACGGAAATGGAAGGCCAAGGGCCGAGCCAAGGCAAGGCCAAGGCCGGCCGAGCCGAGGCAAGTCCAATGCCAAGGTAGATTTTCCACATCGGAAAAAAAGAATAAAAAATGGCCTTGACCTTGGTATAAAATGACGCTTCAAGTTCAAAGTAGGTGTAATTATATTTATATACGTCTATAATTATATAATTATTAATATTAAATATACATATATCTTGAAAGGAAGAAAATAAGAAAATAAAATTATAAAAAGTAGAAAAATATCAAATAGAAATAAAGAAAACATCAAATGAATATTACTTTCACACTTAATTAAATTTCGCAAAGAAGTTATTGAAAAATAAAGAAAGGATAATTAAGAAATTTATATTTCAAAAAGAGTGTTTTTTTTTGTGTCCAAATTAAATGAAATTAGTCTCTAATTCTAATTAAAGAGGAAAAAAAATTATGAATTTTGGTGTAAAAAAAATAATTAATTTATATTAATTAATTTATATTAAATTAATTTTTTTATCTTGACACATGGCAACACACTACGGCCAAGACCAAAGCCAAGCCGACCATTGATTATGCCAAGGACGAATTATGCATGCTTGGCTAAGCTTCATCCTCATTATATAACCAAGACAACTCATCTTACTTTGATTTTTTTTTTCCATGTGGGATAAAGGCCAAGGCCAAGGCAAAGGCAAAGGGAAGGCCAAGGGCCGAGCCAAGGCAAAAACAGAGCTAGATATATATCCAAACACAAAATTTTGGGGAAATTAGTTTCTCCTTAAGTTATAGAAAGTCCTGTTTTATAAACTGTTCATAAATATTCGCTAACTACTTGCAAGTAGAAAAAAAGTAGACTTTTTATAATTTATGGAGAAACTAGTTTCTCCCAAAACTTGCTCCGTAATTTGTTTAAAAAATTAATGTTATATTTTGAAACGAAAGCACTAACATTACAACATTTCAAAAATGAATATTACTTTCGATAAAAAATGAATAACATAAAAATTATACTAAATTTCTTATAGAGAAAATGATAATTAAGAAATTTATATTTTAAAAAGAGTGTTTTTTTTTTGTCCAAATTAAATGAACTTAGTCTCTAATTAAAGAGGAAAAAAAATTATGAAATTTGGTGTTAAAAAAAAATTAATTTATATTAATTAATTTCAAAAGAAAGATATTGAAAAATTAAAAAGAAAAATAAAGAAAGGATAATTAAGAAATTTATATTTAAAAAAGAGTGTTTTTTTTTTCCAAATTAAATGAAATTAGTCTCTAATTAAAGAGGAAAAAAAATTATGAATTTTGATGTAAAAATTTTTAAATTTTTTTTTTATTTTTATAAAATAAATGAGGTCGAAAAAAGGGGAGGAAAAATAAAAAGTTGAAACTGAACCAGCCAGTGAGAGTTCGACACGTGGCTCATCCAAAAAAAAAAAAAAAAAAAGAAAAGAAAAACCAACGCTTAGATGCGCCAAGTCAGTGCGTGTAGCACACGCGCCAGACTCCCCTCCAACCAGCTCCCGCCACGTCGCTTAATATGTGTCCTATCTACATTCATGCCACTGATGTAAATGACTAATATACCCCTGACAGCGACATTTCTGAGCGGGAAAGGAGACTATGCTGTTTTTATATATATAGAGATAAATTAATTTATAATTTATTATTTAATTTAAAATTTAGAAATTTTAGCCTGTATATTAATTTTATGATTTAAATTAAGATTTATGATGCAAGCATTAATTTAAGTTATTGATTAATATATGAAAATAAAATTAGATAGAGATTGATGTTGCAGGAATCGTGTTGATCAGCCTACGTCCAGCAATAAGACCAATCACCAAGCTTTTTAGACCTAAAACAAGGAACCCACGACTAGCCGGGATGGTCTCCAGCTTAGACCCTCGGGCGTGAGAGTAAGTATGGTGTATAGAGCAATAAGAGAGAAAGTATGGTGTATAGAGCAATAAATTATAATGAACAAGATGATATTCAGAATAGCAAATAGCAATTACCTCAAAATCGTGGATGATG